>OZ010716.1:22832658-23208236 GCA_963932345.1 Ophion ventricosus
TTAAATGAAACGATACAATTATATGAATAATTTTATATGCTACTTATCATAAATGAAAGAAGCTTTTTTTAATAAAAATAAAGGAATTATTTCTTTAAAAAGATAATTCATTTTTTTATTAATTTTTACGATGATAACTTTAGGTTAATTTACGGAAAACTACGTTTATAGAAACAATATAATTACCGGAATAATAATAATTATAATAATGCAATAATAATGAAATTCTTTTTTTGCCGATTTTAACAGTTAAACCAATTTGCAGTTTTTCTTCCTGTAATTTAGCAATTACTCATGACTTAATAAAATTATTATAGTTAATAAACGTAAATGAATCGATATGTTTGCATAATTTTATATGCAATTTTTCATAATAAGAAGAAAAAAATTAAATAAAAATAAGCTCATTACTTCTCTATAAAAATAATATCTTTTTAAATTTTTTTTTTTTACGATAACAATTTTAGGTCACTTCATAGAAAATTGTTTTTATAGTAACGATAAAATTCAATACAACAATAATAATGATTATATTTTGCAGTAATAGGGGAATTCTTATTTTGACAAAGTAATAATGAAATTCTTTATTCTCAAAAGTAACGCTTTTTTGAAAAAACATCATAAAATGCCTATTTTTCAGAAACGATTTTTGCCGCAAACGACTCCGAGTATAAATTCAATACTACCGATTGTAATAAATAATTGAACCCAATAAACGGCGTTCGCATTCGGTTTATTCGGATTACGAAAAAATCTTCTCATCTCTCGCTGTCGAGGCACAAAGCAATGTGAATGTCGAAGGTACGAAAAGTCAAAGGACGAGAGGGGAGGATCGGTGATGGATTTTCTCGCGCATAACTCTGCCTTTTACTAGCCAGAGACGATGAGAATGATACAGCGGCGAATTTATTCAAAAGGACATCGTCTCGGTTCTCTCCGTTGAAAATTCTTGATTATTCCCAAGTTTCGAGACAGCCACCGTGTCGCATATATACACAAATATACGTTTGTTGTCTGTGAACTCTCGTTTCGCCCTCCCTTTATTCCGGAAGATTGCCCGAGCCGCTTTGCCGCCCCTTGAATTAATTCGCCCGCATGCATATCATGATTCCATAATGAATTTTTGTAAGGAAAGAACGATTGTCTGTGCGTGTCTCTGTCGCAAAAAAAAAAAATCCCGCGCTTACGTTGGCGTGTCTCGGTTCGACGGCTACGTGTATACATATACATACACGTACGTAGTTTATTTTAACCAGGGACTTGACTTGAAACGAGTGTTTCGGGAGGAGACGCGCCATTAAAAAAATGACATTCACGACGAACACTCTGCATATTACATGTCGTATATACGCGCTGTTGCCACTCACGCACGCGCCATTTTCCCATTTTGTATGCAATAACACGCTTCCCTCTGTCTACGATTTGAATTATCCTCGACAGCCAAAAGCAAAAGCACGAAAGTATACAACGCTCGTATATCAGTGGGGGTAAGAGAAATTACGGGAGGGCTTGACTTCCATCCACGATTTGAAACGACACCTCTTCGGGGTCTGCATAGGCTTGGGGCCCAAAAAACAGGTGACTTTTGCAATATTTTTTCTGATAAGAGTATTAGGATTAAGAGGTCGGAATTTTACACACAATTAACACATAGTCTTGTAAACTTTCGGTTTTTTTCTTATTGCAAAATATTGATAAACAATGAGGTTATTATTATTCAAACGAATTGCCCCCGTTGTTGCATGGCCAATCGGTGTAGACGGTTCTGGCGACTCGGGTCATCTAAAATATAAAATAAAACATGTACTTTTATTGTAATTATTAAATTTTCGGTACGACCGGATACTTTATGGAAATCTAGAAAATTACGAAACTGGTAAGCTGTAGAAGAAACAGTTTGATTTTCAATCGAAAAATAAACAACGTTAATCATTGCTTGTTAACAAATGGATAAACGTAGAAAAAAATCATTGAATTATAAACAGATGATTTTTTTTCCGTTTATCTATAGCTTATCTATAGTTTATCTACGATTATCTACAGGTAATCTATCGTAAAACATATTCTATCGCATGCAATTATTCTAATTAATTATCCTATGATTATGCAATTATTTTAATAAATGCAGTAATTAGAATTGCACTTATCCGCAATTATTATAATTGTATCTATTGCATGCAATTATTCTATTAGATAATCGTACCGGATTCGGATGATTTTTTTTCTACGTTTATCTATAGTTTATCTATAGTATAACATCTTCTATCGTATGCAATAAAAGATGTTATACAGTATGCTCTGTCCGAATTTAAAGAGAATCGGACGAATATATTTTCAGATACGACTTACGCCGTTTAGTAAAACAGTTTCGACAAAATCACAAAAGAAAATAGGGTAAATCGCAACGAGGTGGCTCGACGTAGGGAATTGTACCCTGACTAGAAATTTTGATCAGGCAGCCTGAACACTGATCAGGCTGCTATCATGCTGCAGTCTGGAATGCCGTAATGAGGCACGCCTGATCGGTGCGAGATGCCGACCGAATCGGTGAAACCGTAGTACGGGAGTAAGAAAGCTACCTTAATGTGGCCTGATCAGGATGCCTTTTTACTCCCGTAAATCAGGCAATACGGATATGGCCCTACTAGAACTTGACCTAATAAGGTCCTATTGGGGCTTGCCTAACAACTGCCTCAGCATTCCATCAACGCACATAACGTCCTATATCCTACGTCGAAATTTTCATTCAGCAGCATATTATCTTTGAAGTTTTTACGTTTTTGAAAGATGTTGTGGACTGTGGCGAAAAAAAAAAACGTTATGCAACTCGGATGCGTCATAGAAGATTCCGCTGTATTTCGAAATCTCAATACACAGTATAAAATCTGTCATCGTCGTGTGAACATGATATGTAAAACCTAAAAGTCGATATGGAAGTTTAATACGTGATTAATGCTTAAATTCCTTAAAAAAAATTGTCTTTCACCAAGTGCATGTCCGAAAAATACGAACTAATTTACGAGACGTTTTCCGTCAAAACATTTTGAACAAGCCGTGAGAAAAGTAACTGATAATGCCAAGGATTGGGAGGGAACCAGGGGGCTCGGAATAAAAACACTTCAACATAAAACATAAATGGAACATTATTCATAATAATCGCTATACTATTTTAAATTAATCTGATTATAACCTTGTTTCTAATTTTCCGTAATCAAAATGATATTGATAAATACATTCTAGACCTTGTATAAATATATTCTAGAGTGTGTATATGTACGAGCATGTATGTGTACTGGCTACGTAAAAAAGTATTATAAGGACCTGATCAGGCAACATTATAATGAGCTGATCAGGCAGCATTATAAACGCCTGGTCAGGCAACCGGATAATGGCCTGAACAGGCAGGCAGATAAGGCCCATATGTGACAGAGCGTGACACTTTCTATCAGGGCGCTATCAGGTTCGCTTATAAATGCCCTACCAGAGCAGTCCGGCCAACCTGAAAGCGTCCCGAATCGGACCCTATTGAAATTTCTTCGTGGTACAATCTGACCCTTCACAAAAGGCATCATAACGCGATCGTTTCTTTTAATTGAAATGCATGTCAAATTTTTGTTTGAATGTCAAATTTTTAATTTCCACAAAATCTTTGTTGCAAATTAAAGATAAGACCCTAGACTATAATACTATACGATAAAATAATTGTACTTTCAAATGTTAAGCTTACCTCTCAATTTCGGCTATTTCCAATATGGCAGAACCGTCTTGTAGTGTACTTTCATTATCACACAGTGACCATAATAAATAATTAAAATATAATGTATTAATATTTTATTTTTATATTCCTACTGTTCCTTCGTAGACTCCTGCTGCGGGATTTGACAATTCCACCGCCTTTACATTTTATACCCCACACTCATCACTTCACTATGTCCAATTCCTAAGAAAGCTCAAAGTGTCACCCACAGACTCTGATTTTATCTCTTAGACGGTTATTATCTACTAATATTATTACGCGATAAAAGTATAACGTAACGCGGAATTACGTAACTGATGTATTAACAAACGAGGCTATTACGTTGGCGCTTGAAAAGTGGTAATGGGCCTGTTATGGGTGGTCTTTCAATTTTACATCGGGTTCTTGCCATTCATCTTACTCGCCTTTTCCCCATATCCTCCCTTTCTCTCTCTCTCTCTCTCTCTCTCTCTCTCTCTCTCTCTCTCTCTCTCTCTCTCTCTCTCTCTCTCTCTCTCCATTCCTCTTTCACATGCCCCACACATTATACGTTTTTTTTTCTTTTCCGTATTTATGTTCTTGTGTGCCTTTATATCTTTTGGGAGCTTACGTGTATGCCTCAAAATCTATCCAGAGCATACCGCAGGGTTTTTGAGCGTCTAGCGGAACGAGCAAGCTTTCACCCCCTTGACATCATCCACGTTCTTTCTATCTCTCTCTCTCTCTCTCTCTCTCTCTCTCTCTCTCTTCCTCCTCATCCCTCTCCACCTATAGCTCTCCGTCTTTCTCTTTGATGAAAGATGTCAGGCTTTCAAGCATGAGGTGATGACGGGCAAGAGAGAGAGAGAGAGAGAGAGAGAGAGAAAGAGAGCAAGAGAGGAACATCCATTGACGCGAGTCCAACCCCTTGGCGCACAGGCACCCGAGCTCTCATCCAATCGCAGTTGATTTCAACCCCCTAGATATTCATGCCTTGGAACCTCATTGCCATCGCCTCGTCCAATCCCAAAGCTCAACCTCCGTCTCGGGCATCCTGGCTCTTCCACCCCCAAAATGGCTGCGCAAAATCACGCGCGCGCGCGCGCGCGGTCACATTAGCGATAGCCAGAACGTTCAAAATAAACGGACGGATTAATTCGAGGGTGAATACCGTTGGGTGATGCCTCGTGCCTCCCCACGTATCACTTGCGTGTGTAAACAGCCCCGATCCTTTTTTGAACGCACCCCCTCCCTCCCGCGTACAATTCCGTATACCACGCATATACATCATCGGTATACGGTAAAGTTCCCGGTTCATTTTATCAACGGATCTATATGCGCGTACGTGTCGCCCACCTTGTATGGCTCGCGATCGACAACTCACATCACAAGTGACGAGATACATCCGCGTACGGTCACGCGGTTTTATTCCACGTCCTGCGGTCCAGAACGACGCCGGGCGTCCCGACGGTGGCATGAATCTTCTCGCGATTGATCATTACACGGTTATGGATCCGTCGTATGTTAAAATTGTCGCGATAACGGCGCGCCTCGGCGGGTGATCGTAAAACGTCTAACCGTAACTCCATACGTATAAAAAAAAAAACGTTCTTACGAGACTGCAAATGTTTGCGCTATAGTTGAATAATCATAATATTGTGTGAACTTGCGCGTGTATCGTGATAAAGAATAAATGATCGAGAAGGATCTGCCGAGTCGCTAGTCTTCGTTGGTTCTACAATTCGTATATTTATAAATATATAGATATATAACTATATATATATATATATTTATATACGAGAGTACATTGATCACACGCATCGGAGATGATGCAGGAACACAAATCATTTCTAATCCGTGATCTACTGGGGGACGTACTAGCCGATCGTGTTCAAGGTACTTTTCAAATAAATCCCGCCAATTTTATGAAGTTCGCAGCATTGGACAAGTTTCTGTGACAAGATTTTGGCAGGAATTACTCGCCTCCGGGACTATTCACGCCTTTATCAACTGCTCGTAGTCTTCGGCAATCATTTTTATTCCAGCGAATCATTTCTTATCTTGATTCTGCTCTGAAAATCAATTATCAATGCCTGTACATAGATTTTTTCATATATCGTATATGTCGCACGCATCGGAGATTATGCAGGAGCACAAATCATTTCTAATCCGTGATCTTCTGGGTGACGTATTTACTATCCGATAGGCGTCCGAAGCACTTTTCAAATACATCCCGCCAATTTTACGAAGTTCGCAGCATTGGACAAGTTTCTGTGACAATATTTAGGCAGGAATTTCTCACTTCCAGGACTATTCGCGCTTTTATCAACTGCTTATAGTCTTCGGCAATCATTTTTATTCCAACGAATCATTTCTTTCGTGGTTCCGCTCTGAAAATCAATTATCGCTGTCCATACAGTATCTTTTAATTTTAATACTGCATTGCACACTATTTTTTCAATAACCCAAAGCTTCTAAGTATAGCAGCATACAGCGTTACGATACCAAAATAAATGAAAAGAAAGAAAATAAATTTTTTTTCCAAAATTCTCTCGATTTTATAATAAAAAAATCGTATTCGGATTGCTATATTTTTTTAACCATTCCAAAATACTTCCCGACAAGATTAACTGACATTTTTATCGTTTTATCGTTTCCCGAGCAATCAATAATATTTTCGTTGTCCCCGAGGCACGTTTATTTGCCACCCTCCCCCGTCCTCAAAAAAAAATCGGATCCATTCACCCTACTGGGAATACGATAATTGTCCAATAAAAGAGTACTAACTGGTGCGTCGTACGTGTGGAGAGATCCAAGGGCTTGTTTTACATATTACTGCATCGTCCCGGCGTTGCACACACACACACACACACACACGCGCGCGCGTCTCGATGAATATTGATGAAGAGTAGCGGGTGTGAGCGAGATGGTGAAAGGGGATTGTGCGGTAAATTTTCTATTGCATATCAAACATCGAAATACAAGAGGAAGAAGAACAATATGTATACATACATATATGTATGCGTGAGAGCGAGCGCGATATGTCGCGTGTCCCTACGTCGGGTGTTCCTCGTTACACCGCGCGCCCCGCGGTGTTTCGCCCATTATATTTCATTCGGTTTCTCTCCCGATATCCCGGGGAAGTTTTTCGAGATCCCCGGGGGTGGCCTCCCTCTTTCATCAAGAATCTCAGACTCTCTCTTCCTCCCTCTCTCTCTCTCTCTCTCTCTCTCTCTCTCTCTCTTTCTCTTTCTCTTTCTCTCTCTCTCTATCGCGCTATGTATGTAGAGCATATCGTGTACAGATGGTCCGAGGTGCGGACGAACTCGTTAATGCTCGTTAGCTCTCTCCGATTTCGCGTACGCACCCCGTGAGAATTAACGTATACATACAGGGTTGCCCGAAAAGTAACGTTCAAAAGGAAAATCTAAACGCCTCGTATGAATACCTATCCAAATCACCCCCATGTATGTTCTACGTTTTTTTTTACTTTTCGAGAAAAAAAGCATTTTTTAAATTATTTTTCTCTTTTGCGTATGTAGAGTAAACCGACCAATGAATGGACGAATAACCACACTATAGAATTCAGATGAACTGTAAAAGGAAAATATCATTAAAGTAAAATTTTTTAATCGTTACAGCTAACAAAAAGACATTATTCTGATAACTGAAAAAAATATTCGAAGTAATTGCAACAAATAATATTGGGGGAATTGATAAATAAGTAGCGAAATGACTAAATCGCCAATGAATGGACGAAACTACCAGTAAATGGACTCTCCACCACCAGTTAATGGACGTGTAGTGTAGATGAATGCTGTAAAGGATGTCAATTTATTATTTATTTTTATTAAATGTTAGATTTGGAGGTCACTGTATTGCATAAAAATTATATTATGCTTCTGTAATAATTATATTACAGAATAATTATATTATTACGAATAATTATATTACTCGTAGAAAATGCACATTTTTTTCATCTTAACGTGACGTTAATTGATCTTGACAGTAACTGATTTTCCAATTTTCGGAGATGAGTTAAACTTTTTAATCTGCTTTAAGAATTATCAAAACAGAGACCATATGTCCATTCACTGGAAAGAGGTTCGAATACAGTTAGAAAGAGGTTAGAATACCAGTGAATAAACATGTCTAATTCTGGCCTATTATTACGAATTTATTTTAAAATTTTACAAAAATTCAAAGATTAATGCTATCTTAAATGATAAAAATAATACTTGCCCTTAAAACTCATAAAAACTTTTGTTTTCGCCTTTAGAACACCTACTGTGCACAGCCGATATTAAATCAAGAAATTTGTTTCAACGATACCTGTGATTTTTTTTTCTAAATTATAGTGATTCGAGTTTTTGTCGACAATTCATATTCCTTGCTTATTTCACATATAAATCAGCTTTCGTCCATTCACTGGTCCCTGTCCCTCCCCTGGTCGGTGTACCCTACTTTCATTGCGTTTTTTTTTCAAACTTGTTTTCGTTATGAAGTGCATTTTTAAGCGATAAATAGATGATCAATTAAACACTGGCGTAAATGCCGTAGATTTTGATCAAAAGTTAACAAAATGGGTTCGAGAGGATCAGTCATGTTCATATGATAAAAAAAATAATTATACTAATCTACGTCTCCCAATTGCTTTCAAAAACTTTCAAGAGGAAGGTACATACATCAAAGAGAAATAAAACCTATGTTACTGGGGAATGGAACATTTTTTAAAATGTTTTTCGAACAAACAAACAAAAATTCTCGCAAACTAAAAAAACATCGTAGAATGTACAGAAAGAAAGCTTTTTTCCCAGTTTTCTTGTAACATAGGTAGGAGACGTCTAGATTTTCCTTTTGGATGTTACTTTTCGGGTCACCCTGTATATATATATATATATATATATATATATAGATCTACCGAATAAAAATCGTGACGTTCCAGCTTACAACGATTAGGACGTAAAACCCGCGACCCGCCAGGTCACCGATATACGTTGTAGATACAGATATGCCAAAACCAAATTCATGTACTCAAAATATACACGTCTCCCGTTGTGCAGCCTTTGCCCATAAAGTAGCTTACTATCACGATGCAACTGTACGTCGTCACGAAGGGCCGATCGACTTGTTATATGAAAATCGTTTATTCACCGCCCCTATTTTATTCTCCTTTATATCCTGTGCCCTCCCTTGCGAACGCTACCAATGAGCAAAATCCACTTTTACGATAGACATTTGAATGGACTCGGCTCTAGGCTCGGGGCTTTTATTGGACTTGGGATTATTGGCGGGCTCGTTAACGTGCACATACGTATATCGATATACAAACGTATTATGTATGTATGTATGTACGCGTGGATGTAATTTGTATTTTGTAGTAGTGAACATTATATACGTATAATAGATTCAAGTGCATATCGGACTTGTATAAATTATTGTAGTAATTATTTATACATATAAAACAGTTCCGTGACTGATTGGCTGAAGGACTGATTGACATATAGACAATTGCACAGCCTAACCCGTTGAAGATAGAAACATAAAATTTGGAAGATATGTTACTTGGAAGGTGTAGAGCTAAGGAAGGATTTTTTGAAAAGCAGCTCCTAAGGGGGTGAAGATTGTATGGAAAATTGTATTCCTGGCGTGTGTCAACTTGAAACTTGGTATCAATATTCTTCAAAAGAAATAATAAAATGCATGTTTTAGGATTTATCAAAAAACCCGTAATTAGGGGTGCAACGGTGTGTTGAAGTGCTCAACCCGAACACCTAATAGCTTGAAGCCAAGCTTCGCCCACCATACGCTAAATCGATATTCGGCACCTAGTATGGGAGGCTGATTTTGTTTATGGAGGTGCCGATCGGAGAGGTTGCAGTATACATCCCGTGCAGAAATTTATTGGGGAATCCCCAGATCCTACCAGATCCCTATAGGGATTTAATAGGGACGCCTCACGTAGCGAGTCCACATTGGAATCCAAGTGCATTCCGCGCTATTTTCCCATCGGTGTCGTTCGAGCGTTTTTTTTTAACTTCTGAGCCGGGATTTGTTGGGTCGCCAAAAAAAAAAATATTCTTTCGTGATCCCGTGCATAAATTCGTTGGGGAGTCTCAAGATGCACCCACATCTCTATAGGGATTTGTTAGGGGCACCGCACATAGGGACACCCTGTTGGGATCCAATTCGATTCTGCAATGTTCCCCGATGAACGTGTGGTGTTATTACGTCGAAGTGCAGTAAACTAAATAACAAACGATAATTACAGTAGATTTTCAATGATGCGATCCAAATCGATTTTTAAGATATCCTTTCCTAAGCGATTTATACTTTTTTAAGTTCCACTCATTTCGTATATCTATATATTTTGTTTAGAAAATTCAACGGATAAAATGCGATGGGCTCCATCAACAATCGTATCGATTTTTTTTTGATAATGTGGAAATCCTTCAGTATTCAAATTGGACTCGTGCATAAGATGTCCAATGGGGAATCCTGATTATCATCCAATGTATGAGTGTGGCGTTACAGAATAGGGATCCAATGTGATGACCCATTGAATCCCTATCAGGAAGTACGGGCAGGTGTGGGAATCAAGTTGGATACCTACGACAATTCTAGAACGGCATGTGACAATTAAAATACGTTTATAGTTTAAACGCGTTCTCCCTAGTAAAAAATAATTTTGACGGAACGCTTTCGTTACTAGTAGAATTGACTGATGAATAAATTTGAAAAAACTAGTTCGAACAAAATTAATCAGTTAAAACTGTTTCCGATTGAGGTCAAAGTTTAGGTTCGTTTGGGTTTTTAAAGATAAAATCTCGTTTTCACTAGGAAAAACTAGTTGTGACAAAGGCTCAGGCAGAGCTAGTTTTAAGTAGGTAAAACGCGCTTAAGGGCTTACATACACCTGAGACGGCTAAAAGTAAGGTTATGTTTAAGAATTTTTTTTGTGTATAAAACGGAATTTTATTGAACAACCATGATATACATTTTAAAGTATGACATGTTATCGACATTGTGTGAAAATTTGGTTAAAAAATTTCAAACGGTATAAAAGTTAGTCATTTTCATAGGACGTGTTTTTGTTGACAGCGTTTGCGGTACCAGACGTGCCTCTGCCATTTTTTATCTAAAACAACCATAGTTGTTTCTTAAAGTAGATAGATAAAATTAGTACTTATCGAGCCGAAATTTAAAAATTTCATTTTTTCGGTTCATAGCAGTCACTGGAATAAAACAGGCGATATTTCGCCTCAAAATTGTTCAGTACTTATGATGAAAATAAAAAACTATGCCAGGTATCGAAAAAACGGCTCGATAAATACTAGATTATTGTGTGAAGCATAACTGTGCAAAATTTGATCCCGATCGGTCCAGTAGTTGCGGAGATATTTCTGGTACCGATTTTGAAAACACTGTTTCGAGTATAAAACGCGTTTAAAGTTTTGAGTACACTTTACACTGAAATAACTGGTTTATTTTAAACTTACATGAATTCGTCGATTCCTGGACCATATGACGGATCTTCCTTAGATGTCGACGCTTCCATTAGTTTTTTTTTTGCTGTGTCAACCTCATTCTTACCCGGCTCATAGTCAAACAGATGACAAAGGCCACGTCTACCTGCGCCCCAACCATTAGTCCTTGCACACCCGGTCAGTTACAAAATGCTATAACTTCGTCATTAGTGCGAATTTTCTTATGAAATTTTCAGGGTAGACACTCAAAGGATAGTACTTTCGAATGAGCACTTTTTTCAAAAATCGATATTTTTTACCTACCCAGGTGTATGTAAGCCCTCAAACTGAGAACAGATTAATAATAGCAAATTAATAATAGCAAATATAAATTCACCCAAGAACACCCTTGAAGCTTCCTAAAATTCATATTTGAATTACGATTTTTCTGAATATTATCAGCATTTTTAAATAGAATTTTTTCAGTGTCTCGAAAAATTGACAAAAATTCAATATTTCAAGTCTCATCAAATTCTCAAAGTAAGATCCATATTTATCGATAACTACATTTACATTAACATATTTTCTCTATCTAGAATTAAAAGAAAAAATCACGTTCTTGACTAATCTTCACGATAGAAAAATGTATATATATTCAGATGACTCGGAAGACGATTCGGCGCTACACTCGGACTCCGAGGACACGATAGATCCCGGCAGTAGTCCGTGTACCCGCTTGGGTAGTCCAACGCCCATACTGTCGTCCTCACCAGGACCTGCAACATCCGGCAAATCCTCGTGTACCGTGAACGGCTCTGGAGCTCCGAGCGGCCGCAAGCCTCGCAGAAGACGAACTGCGTTCACCCACGCACAGCTGGCCTATCTCGAGAGAAAGTTTCGCTGTCAGAAGTATCTGAGCGTCGCCGATCGCAGCGACGTCGCCGACGCGCTCTCGCTCTCCGAGACCCAGGTCAAGACCTGGTATCAAAACAGAAGGTGAGCTCTCGTCTTTCGCGACGTCACCCGCACTTTTGCGTTTTCTTTTTATCGCCAATAATTCGTTTGATGTATTTCGAATCTCACGATTGCAACTTTTTTTATTTTCGAAGCCGCGTGTTAAATTTCAATGACAATCTCGTTATACGAGCGTAATTTTTTTTCTGATTTCGCGAACGAATGAATTTTTTTACGGTAGCACGATCCTAAATTCAACGTGGTTGAAAAAAAAGTACAAGGTGTAGTTTGTTGTTTGTAAGTTAATCAATTCCTCATCGAAAATTCGAAATAATTCAACATAATTGAAAATTTACCAAAAACATATTCAAACGAATGCAACATCCTCCTTGGCGATACTCGTACGAAAAAAAAAACCATAACGAAACAAACATCTCTCAGGACAAAGTGGAAGCGGCAGAATCAGCTGCGACTGGAACAATTGCGTCATCAAGCGACGGTCGAGAAGGAGCTGTTGGTGCGGGGCGTGGGTCTTCATCATGGCAGCATAGACGCTTATTGCCCGGGTGCTTACAGTCAAACGGCTAACACGAATCATCAGCAACAGCCACCGCAGCCTCCGGCCTCGGCGTCCTCGGCTTCGACGGCCGCTTTTCTCTCGACGGCAGCCGCGCTCTTTCGCAATGTCACGTACGTTCACGGGTGTCCCCTCTAACCCATCCCCCGTGCACGATTCGACGATCGTTGCACCCTCACGACCTGCGGATGCAATCTTACCGAGTGACACCTTTCCGTTTTTTTTTCTTTCCTTTTCTTTTCTTTTCGTTTCGCGTCTCGAAGAGTATTCACTTATACAAGCGTACCAAAGACGTTTTTTTCCGTCTGTAAATATTGTAATTAACACATACACACGTTAACACATGTACACTCTTTCACACACAGACACACAGCCACGCGCACATACATATATATTATAATTAATGAGAAATTCGTAGTGCGATATATCTTCGGGTAATTACGATAAAAAACGATTTTTTTCGTGCATCGTCGGGGAGAAATTATTAAGTGACGAACGAGAAAGATGTTGCCCAATTTCGTTTTGGGCATAAATGCAATTCGTTTAGCTGTTCAATCTTTAACGATTTAGAGAAATTTTCTCGCAACATATTGTCAGTATTATTATCATTGAAATTATAATTACTATTATTAATATTATTACGATGATTGTCAATACAGAAATGTGCAATGTTCACCATCGACTAATTTTCGTTAGCACACGAACTTTTCGCCTCTCTTACCTCGAGAATCGCAATTATATACTTGTAGATAATTCGGGTATATAAATAATGAAGACGATCGGAAATATAATGGAGCGTGTAAACGCGTGGGTGATCGAGACAAGTGGATATTCTCGTATTTTTATTTCAGTGCGATGTTTCTTGAATATACACACATCGAGAAAGGAGGAGGGTGCAATACATGGGGTATTATTAGGTGGCACGCGTCCAACGAGTTAGCCACAATGATCGCCGTGGTCAAGCTTCGACGAGAGTATTTAATTGGTCGAAACCGATACAAGTCGAGTGAACCACTTCGCCGAGTGAACCACAAAATTTGCCAGCACCACACGAGCTGCCCAATTGGACGGAATTGAAAGTAGTCCTCTTTGTCTAGCCACCACACATTTATTAGGATACTTCGCTTTTCTTTCTCGTCGCTACGCCGCAATTGTCCAATTCATACGTTTCGATTGGATTTCTCGTCAAGTTGTATAAAGCCTCCCGGAGCGTGGATTTTTTTTCGAGAGAAAATCGGTATTCATCGTAGCGTTGTTGAGCAAAGAGGATGTTTCACCACGATCTCTGGTCCACACTATATACCGAGACGAATGTTTGTTCGAAATTTTTCCTTCAGGTTTAGGGTATTCTAGGAAGGATTTAAAAAAAAACTAGGCTTTTCTAGTAAAAATTCGGAAATTACTAGGTATTTTAGTAAAAATTCTTTTAAAACTAGGCTTTTCTAAGTTCTAAAAAAAACTAGGCTATTCCAATAAAAATCCTTTGAAAACTAGGCTCTTCTAGCAAACATTCTTTAAAAACTAGACTATTCTAGTAAAAATTCTTGAAAAATCGACCTGTCCTAGTAAGAAATCTAAAAAAAAACGTCCAAAGACGTTCGTAGATTAAATCTGCAAAAAAAAAGGGCAATGAAAAAAATTATTGCATTCCAACGATGAAAATGTCCACATCATGATAATTATATAATAATCACCGAAAAAGTAACGAACGTTTCAGACAACAGAAAATAATAGAAAAATCTACGCAAAAACTGCGTCACGTTTTTCGCAAAAAAACGAACCGGAACTTCTCTACCGATTCAATGAGGCTGACTGCAAGAACCGCCTGATACAGAACCGCGAGACCAAGTCCCTCCGCACTTCCCAAACTGCATGATTCCCTCGTTACCTGCTAAAAATCTCGTCTCTTTCACTCACGAAATACGTTCTGTCATCGCAAAGTGCCATCCCGTTGATCGAAATAACGAGGATATTTTCTCGATCAGTTCTGGTCTCACACAGCACGACCCCCGTGGCGAGTCCTCAGGAGAATTTCCGTGGCGCGCATCCGTGCCGCTTTACAATCCATTATGTGGCAAAACGGGAGACTGCGAACGCCCATGAGAAAACAAGATTGAGCTGACGATCAAACACGGCCGGGAGACAAAAAAATCACGAATTTTGACAGTGCTGTATGCATCGAGGGAGAAAAAAAAATCACTCGGGAATGAAATCAACGTGGGTGAAATCACGGACTCGAGTGGTTTCTCCATAAGCTCAATCGGCAGCGACGCGTGTGTGTTATAGTTACCACATGCTGGCGCGAGTACGCCCACTCTTCATTGAGATCCTATAACCCCTGACTTTTTTACACGAGTGTGTGTGTGTGTGCGTGTGTATAAATAAATGTGGGGAAAGGATATGTTGAACTTTTGAAAAGAATTTTGATCGTATCCATGCAGAAATATGTTGGGGAGTCTACAGATCCTACCAGATACCTACAAGGTTTTGATAGGGACGCCTCACGTAGAAAGTCCACAATGGAGTCCAAACGGATCCCGCGCTATTTCTCATTTGAGAATTGTTTATTCAAAATTCTCAACCAAAATTTGTTGGATCTCAAGGAAAAAAATATTCTTTCGTGATCCCGTGCGCAAATTTGTTGGAGAGCCCCAAGATGAACGCACATCTCTATAGGGATTTCACTGAAAATCCAGGTGTGTGATTTTAACACAACTACAGCTTGTGACCACTTTTTACACATTTTCAAGTGAGTAATTTCAGGATTCGCTTCATGCGTTTTGTATTACACAGTTGAGCGTATTATATCGATGGATGTTTGGTGTGTTATTTGGTTATTTTTTACACACTGAATGCGTGGTGGTTACATGCATTACAGCCCGTCTACTAAATACATAGAATATTCCACAATAATCAAAATAAATAAAATGACAAACTCAACTCAAAGTTCTAAATCAATGATTTTTTATTATAATTTGTCATTTCCAAACGTCCGGAAATGTTTCTTTTCGAAGAAAACGTTATACCTACACGTGGAATAACAAAAGATAATTCCAGTGGATTTTCAATGGCATGATTTAAATAGATTTTTAAGATAAACATTTTTAAGAGATTTAGACTTTTTCAAGATAAGATTAATGCTTTTTTAAGATCCACTAATTTTTTATATCTGAAAATTTAACGTACAGAATGCGATAGGACCCATCAAGAATCGTATCGGATTCTGTTCGATAACGTGGGAATCATTTAGGATTCTAATTCGATTGGTACATTGGATTCCAGTGGGGAATCCCAATTAGAAACCAATGTACGTGCGTGACGTTTTAGTATAGAGATCGAATGCGATGACCCATTGGATCCCTATCAGTGGAAACAGGTATGGGGATCCAATTGGATTCCTACGACAATTTACTGCACGGACATAAACATACTTACAATTTATCAAAAGACGATTTCGAACAGAACAGTCCTCGAAGTCGAATGTCTTCAAACCGTCTTTCCCCATACGTCCATGGTATACGTGCGTAACTCGTTTTTGGCACTTGGGCACGCGCTTCTCGTACAAGAATACACGTTACGCCCCTCGCGCTCTTCATCCCAGCCTTATGCCGCCACCCCTGCCCAACCGTGTTTCGTATTTTCCTCGATTCACGCATATTCGTCTCTCACTTCGGTTGAGACACTTATCCCGAAAGGATTCCTCGTGCGAAACGTGATCATACCCCGTGGCATTCTCGATTCCGAGAGAGAGAGAGAGAGAGAGAGAGAGAGAGAGAGAGAGAGAGAAAGAGAAAGAGAGAGCGAGAGAGGGAGAAAAAAGTCGCCGAAGGGTCGCCAGAAAAGTTTCACGGACCACCCCTTGCCGTGGGCTCTGGTCCATTCTGGGGATATGGACGAATGGAAGGTTAAGTTCGGAGTTCACTTCGGAGGATGAGTATAAGAGACGGAGGCGGAGGAGAAGAAGAAGAAGAGCTCGTTATAACGGCATGGACTGTGAATGGCTTCACCCATATGTGTCCTTTGCAGAACGGGATGGAAAGATCTTGTTTATGTGTAATAAAAAGTTTATCGTTTTGATCTTTGCTTTCAATAATTCGCGAACCTCGGTGGAAAGTTCTTTGTCAGACACGAGGATGCACAGTGGTAGTCAATTATCGAGAGAGAGAGAGAGAGAGAGAGAGAGAGAGAGAGAGAGAGAGAGAGAAGTCAAGTGAGACCGATGCCTCTGCTTCGGAACGGTAGGCATCCGAAGGCTCTGCAAGTTTCCTTAAAGTTTCCAAAGATTCTTGACGATAACTAAACGTTCCTGAAGCAACCTGACGGTTTCCCAAGATTCCTGGAGGTGTCTGAATGATATCCGACATTGCTAAAGGTTCTTGAAGATTCGAATTAGTTTCTAAATAATTTTTTAAGTTCCCGAATAAAGATTCCTGGACGTTCCCGAGGCTTTTTCAGGTCTCCCAAGAATATCCAAAGATTCTTGAAGGTTCCTATAAAATTCCAGATGATTTTGAGACTACCCAAAGATCCCCAAACATTCTTGTACGTTCCCAAAGATGTCTAAAGGTTTTCAAAGATCACTAGAAGATCGTAAGTTTCCAACGTGTCGAAAATGTTTGCAAAATTTACCAAACATTTCAGGAACCTTCCAAAGCTGCTTGAAGATTCCTATGGTTCCATAAAGATTTTAGACAATTCGCAAAGCTGCCAAAAGCTTGCTGAACGTTCCCAAAGCTTTCTACGGGTTAATTCAAAGATACGCAAAAGTTGCCAAGACTTTTCACATTTTTCCTATAGCACGATTATCATGCTCTTGATGCAATGAATTCTCAAAGCTCGCATCGCCACCCCTTCCAGGTATATCCTCCTCGGAGACGCTGTAAACGCAAATCCTAAGATCTGGCTCAATGTCAAGACGCTGTGAACGATAGGGAAAAAGGAATAAACGAGCGTAGTAGAGTCTCCCGCACGGCCAGTGTGAATTATGCAAATACACCATCATCTCCCTTTATATCTATGTACTACCAAGGGCGAAGTTCGGGTCCGTTGTTCGCTCGATAACACGGCTACACGGTGAACTTAAAACGAGTTCTGAATTGTTCTCGTTGGCCCTTTAGCGATGCCGCAAATTTGCACGTAAACAAGCCATCAGGAGTCCAAATTGGGGATGGCCAACGGGCCATTTCGATCCACGGCAAAACCAAGGTTTCCACTTTTTCGAAGTTGCAAAAATCTAGAACCACTATATCATTATCTTCCGGCTAACCCTTATCGAAAATACCATGGCGAAAATCAAACTCGGACTCTTTAAGGCGGCGGTTCTTAAACTGTGTTCCGCGAAACCCAAGGGTTCCGTGGAAAAGTCACCGGATTTCTGCAAATTAGTTACTTTTTCTCATTAAAGCATTGGATTATTTTGGCTATAAAAAAAAATTGATTTTTGGCATACGTGCGTTGAAAATAGCAATGTTGAATTTTTTTCACTTTTATTTAATTTTCAGAAAGAAAACAAGTGAAAAATACCAAATGAAATTCAAAATATGATAATGGAATATTTAGTAAGCCTGCTGAAGTCTTTAATCAGATTACTTCCCGAATTATTCTGATAATGACAACGAGTGGATACAAAATCCATTTGTCAATAAAAGGAAACCTGCCATGCTAACCGTACTGGAATATGAATGATTGATAGATGTTCAGAGCTCATCCGCACTAAAAAAAAACACGTTTGAGTGCGTGCCTCTTAATGAGTTTTGGGTTAGTGTTAAAAGTGAATACCCTGAAGTTGTCAAAAAGGCAATCCTAACCTTGCTTCCTTTTGTAACAACGTATCAATGTGAAGTAGGCTTTTCCGCTTATGCCTATACGAAAAACAAATTAAGGTCTACAATGGATGCTGCTTCAGATATACGAATACAATTATCAGACATAAAATCAAACTTCAAAACAGTAATTGGTAAACCAGTAAAGCAGTTCCATTCATCTCATTAATCTTTGTTTGAAATATCTTTTGTAATAAATGTTTTTACTCTCATTTTAAATTGCAGTATCTTTTATTTTTTATCATTTGGTATGGGGTTTCGTAAAATCAAAATGATTTATTGTGTGTTCCGTGACCTCAAAAGTTTGAGAATCGCTGTTTTAAGGTATTCCTTTCGCGGAGGGCAGTAATTCGTGGGCGCGTAAGCCAGGCCCCTTTTGAATCATTAGTAAATTACAGTAGCACTTTATAAAAATAAGTTACAATTAATTATTATACTCAACGATGAATTGCAATGAAAAATTTCGCATAATTTTTGTAAATTTAGACAATTTCATGTGTTCTCTGAGAAGTCGCGGTAACGAAAATTCTTCTGCTAGTCACATTTTTCTAAGTATTATCATTAATATTTTCTTTAAACATTCAGTAACCCCCTGTTTTTATTATCGTTGCGGAATCCTCAGAATTTTTAGATGCTCAGAGCAGTTTATATCAGACATCTAGAGATATTTAGTATATAAATTATCAGATAGAACCGAGGCCAGCATGTAATCTCCATAAAGTGCTGCATAAATTAGACGATTATTAAACTCGTAATTTTTTGTTAAAAGTTCGGTAACTTGGCTTGAAATTTCACCAGTAAACTGGGATGTGTTATAACTTAATTGCAGACGAAAATCAATCAATTGTTAAATATTCAGGTTCAGGAAAGGAATACCTTAAACCTCAAAAAAAAAATACGATATCTCAGTAAGGGTGCTCCAAAATGCAGACAAAATTACTCGCGCGTAACATTCTCGTTTTTGGAGCAACGATAGCTCGCGTTTCTTTCGCGATATTTCTCTTTCCGGAAGAGACATTCACGTTGAAAATGAACGTTTCCTGTATGTTGATACGTACATGTGTACTCGGTTAAACCAGTGTTAACCGTATTAGTCAACGAATTCGCGATTTCAAATACCACAGTATTTTCATAGACAATGAGAGCGAGCAGAGTATATATATATATATATAAGTATGAAGGCTGAACGATGAGCGTTGGGTTGATCCAGGGCCCATTCAGAGCATCAGCTTCCCGCTATGAAAAGGCGTTCCGCTTTCTGAATATATTCCAATTAAAAAGTCGGAGCTTCGTTACACTCGCCCCTTTGGCTTCCTCCTGCCTCTGCTTTATCTCTCCGAAATTTTATATATACGTAGGTGCACACACACATACACACATACTATCTATAGATATCGTACTTTTATCTCATATAAGTTTGTACAGTACGCTGAGCGGCTTCGCGTCACTTCTTCACCCAGAGAGAAATCCAAGCTCCAGCGTTACGATCCTCAAACCTCCCTTTACTTCTGGCTCTTTACTTTTTCTACTTTTCCCTTCGGCGTAACACAGGCTCCCGCATAATTACGAGATTGCGTGAGTGTGCGCATACATATACATGTATTTTTTTTTGTATCGGCCCGTTTTCTTTGTGTTTCATTCGCCATAACGCACTCGCGCGGAAACCAGCCGTTCTCAATGCCGTTTCCACCAGCAATTACTCGCGCTTTTCTGCAGAATTAAGGAACATTCTCTCTCTCTCTCTGTCTCTCTCTCTCTTAATACGGGGACGTGCGGTTTGCGGAAGAACTCTATAATTCGGGATTGCCCGGTTTCGCTATTCTGTTACTTCACTCTTGCACTGGTCGCCGCGGCATTTAGATTACTAAGATCCTCCTGTTAGGCATTTATTGATGTCGAAACTTTCCGCTAAGCGGGATTTGACAATTGCGTACAACTGACAATGAGTGCAGGGATAGAACATACAGAAATCATCCCCGTTAAAGTTGGCGGAAAAAAAAAATAATGCTCCGGGTGAGGATCGAACTCACGACCTTAAGATTATGAGACTTACGCGCTGCCTACTGCGCTACCGAAGCCTATGCATGTCAAACTCCTTTACATACCTATAGACCACGTTATAGAATAAAAAAAATATATATTTGTGTTGAATAAAGAAGTCTTTGATATATTCGAAGGCAAAAATTGTATTAGAATGCGTGGAAATTATTTTTTTCATTAAGTTCTGCGTGATTATGCGCGAGAATTTGTAATGCGTGCATTCCAGAGGCAACCAAGTTGAGCTATATCGCCATCTTGCGACCACCCGAGCAAGCTGGAAATAATCTTTGGACATCCTTCCGTACCGTCACAAGGTAACGGTCATTATCCGCCCTACTTGACCATCGAAAGATACGATATGAGCTTTTCCGATAATTTGGGAAGACAAATATTTGGCAAGCAAATGAGAATTACAAGGATAATTTTTAATCATCGAGGCTGCTCGCGGATTTTTTTTTCTCTATAAGTTCGACTTTTACCGTTCGTATTCATAAATAATACTTCAGTCCTGTGATACGCAAAATGCCTGCAGAAGGAGAGTCAAGCAGAAAAAAAGTACACTCCAAATCGCTGGTGAATCAATCCACGTTTTATATTTGTGCCCATGTTTTTTTTTTCTTTCTTTTGCGACGCGCTCAGACTCGAATATAATATACAAACGTACGTTATTCTTCGAATAGATAAAAATGTCTGCAAAAAATGGAAAGTAGCAGTTTATTTTTCATCGTTTTTTCCTTTATGATTTCATCCTTATTGCAATCGCAGGTACTGTTTCGAGGTCCCATGCCTTTCATCGCTTCTGTTTCTAATTCTTAGCTGAATGCGTCCTCAATCTTATAATCGCCTCCAGGATTTGAGTAATACTTTTCACTCGTCTCTCAAAATCTTCTGCGTCCCATCACGTGCCATGATGAAACGGTGTGGTACCTCGATTGTAGGCCAGTAAATAAGCACGAAAGTAAAAACTTTTAGTTATACCAGGTGTAGAAGTATGAAACCGGAATTTCCCTATAGATGGTGCTAGCCATCAGTTTATGGACCGTAAGACCGCTTCTGCAGCGCCATCATTTCCCTCTAAAAGCTGACGAAGATTTTCAACACACAACAACCCAAGTTCCCTACACCGGTATATTTTTCTACAACCTTAAACATATCGAGTTTTGTGCCTACGAACTACGATTTGCGGACAGCATTGGTTTTCTGTTATCATTTGAAGAAAACTGCTGCAGAATCGCATCGAATGCTTGTCGAAGCTTACGGTGAACATGCTCTTGGTAAAACACAGTGTTTCGAGTGGTTCAAAAAATTCAAAAGTGGTGATTTTGACGTGAGAAACGAAGAACGTGGTAGGCCACTGAAAAAGTTTGAAGACAGCGAATTGCAAGCATTGTTGGATGCTAAAACCTGGCGAAACTGTTAATACTGAATGCTACCGACAACAAATGATCGATTTGAATCAAGCTTTGCGTGAAAAACGACCAGAATATCAAAAAAGGCAACACAAAGTCATTTTGCTCCATGATAATGCTCCATCACACATAGCAAAACGGGTCAGGGAAACCATCGAGGCGTTCAGTTGGGAAATACTAGCGCATGCGGCTTATTCTCCAGACTTGGCTCCGTCCGATTATCATCTGTTCGCATCAATGGGACACGCTCTCGCTAAACAACGCTTCAATTCGTATGAAAGTGTACGAAAATGGCTCGACAACTGGTTCGCTTCAAAAGAAGAACTGTTTTTTTGGCGTGGCATTCATAAACTGCCGGAGAGGTGGGAAAAATGTATAAATAGCAATGGAGATTATTTTAAATAAAATATTTTTTATCATTTTCAAACAACAGACGTGTAATTTTTACAAAAAAATTCCGGTTTCATACTTCTACACCTGGTAAATACGCTAAATTGATCTAAGGGTAATTGGATGATGCTGAATCGAATGGCGATAATAATTTTGCAATCAACCTCCGAGAAATTATTTACAAATGTTAAAAAAAAACCGTTTAATTCGGACTCTAATAATTTTATCGAAAAATATGTCAAACAAAACTTATTCGGCACAAAAAAATACGTGAAAAAGTACTGAACGTTCATCTTCATATCTTCAAAAATAAGGGAGAAAAAGACAAATGAAAATTCATTTGCAAGACAAAATCCCCGAATTGGACGCCGCCATAAATCTAGCAGAGCAAAGTCACAAAATGAATTTAATTTGAACCAAAATTTGATGCTTTTTATGTGCTAATTTTGTGCTGTTATCGTTTAGCGAGTAATTAGAAATAAAAAGTGCTGTGCTGGCTTATCATCAAGCTAGCAGGGCTAGCAGAGCATCAAGTAACTCGAATTTTCCAGGGATGATATCTGGAGAAATTTTCGTAGTTAAGGTTTGAATCTTGGATATTCAAAGAGCACATAAACGTGGAATAACTCGATTGTGCAATATTGAAAAAATAGCCTTCGCTTTTAGGTATGGTATAGGGAGAAGTTTTCGTATTTGCGGTTCGAACATTTTTTTACATTTTTAAACAATTTCTCCGGGGTTGATTGCAAAATAATCATCGCCATTCGATTCAACGTCATCCAATTACCCTTAGATCAATTTTGCGTATTTGTAACTAAAAGTTCTTACTTTCGTGCTTATTGACTGGCCTACCTGTGCTTTTTCCAACGTTCTCAGATACTAGTATTGTTGCCGTTGCGGGACCGTGAATCTGCAGCATTGAAGATGATACTGCGAAAGATACACATTGCTTCGGTGTGAGGAATGCTTGTCGTGGCCATTGTCGATTCACTAAGTAGCGGCTGAAGTCGTTTCAATCGGGTTTCCGTCGGCGAAACGTTGTCGGGTGGCTGTTGCAAGCTAAAGATGACACCAGGTCCTCGATCTCTCGCTCACCCACAGTTTTCTTCTCAATGCACATTATACGTTTTGATTATTACATTATGACACGGAGCGAAACGCAAATACGCGCGTTACACTAAAAAAAAAAAGAAGATATTCATTATTTCAAACAATCCGAAATACCGCTGATTTAAAAGGATGCAATAAATATGAACGATTTCGAGATGATGGCATTTGCAGTCTCGGAACTTCCGCGTTCGGACCCGCATGCCCCTTTTATTTGTCTCCGCCTATCTTTATCGCTCGCCCTCATTATTTTTTTGCTCTTATGTCTCAAAAGAGAGCCCCGGCTGACAAGAGCTGTGGAACAGCCCAGCATGAAATTAATCTGCGCTTGAAATACCCTTCGGATCCTCTTTAAGATTTATTTAACCAGATAATTTGATGTTGGAGGCACACGGGGCGGTCCTGTCCGAACTCCCTTATCCAAACTACTCATCTGAAGACTGACAGTGTACGACATTCAATGCACTATTTCAGTTTAATAAAAATAACAAACAATCCTCTCACATTTCTTTACAATTTCTCACAAACCACAAATAACTTCACCAGATGAGTTCGTTTCGATAGTTTTTGCAAACGTTTGCCTCAGGATTTTGCAATTATTTGCGAAACTCAATCACAGCAACGAGCAGCGTAGGCGCTACGAATTGATTTGTTCCGCGATAAAAACCCCAACTTCACTCCGCAAATTCTAGCTAGTCTCGAGGCCTGCAAGTAAGGCGGTGATTACACCGGGGAAAATTACGATATGCATAAGATTCCAATTGTACAGACTCATTTCCGTACGAGCAGGTACGAAACCAGCGTATAAATTTCATGTGTTCGCGCGGTCCCGATACTTCCTTTCTCCTTCTTTTTCATGATTTTTTTCCACGCGCTAGCCGCGGCTTGTTCAAATTTCATTTTGAAAAATAACAAATGTTAGAAGCGATTTCTACGGAGACGAGGGCCGCGGGCCCTTAAAATCCTTCCGCGATTCAATTATCGAGAATCACAGGAACTCGGGTATGGAGGATGATCGTAGGAGTGTCGCATCCGGCACGAAAGTTGGCGATTTCGAATTACCGTAAAGTCCTCCCGACCGGCAGCGAAGATACATCGGAGAACTTTTCGGCGAATCGCACGCGTGCAGTGTCCCCGGGCTCGTTACAATCGTTATCTCGAATACGCGTTCGCGAACAGTTTCTCAACCGAGCGCACCGGGATATTTTTTTTTTTTTATAAACTGATCGATAAGACTGTCACTTCGATAAAAGAATTTCCCACAATCTCGATGTACCGTTGAAAAAAAAAGTAGTGTCAATAGGGCTAATGATTTCACGACTCACGTCCGACGTTGGCACACAGATATACACACATACACACACACTCACACACACACACACACACACACACACACGGAACTCGCGGAGACGCATCATCTGTAGACGAATGCTAGTTCGAAACCGATCGAACGTAGATAAAATTACGCCGGCTTTTACACGCCCGGACTGTTGTTACCGGGCTAAATTATGACATCATCATCTTCCGTAAGGTCCACGAGGGCGTTCACCGTTTCTTTGGTAAGATCTATCACGTCAAAGGGCGGCCCGCTCGCTTTTAACTTTTTCCTCGCTGGCTCGGTTCGATCAGTCTTACGTGCCTCGTCCGCTTTCTCGACGGACTCCGAAATCTTCTCTTCCAGCTCCTTCACTCGTTGCCGAAGAGCTATCTTCTCGATCTCGCTACACGCCAGATCTTCCTCCAATTGCCTGTAGAATCAATACGTGTTTTCATTCATTATCGAGTTACATCGAGGATCCTTCTCTCTCTCTCTATCGCGAGAGAGAGGGACGCGTGAGGATGCATTCCAAAGAATGCACCAACAAAAATTGTAACAAGTTACAGAGATGCCGGTACATGCCAAAACCCAAACAGCATAACTCGATCACCTAATTCAATTCAACAATATTTCTGTTAACTGTGCTTTGGTGCTACCACTAAATTTACCAGTTTTTTCATTGAGGGATTAGAATATACTGTGACTGCTTGAAAAAGTATCCTATCTACAGATGCGGATGAAAAAAACTAAAAATCCAATAAATTTGCGGTTTTCTACTGTACTTATGTATATTACAAAAAGAGAAAAAACGATTATAATTAGCTGTTGGTTCTTTTCTCCAATCTTATAACTATTTTTCTCATTATCCGAAATAACAAAACCTCGTTTATTCAGTACGTATACTTTTATAGCCAAATAATAAAGTATCCAATTTTAACTTTTGGAAAATTAGCATAAAAAAGTTTAAAAAGCGTCAATTTGCTGAAAACTATTTTTTAACTTGGTTATCTTGCAATTTTCCAAAAATAATACATGGATCTATTGATCTTTAATTATAGATTTATATTCAATTTAAAAAACTTGGTAATTTGCTTCAGATAATCTGAGAAGTTAAGAGGTAGAGAGTTCAAATCGCTGAAAAAAAAGACTTACAGCTTGGTTATTGGTCTCACGGACGATATTTATGATGATTTTTCAATTATTATAATAGTTTTTTTACCCTTTACAATAGACGAAACCACAAATTGATCGGATGTTTATTTTTCATACAAAGGACAATCTCAAAATTGTATACTTTTCTGTCACGGTGAACAGATGCTTTGAAAACGTGCAATAAATTCTGAAAGGCTCATTTCCCCGTCGACGCATCTGTACGGCAAATAATCGGACAAATCTGAGTCTCACGTGAAACGAACGAGTATACGTAAAACCAACCGCTTTCTCGTGAGTTGTTCCGTCGAGAACATGCGATCCGCGGGGTCAATTTCAAGCTCCTGCTCGAGTCTTGCAACAGTTCGTTCCAAATCGTAGCGACTGTTGACGCAGCTCATCAACTCGCTAAACAATACGATACTTATGGATGACGAGGAAAGAGATAGAAAGAGAGAAAGAAAAAAAAAAGTAGAAACACTTCCAGTCAGTGAACGTCCATGCGCTTAAAAAGGCAGAAAAAAACCTTATTGTACCTCTGTAAATCGGCAATCATTTTTATGATCGTCTCGTGGTCGCTTATACCACGGAACATATCAGAGACTTTGTTCCAGCACTCCTTGGCAATGGTTTGAGAGCTGGAAAAAAATTTTTATTTTATTTCGTACGTAGAAGGATTATTCCGACGACTACGCTTTTCCACAGTTATTCGGCCAAACGCGTACCTTTTCAATTCGTCCAATTCTTTGGTCAAGCGCGTTACTTCCTTCTTGGACTCGTTGTGCGCCGTCATTTCCATCTCCGCGTGATTCCTCCAGAGTCTGTGATGCTCTCGGGCGATCCATAGATCAGCTTCGAGTTTCCTTACTTCGCTCTCCTTGGACTTCAGCAGGGACGATAATTTCGTATTGTTGGAATTGCTCTCGATTATTTCGATCTCCTTGATGAGGAGCTCGTGATTAAGGCCGGCTATCTCCGACTGCAAGGACGACGTTATCTCGAGGATACTGTCGTTGTTCGCGTAGTGCAGGTAGATACGACCGATCTTACTCGCAGCAACTTTTTGCCGACATTCCGGGCACGTTTTGGATCTGTTTCTCGTTTATGTCACACAAGACATTTGAATTATTTATCGTCGTAAATTTATACCAAGAGTATTTATCATCCTGCTCCGCAAATAAAAATTGATATGGAATATTGTACTACGTTTGTTTTATTTTTTTACATTCGATATTAGGTGCGTGAAGAAAAATTCATATTAGAGCAAAACGAATAATCGATGACGAAATTGCATGCAAATTTCGATGAATATGCCAAACTTCCGTCATTGTTTACAATTGAATACGTGCTCGGCGAGCAAAGCTCTGACATGTGCAAAATTGACGAATCACGAGGGTGCTGGCGTAGCGAGAATGAAGCGTCGACCAATCGGAGAACGAGAGTCTCCCATGAGCCATCGGCCCCGAGCTCGCTCGCCACACAAGCTTTCGTCTCCCTCTCTCGCATTCATAAAAAAAACACTCGTCGATCCTCGTAATATATGTTTCAAACAAAGAACGAACCGCAACGAGGATCATAAGTTATCCTTTATTTTTTCGCTCTCGTCCTAACGGCGAATATGAACGCGCCCTGGAGATTTTTGTTTTTCCTCACCTTTCGAGCCACTTTGCGAGACAGATTTGATGAAAAACGTGCCCGCATGGCGTGTGATGAATAATTTCCGACGATTGTAAATGTTCGCAACAAATGAGACACTCGATGCTCATTGTGTCGGGACGAGCGCGCACGAAATGATTTCATAAACTCACAATTTCCCGTTCTAGGATTATGGTACGAAAGGAAATAAAAAAAAAAAATTTAAGCGAAAGGGGGGAACGGACGAAACAAAAAACAGACGCGACGAAATTGCAGACTGCGATTGTACGAAGGGCAATGAGTTTACGACGTAGTACGCGTAGGGACAAAAATATTGGGTGTAGTTAAAAGCTGCTTGCCACTGCACTTGGATACATATTATCGTTGTCTATCGAATGCACCGGAAGGGGAGAGTACGCTCGGAGTCGACACGCAGTTAGAAATTCTCGAGGAGCAACTTTATCGGTGTTCTCTTTTTACACGGAAGTTTCACGATATCGCCACCTCGCAGACCGCATTATTGAGATCAACGGATCAACACGAACTCCGAGGACGATTCGTATTCTCGTTAAACTGACAGGATCGTTGCGTAAATACGGAGATAGTCGAGCGAACGCGTATTCGACTCATCCGACCATTTTGAGCTTGGTATATAATCGTTCGGTTTGACAAAATGCTTTTTAGTTGAGAATATTGGTTAGCCCGAGTGCCGGTAAGGGCAGCACCGTTCGAGTCCTACCAGCTGATCGTGCCTCACTGCGTCAGCTGATTCCAAGAACTGGTGACAGATCGTGGTCGTAAACGAGATAAAAAATATTGGCTTGTACAGTACCGCATTTTTATTTTTGGTAAATGTTTCGTTAGTGGAATCCAGGAGCAATTATTAAGTTTTAGATTTTCCTTTATTCTGCACGAGATTCAAAGTCACGATGCTGGATACAGTAGAAGCTCCATTAACGCTCGCTCCAGTGTCTTATGATTTTTCCCTATCCGCTTGCCGCACTGCTACCCGATGTTGTTCCCCGGGAGGAAACGTCAATCAAGCCCAGCCCAAAACAAAGCACGTGTACATAAACGAAGACATAACCTCTTTACTCGGATAAACAGCAAGTTAAAATAGAATATAAATTCGCAACATGAACGTTACAGAAAAACACAAAAGAATATAAGGTTTTATAAAAGAACACGAAGACACAAGGCGGATTGCGGTACAGGAGTTCAAATAAAAAATACTGGTAAGTTTTGTATATTAAAGTATAAGGGAATTCTTATAACACAGTGGTAAAATTGTTTATCATTAACAAATCGAACTATTATGTAATATATCCAGGACAATATGTGAGTCACATTTTCCACCTCTTTAAACTCGCTGTCGGGAGTAGGCCATAAAAACAGGCTAAAGAATAGGAAAAGGACAATCATCAAATTGTCCATTATTATCGAATAATAATACTCTACTGACTACGGTGCAAGGTTTAAGGCCTTAGGCCACTCTGGGATTTTCCAAGAATCGATTTTTTTTTGTTAAAAAAGTACCTATAAAATTATATTCCAAAAGATTTTGGGTGTGAAAAATCTCTAAGTACTCGATTTTCGAATTCTAGCGCAACCCCTCTTGATTCATATCGTGACTTTCTACTAACTTTAAACGCGTTTATCTCAAAAACTACATTTTTCAAGTCGGCCGGACTCATAACTCAAACAAATTTTAACCCATTCACTTGAAAATTTAACTGTATATTTAGAATTACATTTTCTGAGGCACTACGGAGGATTTTTTTATTATATTGCATAGTTCCTTTTTTATAAACAATTTTTATAGAGCTATTCTTATATATAATCGAAAAAACTTTAGTGTCTCATCATAACTCAAAAACTATAGGAGCTGTTGGTCCGGCCGTTGACCTTCCAGAAATAAAGGAGTCATCGGAAAAATGCTGCACAGTCGCCATTTTGACATCTATCGCTGTGAAAAAAATAATTTTGTATAGTCATTTACGTGTATAATAAAACCCCTATGTTGTAATTCCAATTTATTTTATGGTTTAGCTGAAAAAAAAATACAAAATATGCCCTTTTTGGCCTCTAGAATGGCCTATGGCGTTAAGTTTGTAATTTTTATGAAATATTCGCCGTCGACACGCTGTCGTCTCTGAATAAACTAATTTGTAATAACTCGTTTTATTATTACATCTTTGGATGTATCGTCGCTGCCTCAGGATGACGCCCACGCATGCGTACTACGATCTTCGACACGAAATTTCGTGCCTAGTAAAGTCACGTGTATAATCTCGCATTTTCACTAGGTAAAAAAAAACCATAATAGAATGAGTTGCTCACTTTTGTTATTCTCGCCCAAACTGACAACCGTAATTGGCTCGCCGGGGCAGCGTTTCAGTAATTTACTAGCATCGTTTTGGTAACTAGAGTCACCAAAACGATGCTAGTTTAACGCTAGTGACAACTAGTAAGTGACTAATTAACTATCCTGCTGATAAGTGAGCTACGATTGAGCGTCTACTATACGTGACTGCCGTGGTCGATTGCAGACATTCCCAATAGTGTCTGAGGTCGCCACCCGGTGGACAGGATCACGCGCACGCGCTGTATCTTCCCGTTTCCGCAGAGACCACTTTTTCTCCTCAACCAAAACGAAGTGTCGCAATAGCTACAAATTTCTAACTGTCAAATACCTGCGGAACAACGGAGCGTAATCTCGAAAGTAAATACATTCGCCACAATTGAAGCCTCGTGGCGAGAAAATGGCGGACATTGAGGGCTTACAAGGCTCGATGGATCAGTACGAGGAACAGGTATACATAGCAGTCTAGCGCACAGATGAATTAACCTAAAAATCAAGCAATAATCTATAAAACGGTCAGTTGTCGCAAGTGAAACTGGCTCTGTCGGCAACTGCCAAAGGACCCGACCGGGATAATTTGCTGAGCCTTCAGTCCGACATACAAGAACTCATTGCGCTGACTGCCGAGAGTCTCAAAAGTGCTAGGGATGGAACCAGCGGGGAGCATTCTCCCGACGATGTCACGGATGAGAGCGTTGATCCCATGGCACGGGAGTATGCCCTGTTTAAGGTAAATTGAATTTTCACTCAGCAAAATTGACGTTGCGTTCAATGATAATGAAAATTAAAATATTCGGGATAATGCCAACTTTTATGCATTTTTTCCCAAGGTCGAGTGCAGATTTATTTTTCAGTCTCCAATTAAAGTCAGAGAAAAATCGAGAATATTATACGATCGCCCGATCAAAGAATTGAAAAAAATATCGAATACCTTTTTTTGATCCTGATGGCGTGTGTAATAAAAATGAAGCAAATTGAAATTGATTCGCAGGCGGAATTGGAGCAGGCCTCGGAGAACTCGAAGGATACGGAGCTTGAGGAAGGAGCCGAGGCCTCCAACGACATAGAAGTCAGTAAGATAAAGTATCCGTTAAGGCGATTGCAGAGATACATTTATACGGTCGAAGTTGAAAATTGTAGGATGAGCTGAAAGCGCTCGAGGGTATGAAATGTCGGGCTCCCCATGGTAGCAGTTGGGGTGGCACCGGCTATCATAACGCTATGGTATCCTCTATTCACAGAAACGAAAATGAAAAGATCACCAGTATCAACGACATCAAGGTAAAGGATACGTATCTACGTTGATGTTTGTAAAAATGCTTTGTACGACGAAGAACGATGGTTGTGTGTGTTTTTTTTAAATCGATGTCTCGTCGTTGTTCGCGCGTTTAGGTCAGAGTACTCTTCGTGAATCCGACGCATAGGGAAATGCTACCGTGTCCCTATTATTTGGACGGGGCGTGTAAATTTTCGGACGAACAGTGCCACTACTCGCACGGCGAGATAGTGCCCCTCTCGAATCTCCAAGAGTACCGGGAACCTGTGTTCTCGAACCTGAGAATGGGTAGCCGAGTTTTGGCCAAGCAGAAAAACAATTTGTGGCATAGATGCGTGATATTAAAAATGCCGGAAAAGGCGGATGACGATTATCGCGTGAAATTCGAATCGAGCGGCAGTATCGCGGAGATTCCTGTACAGGAACTTTTGCCACTCGGTGAGCGCGGAATATTACATTTCTTCAATTTCTCTATGCACTTGGACGATTTTACGATCGCATTATTTTGACTTAAATCCCCGAGCATTTCAATATTCGACCCGATTTCATCGCCTGAACAGAGGACGCGGATTTGGAAATGTCCGACTCGTCGGACGACAGTGAGTCTGATCGCGATGATGCACCCGAGGAAAATCAGGATGAAGCCTTGGTGCAGAGATCTCTGTTGACGCTGAATACGCGCGAACCACTTGGCAATTGGGAGCAACATACTCGCGGTATCGGCAGCAAGTTGATGGCCCAAATGGGCTACGTGCACGGCACGGGCCTCGGAAAACGAGCTGACGGCAGGGTCGCTCCGGTCGAAGCCACTGTACTGCCAGCCGGCAAATCACTCGGTACGAAAATAATTACTACCTTACATTGCCCTTGTCTTTATATTCAAATTTCCCTATATGACGAAACTTTTGACCTTTTTTCAATGCATGAGCGCCCAATTTGACCCTGTGTAACAAAGGGTTAATATTAGAAACTCAATTTTTATTTTGATATTTTAGTAAAATTTTAATATTTTAATTTATATATTTTAAATTTTGTTATTTTAGATATTTAATTATATAAAATTATGTTATATAATATAGTTCTGTATTTCTAAGTATACCCTTGCGGGTTTTTACACAGTTCCTTCCTCTGTATATTGATAGCCTTTTACACGTTTTCTTCTTTTTTTTGTCAACATTTATATTTTGTTCCTTTTCTCCTTTATTCCCTTCTTACCGCGTATACGAAGACTCTGACATACTCGCGCAATTCTTCGATCGGTATCCCTTTCATTTCTTTATTCATTTTTCTATTTAGTACCTCCCCCGCGTAGTCTGCCACTTTTCCAAACCATCTACCACTTCCTTATTAATTTTTTCTTTTATTTTCTCGCATTCAAGTATGTGCTCCAAAGTATGTGGTTTTCTTCCTTTCTACACCATCGGCATAGAGTATCTGCGTATCCCTTTTCAGCTCCTTGTCCTGTATTTCCGCATGTTAACCTGCCCCATGTTCTTTTAGTTCTTCCCTCTAAGTCCTTCTCTCTGCAGTACTCTTCCATTGTTATACGTTATTTTCGATTTTTGTGATCCTACAATACATCGAATTTTCAATTTTCTTCCAGTCTTGTTGTATTTCCAGGTCCGTTTTATTCGTACAGCTTTTTTGATCATTTTTCTCACTCCCTCCATTTCTTCATCTCTTATCCTTTGCCATATTGCTCCCACTCCTACCGCCTCCATGGCTCCCTTCATTTCCAGTCTCCATTTGGATGGGCTTGCATTTAGTATCACGCTGGCTTCTTCTTTCAGACACTTTTTCGGCGACCTATTTTCCGGAATTATCATTATCTCGCATAGGTAGTTTGGTGCTCTTTCCCATGCTTCCATTTTTATGCCTCTTAATCCCGCCTCCATCCTCCATATGTAGCCAGGCGTCATTTATACCCATTGGTTAAATAATATTATATATTTGGATATATTCAAACGGCACTACATTCAAAATGTTCAGTATTCATTAATATTACAATGTTTTTTAATGTGCTATAATATTACCTTCACTAAATATTGAATTTTCAATTTAATACTAGGTTTTTATTCAAAATGAGGTTACAATCCAATTTTGTGCGTACCTAAAAAAAACTTTGTTTTTCTTGTTTAGATCACTGCATGGAATTGCGGGAACACGCGGGTGGTGACAAAGATTTTTTCTCCGCGGAGCGAAAGTTGCGAAAGCAGCGACTAAAGATGGAACAGCAGCGTGAGAAACAGTACCTCCGTGACAAGGCGCGTCGCGAAAGCGATGTGTTTAACTTCATAAACACTACTTTGGGTAACAAGCGTGAGTAGAAGTACCCGATGAAAAAATGAAATGTTATGCTTTTTTTTTTAATCAGTCGCTCGTGTTTCCGGTCTCCAAGTATTCTTTCCTCGTGTCGACACAAAGTCAAATCTGATTTTCAGCCTCAAACAACGAGCCGAGCAGTTCCAAGGCCAAAAGCCACTACAAGGCCCACACGAATCGTAGCCTGAACGTGGCGGATTTCCAAGTGAGCGAAAACATCACAAGGCTCGAGAGAGAATCCTCGAGACTGATGAACTGCCTCGGTCGACATTCCAAGGGTAGTCTACCCTACAACAACATCGTTATGCAATACAACGAGAAGCAAAGCGAACTCGCGGATTTGCGCTCTACGCGAAATCACATCGCCACTGAACAAAATCAACGCAAGGACAAAGCGAAACTCTCTGTATTTTAATTCTTTTGTACGAAACGCGGTGAGTCACGAAAATCTTTCACCGCCGCGCATATCACGTTCCTGTAAATATATATATTTCGCTGATTATTTACGTAGGTATGTAAATAAAATAATTTCCCCAAGATTCAAGTGATTCTCGTGTTTATTTTTTATTAGATGACGTATATGAATTTCGATAAAAAAAAATATATATATATTGCCAAAAGATCTTTAATTCCCCGAAAATCTTTGGTTCTTTAGTGTTTTATATCTACATTTTTGGGATTCCTTAATTGATAGCTCGTCCAGAATTTTCGAAGCCACAACAAGGAACGTTCACTTGGGGTTTATCGTAATTCGTTCTTAGTAATTGATTCAAGTACGATAACCCACAATCACATAAGGACGATTCAAAACCAGATGTTTCCATACTGAAATTCCGTGATTATAGCATACCGAGAACTCGTCCATGATAAAAATTATCGCGGTCCGTGAAACTTCGCAGTATTCGATACACACAGAGAGATAATATTGCAGAATTGAATGTAACGCAGGATTTGCTGCGTTTCTTGCAACTGAAACTTTGAGGGGTCTGTTCGAATAACCCAATAAAAAATATGTGAAGTAATGTCGATCTTTTGCGGCGTTTTCGCGGCCGGTTTTCCGTTCCACCATAAGGCTGTATGGGGCCACAGAGATGAATTTTTTTCTGGAAGTATACAGGGTGTCCCAGAACTGAAGGTATTCCCTGAAATGGGGGGTTGGGGGTAAAATTCGGAGTCGATTGATATAAGCATGTATGTGTCTTAGATCAACCCCTGAATTATTATTAATTTTTAAAGGCGGGTCAATCAGGCGCGCCCGATGAGCGGGCATACATCGGTGAGCGATACGCGCGTGTGTGGTGCCTGGCGGAACGGAGCCCCCACCACGCGTACGCTCGCGTATGTCGATGTGAGCAGCGCTTGCAGGCGGTAGTGTGCGCCTCGCTGTCCGTTCTTTCATGATGGGTGGGACTCATGTGAGTTCCACCCACACCACGAAAGACGGACACGCGCGTATCGCTCACCCGACGTTGCCCGCTCATCGGGCGCGCCTGATTGGCCAGCCTTTAAAAATGAATAATAATTCAGGGGTTGATCTGGGATCCATACATGCTTATATCAATCGACTCAGAATTTCACACCCAACCCCCAATTTCAGGAAATACCTTCAGTCCTGGGACACCCTGTATATGTTATTCGTCCGGATCAAGCTGACACGAATCACAATATATGTGAGCCTACTAGAAATACGGCATGAACTGAGCCGCTATCCGGACGAATAACATACGCTTATTCGTCCGATAACCGGACGGCTAGCCACAGCGTTAAAAATGCGTCTTTTTATAAGTAGGTGTAAAGAAGATTGTTCGAATGCGCACGTTACTGTGACGATTATTTCATACCTAACAATTGGTAACAGTTAATCGGCCCCATGCATGCATGAGCATCGGGTGCTCCACTCGTACATCAGTCCCGACAGCTAGACACTTGCTCGTATCTCTTATCCGTTTATGCCGCACGTGCGATTCAATCGTTCCATTCAAATATGGAAGAAGCGGGCGTAAGTAATCAATATTCCGAGGTGCGAATCAAGAATACGAGATGCATTTGTCAACCGTTGTCTCTTGTTTCCAGATAACGAAAATAAAACACTTGGAGAACATGTCATTGACGCGTTTCATGCCGTCCCAGACTGTCAAAAGCTTCATTTTGACCGGCATAACAATCGTCCTCTTGATCGTCGGTCAGTACTCGCTCAAATTTTACAGTGTATAACACCGCGTTCGATTTGGTAATTACAATTCGCGTTTTTGCAGTCTCCGTATGGCTTTATTACAGGAAAAGTTTGTGCAGAGCTTTGCTGGATACAGGTGAGGCAAAGATCGACCGTTTTTTTTTCTCATGGTCCTGTACATTTGCACCGTTCGCTTTGGCGCTTCTTCATTTCAGTTTTAGCTGTGTCTCTTTGCATCCTGACTTACGAATGTGCCGAAATAGCTATCAGAGCTTGCCAGTTTATCGTCGAGGTAACAGAACTGCGCCGAAAGAACTACAGCGACATCGAGAGACTATTAAAAATGGTGCATCTCAATAAGGCTTCATTGCTGTGCTTCATCATAACCATATCGTATTCCATGGTGCGTCACAGGATTGACAGGTTTTACTTTTATACCGTCTTCATTGATAAGAGTTCCTGAAAATTTATACGCTGCAGATGACCTACCATTTCAACAGTCTTGCACTCGATCGATTGAGGGACGCTGGAGTTGAACGATGTTTTCCTGCTTTTTTGGCCGCCATCGTTTTTTGCAGAGCTATCGATCCAGTGAGTGTAAAAGACTCGATACATCTTTAACGGACAAAAGATCAGCGGAAATGATGCTATTTGAGAATCAATGATTTACAGTTAGTTAAATCTTCGACTGTTCTCATCCCACCAGGAATAAACGCCGTGCACCTGAAATATAAGATGTAATTTCTTCTTCTACAGATAGGCTTTACGTTGAGAAGCACTTCGATGATAAAATCAATGGGCGGTCTGGATTACGGGACTGGGTTGGCTTACAGTTATTACTATGGATACTTGCAGTTGATCCTTCCATCCGATGGTGGCCAAAATCCAGGTTGAGAATGATCGTAGTCATAATTTTTTTCTGGGGTAGGGGGGAGGTGGATGAGGCTGGCTGGACAAGACCTGGTTTTGTTCAAAATCATCTTTTTTCTTACATAAAGTTTACACAATAGACGATAATCATGTAACACACATGAAATATAAAGCTTGCTTTAATCGCACGTCATGTTAACATTAATATACCTTTCAACGTATTGCTATTGCAATACCTTAAAAAACAATCAACTAATTTTTTATTACTTTTCAATGGAGTTACCTGTCTTTAAACTTTACTTTCAGTAGATAATCAATTAAACGAGTCTGTTTTCTATTTTTTTCTGCAAATCGGCCCAACACTTTCGGCTGGAAATGTTCTTTAACAATTTCATTCTCCATCTTCAACAGTGACGTATGAAAGAACTGTTCCTGAATCATTGTGCTTTGAAGCCACATTTCTCTCACAGCTGGCAGAGCTTACTGGGAGTACTATTGCTGGTTGGAAAAGCTTATCTAAGTTAGGGTAGAATAGGGTTTATATGCTTTCTTAAATTTTCAACATTTATTTCATCATTTTTCAATTGAAGCATGTTTGTCATGAAAATCGCTTTAGCTTCTCAGGTTGATGTATCAATTATTAAAATTTTTCTATAATTATATATGAATTCCTCTCCGTCCGTCAAATCCAATTTAAAAAATCCATCAACTACATGAGCTAAGGGTAGATTTTCAATTCAGTGTTTTATATTTACAATGATATTATCTACTACTTGGTGGTTAATGTTGGTCTTCTAATATTCTTCTGGTTGAGTATCGGCCGACAAATCTAATGTATTGTTTTTGCCAACAGTTGACTTAATTGCGAAAATCGAATATCTAATTTACATAATGAAATAGCTACTTTTTATAAAAATTACGACAAAGGAAATAGTTTGTTTTGATAAATTATGTCTTTATGCTTGCTTGGGTGAAACTCAAATAAAATTGATCGATTATTTGACTTTAACTATTTTAGATCGATCTTTTCTGGGTGCGGCGGGGGCGGGCGGGTGGCCCCCTCTAGCTACGCCAATGCTGCTTGGTAGTAAATGTTGGTCTTCTAGTAGTCCTCTAGTTGCGTATCTGCCAGCAAGTCTAATGTATTCTTTTTGCCCACAGTTGTCTTGTTCGAGATTCGAATGTCTATTTAATTTACGTAATGAAATAGTTACTTTTTATACAAATCACGAAATTACGACGAAGGAAATAGTTCAAGTTTTATTGAATTGTTTCATTATGCTTGCTTAGAAGGAACTGAAATAAAGTTAATTGATTATTTGACTTGATTGATTAATCGTTTTTTTTTCTTGGGGCCATGCCAGCTGCGCCTTTGACATTTTCGCCTTTGACATTACTGCAGGGCTCCGTCACAAAATGGAACAATACGAGACCATCCAGAACGTCTCCATACCGGTGAAGAAGTTGTTCATTCTGATTCCCGAGTCTGGTCACATTCCACCAGACCTCAAGGAAGCATCGGACGGTTGGTTAGAAGGCACAACCGTGAGAAAAAAAAGCAACGCTGGGCTTTAGTATCTCGACGCTCGAATTGATATAAAAACTTTGACTTTTCAGAGCTTGGAGAACGAGGTTCGCGACAGAGCAGGCGTAAAACGTCGCGTCTACAAGAACACGGTGTACAAAATTCATCCCGGTGGCGATGGGAAATCTAATTATTCGGTGTACGTGACAACCGAGGGCGCCACTCCGATGTTGACCCTGTGGAATATTCTGGAGCACTATCATCCGCACACGGGTATATATGGCGTGATTTAGGATTCCGTAGCCACCGTAGGACCCTTTGTCATTTCTATTAATTTGTCAGCAAATTATTGACAATTATCGGTGTTTGCAAGTATTGCTATTCAATAAACAGATTGGGCCGTAAACTTGTCTTAAATAACTAAGCTTCAAAATTACAATAATGCGTGACAATCACTTGACAGCTTTTATTATTTTATTATCTTATTGCACTTTCACACTTTGTTTTGTTGCACATTAGTGCACTGCTCTTGAAATTACACGTCACGCGAGTCATCATCGAACCAGCGAAAGAGGCAAAAATTATTATTTTTTATTTATCTTTTTAATTTTTATATTGCCTATTTTTATTTTGTAATTATTCATTTGTATTTTCCGAAGCTACTTACCGGGAACATCGACACGAGATCATAGTCTCGTTTTACGAGACGCTTCAAACCTTGCTTAAAAATGATCCTCGTTGCAACGAGGTCTGCGAGCTTGTTTATTACGACGGTGAGTCTCGAAATCTGTTTGGTTTTAACCGAGACAGCGCAACTCTTCGACCGCGTCTCGAGATTAAAATCGCCGGGATTCGTTTCTTTTTTTTTTCAGATTACGATGAGATTGGCAAAAGAGTGAACGTCGGGGAAATTTTGTTGAGAAGAATTCTCAGCCAAACCCTGCCATCGAAATAAACTCTGGGAAAATTGACACAAGATATTTTCACAGACGCAAATGTGCCAATAATTTTTCTTTTCATTTGTCACATTACTTACGTGTTGTAATTGTTTTTGACAGAAATATAAGTGTTGCGCTCGGATTGTTCGTGTCGTATTAAAAGTAACAGCCGTTGTACGACAAAATTCTAATGGCAGTCATGGCCAAGAGATTAAGAGGCTGGATAGAAAGAATGGGAGGCCAAAAAATGCGATGAAAGCGAGGAAGAGAGCAAGTGACTACTAAACATACTAAACATGGATAGCCAGAGATGGTCGAGAATCTGTCTAAGCGAAGAAATAAGAAACTGGGCAAATGAAAATTCTTCCCAGTGGGGTAGAAAAATGGGAAATGCTTGTAGAAAAGTAGGAGATGGCGAGTCGATGATAAGAATAGGAATTGAGGGTGAATTTCGTCGAATAGAGGCTAATCTAAAAGCTGGATGTGAAATACTAAATGATCAAAGGATTCAAGGAGACTGGGACAAAAGAGAAGCCTCGAAATACTGTATAGAATATAAATGTCGTATTAACGATGTATCGATGCAAAAATATTGGGAACAGAAAAGAATAAAAGGAGAGGATAAATAACAATGGGCAATAAACAAAAAAACATGTGTGGCAATGTGGGGAGTCAGGGAAATAAAAAGTTTAAAGAAGAGTCATGCATACTATGCGGGAAGGAAATAGAGAATTTAGAGCATATAGGGACAATGTGAGAAATTTAGGAGAATGATAAGTAGAGGTATGAGGAAGGTGGATGAAATCTTTAATGAAACAAATAAGCAAATCGGATGGAATGAGCTGCTAAATGGAGAAATTAAGCCCGTACTATGTGAATATCTGAGAATGTTGGAGGAAAAGGTGCGGACTAGTCAAAACAAGAAGAAAAAAAGGGTAGAAAGATGATAATGTACAACGGAAATGTAAAAATACGGGAAAAAAATAGGAATCAAAGAAAAGATTATATGTAGACGTACGAAAAAGCCATATAACCGCTGTAAATTGATGTAATACTTTTGAGCCCAAAAGGCAAAAATGCCTAAATCGAATTTATCGATCTAACAGACGTGGTGCGAATAAAAAAGAAAACAACCGGTAATAAAATAATAATTATGCTTATACGTCTCACATGTATATTTCATATATCTAAAGTGTCGTTACAGAGACTGTTTCTTTTTTGTTTTTAATTTTTTATACAGGATTCTTCTCATGTCCGCTGGGTTTTTCACTTGAAATTCGAATGTCAGTCGTAGTCTGGATTCTTTGTGCTATATTTCTCGCAATCGACGACGCTCGTTCGATCGGCATTTATTCGAGTGCGTTAAATAAATATAAGAGGAAGAAAAAAGAATCGGAGCGTTCTCGTCGTCTCGTGGAACACACGAGACAAAAGTACAACGTCAATTCACAAATCTCACTCGATTCTCATTCGTATTGCTTTTTTGTTGTTGTTACAAACTCGTTTTTTCTTTTTCTTTGCCCGAAGAATACAATTGAGAATATGTATATTTCGCAAATGAATCTGGATCCTTGGGAAAATGAGTTCTTGAGCAACACGATGCTTTTTCCCTCCTTGCCGCACTATCGCTTATAGACCATAACGTTTTATTTATTTTTCTTAGGCTTGCATCAAAAAGGACGATATCGCTGATATGTTAAAGAAACAATTTCGGACCACCACTTGCCCAAATCATTTTGTCATCAAATACGTACGCCCCCCTTTCCTCGCTCTTAATTTTTTCTCTGGCCAATCATCCGTACATCGTATCAAGACTGTAAAATCACGTTCCACACATTACGGACGCGAATTGAACAGCCTTGAATGCGAAACTGTCCGAGAAAAAAAAAGAAATGAAAAATCCAGTCATTCCCATTCGTGGATGTGTAAAAAGATTTTTCAACTCACTCTTTTATTCCCAAAAGCTTTAGCTGTAATTCATTGAAAACACAAGCGCGCATCCCATGCTCTTAAAGGTTTTTTTTTTTAATTGTTTTTATGCTTCGTCGCGAGAAAAGATGCGAAAAAAGAGGAGCACTACAGGACAGAACTTCTTTTTAGGCTCCGACGTTTTGACGAAACCTGTTAGTTTTTTTTTCCTTCACTTTTACTTCTGATTGGCATAAGGTCTATCGGACTTCTCGCATAGAAACTAAAAGTAATTTTATGGTCAAATCGAATAATCTTGCCTAGCTTGACCGCAAAACGCGCTTTACAAACGTGTATGGCATTGACGTTTGCATAGTTGGAATGCAACGAATATTCTTACAAATTCGTTACTTCCATCATAATGGAAAAGCATATTTTTTAGATTTATTTTGTAGATCGCTAAATAAGAATCCTAAAAAATCGTTGCGGGATTTTCTTGGCTCAAATTTACCAAAAGAAAATTTGAGATAAAATTAATTCGTTGCATTCCAACGATGCAAACTTCAACGTCAAAAACATGTACGAGACGCGATTGTGCTGCAAGGAGAAAAAATGTCTTTCGATACGCGTTTATAATATCTCGCTGTCCTCTTCATCATCCTCGGGAGAATCACTTTTCACGACTACTTGCGTTTAGAAGAAAGAAACATTGCCCCCCCCCGTTTTCGAACGTTGAGACGAATGAAAAATTCATGAGATTGTCACGCGATAAGGATCAAAGCCGGCATGAAATATATATGCATAACATTTCATCGTCGTGCGAATATTCGCTCCTTAATTCGTAACACTACATCACAATTCGCGAAAGATCGTAAACAAAATACGGAAGATGCACTTTTCGTTTTTTAGTCATATCGCAATGTATTTAAAATTAATAACGCATATTTCGAACAGCTCGCATGAAAAAAAAACTTCATATATTTAAATATATATTAAATAATAATAAAAAAAAAAACGTCAGATCTATGTCTCACTCAACCGCGTATCGCGATAAAATCGGGTTGCACATTGTCTCTTCCACGAAACTTGCGACAAATGAATATTTTTGTTTTTCCGTCGTCGTCGTTTTCCACTCGGAGCGAGGCATTTGCGTACGTTTTTAACTTTTCATTTTTTCGTTAGTCACGTATAGGTGTGTGAGATCAATGCTGTGGCAAATCAGCGACCAGTACATGCCAAATGGGTCGAGCGCGCTTATGGACCTTTTTTGCCTTCTTTCTCGTTTCTTGCCTCCCCCCGCGCTCCATTTACACCGCTACTCCGAAATTCTAATCGTCCAGCACTTAAGTCTAATTTTGAGAGGCGAAAGGGAGCAAGACAAAGAAACAACATACGACGCGACTTTAAGTACGTAGCAGTACGGGACGTAGGGAAGCGCGATAAAAAAAAAACAATCCAGTCGTTCCGACAACCTTAACGAGAGACGTTTCGCTTGGAAGCAAAAGTAAGAAGAAAAAAAAAGAAATAGTGAGAGGAAATAATTCACAACCTAAAAACTACAATCTCATCGGTATTATGCCGTATTTGCGCGCAAAATCGGAATTTTTCTTTTCTCCCTCTTCGCGGCAACTGTAGGGACTAATTATAATTAAAACAAAAAAAAGAGAGAATTGAATGCAAGGAAGCAGGTAAGATACGTCTTTGCTCTTCCGCTGGCACGAGAAAAAAAATGAAGACTCCTTTGTATGATCCTACGATATATGTATAAAAAAAAAGTAAGTACTTTTCGCACCTATAACCTCGTAAGTATCGATCTCTACGTTATCCGTTACAGCGAGTAGGAAAAAAATTATGCTTTTGTCAGCGCAACGCGCGTGAACGCGTCCGTGGGACGGAAGAAAAATCGTCTTCATCCACGCGCGTTTGCGAATGAGAAAGAACAAACAAAAAGAAAAAGGACACGTGTATATACGTAAGAATATTCACAACGATCGTACGTTAAATCGTAAAAATTAATAGTTTACCGAGCAAGTCTTGCATCGAAGGTCCAACCCACATGTATAAATACAAAAGCCAAGTGGGAGGAGGGGCTGAGGAGATAGAACGAGCGGTACGAATGAGAGGAGAAAACGATAAAACACTGCTGCTAGCACAACTTCGATCAGGTACACAGTTTGATGATCGCATCTGCAGCTTATCGAAATATAACCTCCCGTTGAAATAATTAAAAAAATTATTTAAAAAAAACGATGCAAAGACTTTACCACGAGTCGATTATTAGGAAGCAGTTTCTTAGTTACAATAAATTAGGATTAACAACCTTGTATAATCGTGACGCTTAGTTTTTTTTTTTGCTTTCGCACGCAAATGCCATGCTAACTCCAATTTGTCGAATGAAGAAAAAAAAAAGACTGATCCTCTGGTTTCGCTTTTCTTACCGCACGACCGGATCGTAACTTAAAATTTATAAATAATCGTAACCACCGGGTCAAGCTTCGTATCTTCTGGGTTTGAGATCTCCTCTGACAAATCAGCCGAATTCACACTTTTTCACACTATTTTCCCCAATCTCGCCCGCCGCTAACGAGGACAAATTTAACTCCGAACATCGCACGTGGCTTTTTTCCCCCTACGAGGCCTCGAAACGCACACAATCGTTCAGGACCCAAAAACAACTCGTTTCAGCAAAGTATCGGGATGTAGAAGAAAAAAAAACAGCACACACAAGATCCCCAGTTACCCTATCGTCATTTCCGAATACGCGAGCTCGAGTAAGAAAAAAAAAAGGAGCCGGTAGACGACACATCGTGCCCTCGATCGTCAGCTAAGCACGTGAATTGTGTGAGCACAAATCTCAATTATTTCTCCTACTTAAGGGAGAGAAGGAGGGCGACAGAGTTCGAAGAAAAGTATCCAAAGGAAGCCTTATCTTCTGCGCGTTTTTTGCCCTGCGACTGTAGAATAACGAAAAAAAAGGGGCGACAAAAATATTACGTCTATTGCCGATTCGTACGAATGGCCCACGAATTGTTTGCCAAACGAACGACGAAAGTTAAACGCTAAATTTAATTCATTTGTGCTCACGAAACCGCTTCGAATTGACTAGTTGGCTGGATGGATGCCGATGAGTGAGAGGGAGAAAAAGAAAAAAAAATGGGAGCAACAAATAGAACTGTCATGAGGATGCCGAATATATACATCAATGGGGCGCATTTTTTCTAACCTTAAAGAGAAGGGTTTTGTCGTCCCGATTAGTTGATACGGTTTAAAAAACGAGAAGAAGGTTGTGGTAAGGGAATAAGGAAAACTCAGTGCAAATTCACAAATCACATGGTCTGTGTCTGTGTGTGTGTGTGTGTAGAAGAGATTAAATCCATGAGTTGACTGACGTAGATGATCTTTTGATGAAGGATTGAAAATTTGACTCAAAGGATTTGAGGATTGAAACAAAGGTGATGCGGAAAAATGAAGAAATAAAGTTTTCCGACGTATCCTGCTTCTTGTTCTCGTTTTTGAAACTCCGCATGGCAATGAGTATGCTCGAAAGGTTAACAGGAACAAAATTTTGCTGCTCCAGCCTGAAGGAACGTGAGAGAGACAGAGAGGGAGAGAGAGATTGAAGCAAACCGAGTCTTTTTTCGTGGCTTGTGTATTCTCATCGCTACGACTCACTAGCTTAACGATTCCATTGAATTTACACCGAAAATGGAAGTGAAAAAGAAGGAAGTGAGAGAAGGTAAAAAAAAACGTGAGGATGCGCGTTCAAATAACAGAGCGACGGATGGCGGATTGGAGTCTGATGAGGTCGTATCAGAAGAGAGTGGCGGTCGAAAACGAAATGAGGAAGAAACGAGCGACGTAGCATCGTGCAGGAGGGCTTTTGTGTACTTTTGAACTAATATTATACCGATAATCACGATCACCCACCTTGTTCTTTCTCTTTGTTACCTTTCTGCGTAGAAAAAAAAAACAAAAACCTGTAACACGCTTTCTCGTCACAGTAGTCTGGTGTGAGTGGGTCGCTCGTCGAAGTTACGGGGGCGATGCCCGCGTTGATTCGTGAAATGGCGAGAAACGTAACAAATTCAAGCTTCGGTCGAGGCCACCAAGGAGCCCTTGGGTGTGTAAGCTGTCGCGTTAGGATCGAGATTGGAGACGGTACAACCCGGACAGGGACTCTCGTTTCCTCGCATCTTCGAGCCACCCACCCTCGCATCATTGTTCAGTCGTAGCTTCGACGTCGAACAGGTTGGGGTCGGTCCGAACGAGTCCTGTGGCATTACCGCGAGATCCTGGGCTATTTTCGCCTTCAACAGATCTATCTCTTTCTCCTGAGATCTGATCAAGTCTGTGCGAAAAATAATAAAAAATGTTCGCACATAAGAAATCGTCAAAGTTCGCCAGGGCGATTGATGAGCCCAAAAGGCCATACGCAGTCGAAAATTCTTCACATTTTCTAAATAATAAAGTAGGGAGGGGCATGTTGAGCAGTCGGCTAAGTTGGTCAATGGAAATACCTGGAAAACTAAGCACCGCACGCGGCTGCATCAAATGGCGGAAAGAGAGGTATGGGGGAGGGGAACACATCGCGTCATCGCTCGTTGCCATTCGGCACACGAGACGGTAACACGGGACGTTTCATTATTTTTGCACCCAAAAGTTAAAAAAACGTGATTGAAAGATTTTCTTCTACCATTATATGAGAAAAAATATAAAAAGTTTATTGCAATTAATGTTAATGTTTCAAAACCTAACTAATTAACAAGCAACTGTTGGTTTATTACTGCATTGTACCAAAACAGGTTGCATAAGTCTGATTTTTTAAATGCAATTCTTACTTTGCCCAACTTACCTCATACTCATGCTCAACTTAACCCACTATCGGGGCAGGTTGAGCAAGTACGGCCTTAGTCATTTGAGAGCGATTATCTGTGAAACAATAAGGATAACAGGAATTTCGTCTACAGACTTTTCTTCCCAGATAAATTTTCTATTGACCAAAGTAGATTTCATTTTTATACGGCAGACTGCTAAGGAATTACAGGGCGATAATTCCAAACTTGCTCAACACGCCCCTCCCTAACCTATCTATACATATAAAACAGTTTCGTGACTGACTGAGATGTAGACAATGCACAGCCTGAGCCACTGCAGATAGAAACATAAAATTCGAAAGATACGTTCCTTAAAAGGTGTCGAGGTGCACTAAAAAAGGATTTTTCGAAAATCAACTCCTAATGTGGTGTAAAAGTTTATATGGAAAATTGCACTCCTTGCGTGTATTAACTTGAAACTTGGTACAAATATTCCTCAAAACAAATAATAAAATGCATATTTTAGGATTTTGTAAAACAACCCCTAATAAGAAGTAATGAAGTTTCTATGGGCCAAATTCCACACGGGCGGAAGTTAGTCATAGCATAAAAAGGCAAATTTGATACGTACTCTCACGAATCTCGAGTTGTCGTTTCGCCTCACCAAGGGCGGAAAAGAGATCGAGCTTTATTCGCGTTTCCGCGCTAAGGCTATTCTCGAGATGTGAATTTTTGTCTTGCAACGCGCTGAGCGCGCTCAACAGGATCTCGGTCTCGCTGTGATTATCCTTGCACCGTAACGAATCCTTCTCGAGCGCTTGGCACCTCTCGTCCTTACTCTTGACCTCCCGCCTGAGGCTCTTGAGATCCTGTTCCATTTGTGCTCGGCGTGTTTTGCATGCGTCGGTGCATTCCTGTCGTACGAGCGGCGGTGCTGGTGGTGGTATCGACGATATCGCCTCCTCGGCCACTTGTCGCGCTCGTCTCTCCGTCACCAACGAAGCCTCGCACGCTGTCCGTTGTCTCCGCTCGTCCGCTAATCGTCTCTCCAGAGACAACATTGTCTGTTTGTCAACCTCCCGATTGGTCGCCACCTCGTCGAGTCTGATCGAAAAGAATGAATTAGGGTGAAAAAAGTTAAAAAACGCTCGTCTAATTTTGAGATAACGGATTGATATTTCGTTATCGTATAAATAGAGTATTGGTGATGGTCAGCATGGAATTTGGCTACGATCGCTCCGTTCGCATTTCTTAATTAATGAATTTTTCGAGTTTTAGCCGACGTTTTCCCAAATTTCGAGATATCAGCCGCTTTTTCTTTGGCGTAGCCAGCACTTTTTCCGGGGCGGGGGGAGGGGGGGATTTATTTTTAAAAAAATCATTTTTTTTTAAATAAAATTTACATTATAATCGATAATAGCGTAAAACATATGAAATATGAAGCTTGCTTTAATCACACGTTCATGTTAACATTAATATCAAACTCTTGCATAACCTTAAAAATAATCAACTAATTTATCATCATTCATTAATCCAGTTACCAGTATTTAAACTTTATTTTCAGTGGGTACTCAATTAAATAAGTCTTAGTGTTCTATTTTATTCTGCATATCGGCCCCACAGTTTTTCAGCTGACATTGTTTTTTAACAATGACATTCTCCATGTTTAGCAGTGAAATAAGACAGAATCGTTCCTGAAGCATTGTGCTTCTAAGCCATATTTTTATCCGCCTGATCGAAGAAAAACTTCTCTCACAGCCGGAGTTCACTGGGAGTACTGGTTGGACAGGTTTATATATGTTAGGGTAGGAATACTTTTTAATATGCATTCTTAAATTAGCAGCATTTATTGTACAATTTTTGGATTGACGTATGTTTTTCATGACGATCGCTTCAGCTTCTAAAGCTAACATATCAATTATTAAGATTTGTCTATTATTATTGATGAAATTCTCCCCATTCTTCATATCTAATTTCAAAAATTGATATGGAATGAATAGAAATAGCTACTTTTTATACAAATTACGAATTTTTCTGAGAGGAGGCGGGCACCCCCCCCCCCCCCCCCGGCTACGCCTATGCAATTTTTTCCATCACATGAGATAAAATATATATTTCGTACTAACTTGTGCTGGAGCTTGTCATTGTCTTCCTGCAACTGTTGAATTTCGCTCTTGGCTTGACGCTCGCCATTGAGGAAAGTGTTGACCAGGGATCGAAGTTCCTGCTCGCTGTGTCGGCTCGACTGCAAGTCGGACTTCAAGCGTTTTATGACAGCCTCAAGTTTCCGACACAGCAAGACCTTCTGGCAATATTTGTCCTGTTGTTTCTGTTCCTCGACCAAATTGTCGATGGTGCTTTTTGCCTGTCGACCTTTGCGCTCGCGTTGACCGTTAACCGAGGCGGACGACTCCCGGCTGCTGTCCTTTACGTTGTTCCATTTGCCAGCGGCCGAGCCGTTCGACTGTGTCTTGACGGAGTTGTGCGACGTACTGCTGTTGCTGCCGCCGCCGCTGCTACTGCCCGGTCCTCCTCCCGCAGCTGTCCCCACACCGCCACCCTTGGACGTTTTGTCCTTCTCGATCTCGGTCGCGTCGTAATCGTTCACCGTACTGACTCTCTCGATAAATTGTATATCGTTGTGCGAGACCGTCGTACCGTTACTGTGAACGAATCTCTTGTCGCTCTTCTCGGATTGCGACGCGTTTCCGGTGCTGCTACTGCTGCTGCTGTGTTTCTGTTGTTGTTGCTGTTGCTGCTCGTCCGGCTTTTCACCCTTGTCGAGAGACTTTCTGTGGTTGTTTTTCGTAGTTGTGCTCTGTGTGGACGACACACCGCTCGTGCCGTTCGGAACACCGCCATTCTGTATACTCGTTTCCAACGTTGCAGCAGCTCCGGTCCCTGAAGTCACACGCATCAGGTATTATAACAAGAAACGCTCTTTCGTTTACGATTAATCTAGACACATACAATTCCGTGACTGACTGACTGATTGACATACAGACAACACACACAGCCTAAACCGCTGAAGATAGAAACATTAAATTTGGGAGATATGTTTCTTAAGGGATCATCAGTGTAAAATTTTTAAAAAATCGATTTTTTTTGCATTATCCGATAGTATAGACGGTTATATATATAATGCTCATTTTTTGCGGCGAAATTCGAATGATTTCGGTCGCTACAGCCTTTCTTAGAGAAAGTGATTCGTGCAGCGGCTTCGGAATTACGTTTAAACGCGTTTTTCTCGAAATGTCGTTTTTCAAAAAGATGTACACCCTCAAAGGAAGAGTTTTCAATCTGTCCGTCTCAAATTTTGACACAACATTCTTCACGCCAATCTTTATCTTGCTATGGAAGCTTAAAATTTTTTTTTTATCTTCATATTTTTTTAACAAAAAACTGTCGAAAAAATAGGCTATATGAGATACTTTTTTTTTTTAAACGCCGGCATTTTGTCAGTTTTTATTTAAAAAAAACCTCCATAGTAAGATAGCGGCTTTCATACTGATTAATAATCTTTTTACAAACTTTGTTTCAGATAATATTTACGGTCACAACCGTGTACACCGTGAGGACTCCTTTTTTTCGAAGACATTTTCAACCGTTAAAAAAAAAAGTAAAAATCAATAAAAATAAACGTTTAAAAATTTATTTTCTGTTCTTCATTAGTGCTTTCATTTGACATTAAAAAAATCCAACTGATTAGCGTATTTTAACCAACGAAAAAAAAAAAATCGCGAAAATCAGCCTTTTTTCGTCCTGTTACACTGTGATAATCCCTTAAAAGATGTAGAGGTGCACTAAGAAATTATTTTTCGAGAATCAACTCCTAAGAATGTGAAAAGGAGTGTAAAAGTCTGTATGGAAAATTGTATTCCTTGCGTGTATCGACGCGAAACTTGGTATAAATATTCTTCAAAACAAATTTTAAAAACGCATATTTTAGGGGTTTTTTTTAACAAGCCCTAATTAGGGGTGCAACGGGATGTTGAAGTTTGTATGGGAAAATCGAAATTCCTGCTTTTATCTTAGTGAAATTCGGAAGATATGTTCCTTAAGGTAAGTCTGTAGTTTTGATCAAATCTAAGGAATTGCCTGAAATTTGAGTATGGTGTAGACATGAGCTTCATGGACTGATGCCCAAATTTTCAATTCAATTCACCGTTTAGTTTATAAGATAATTGCAATTGAATATGGGTCTTTTTGTACGCGAGCCCTATACCTAACACATAAATCGATAAGACTTTGCTCACATTTTTCATTATGGGTTCTAAACGGATCTTAGGATTTTTACATAAAACCACTCATGTATGCAGTACTATTGTGGGATTCATTTTAAAAAAATGGCAATTTTTGACCATTTAATTTCGGAGATATCGACTTTTAAAAAGTATTAATTTTATTCCATACGGAACTTGGGCACAACCAGCTGCGATCAGCTGATAGGCGCGTGGCTGGTAACTATTAAAACTGATTGGCGCGTGGCTGAGAACTTGAAGTCTTTTGTCACGCACGATTACAGCGCCGCTCTGTAGGACATACAGAGTGTACAAGCTCTGTCAAAAACTTACAACCAACAGCATCATATAGGCATTGGATTTTACTACACGCTGCGGCCGAAACTTTTAGCTCATACGCGTACCTACAGAACGTCCTTAAACGACATAGAGGTGCACTAAGAAAGGATTAGCTCCTTGCATGGTCAACTAAATGTGGGCTGTACGAGAGTATTTTTAGAATCGTTTGTTTCATCGTACGGGGTGCTTCCCCTTTTACGTGTCCACCTTATTCCATGTATTCCCTATCTATTCCATATATACTCCACTATTCGTTGTTCGTTAATATCGGGTGCCCAAAACTTAAATGTGCTTGCCGAAGACCATATGTCATACAATGTTGTCGACAGAACTATATTGCAAAGCCATACGTTGTTGTCTACAGCCGTAGTCTGTAGACAACAATGACATTGTATAATACTGGAGTTGAAGGTTGGCACTTTTATACTACTTTTTTTCATTAATTACCAACACTTACCTCAGTCAGTCAGTCTACCACCGTGTCTGAGAAATATGATTCTAACTTATTTCTTTACTTCATACATTGTTTTTTCTCTTTGTTTATTTCCTTTTTGGATCAAAACCTAAAGTCCACGCGGACGAAGTTCCAGGCAAAAGCTAGTTTCAAATAAATACAAACTACCTCTACTCTTCTCCGGGCTTGGATTGTATTGTGGGCTGGGCTTGTGCGGTTGAGACTTTGTGTTGTGCTCGGCCGTGATGAGCTGAGCGTGTGGCTGAGCCTGCGACTGTATCTGCTGCGACGTCTGTTGATCCGCTGGCAAGGCTTGCTGCAGCAACTGCAGGTAGAACTCGTTCTCCTTCGCTACGTCCTTCTGCTTTCGCTGTACGAGACAGGAATAATATCACGGTTGCAATACTTGATTGTACACAGCCAACGGGATTATTTTTCTCCTTCGGTGAATAGGCCCGAGATCTCATCGTGACATACGAACCTGCCTCATTCTGTAGCCGACGTAACTTTTGAAACCGAAGCCCAATGTCACTACGGGATAGCCAATGCTGAAAAATGAAGTTTAGTGTTGAAGAAAACAAAATAGGACGTTTGGTTGAAAATATTGGTATAGCTTCTTGAGTATCGAGCTACGAGGGTTCGTCTTCAATCGTTTTTATGACCCGGACGACTTAAAAAGAGGAGTTGGCCTGGTTTCATTGGCCTGAGCAGTTAAGGTATTCCTTCCTTCCTGCGCTGATTTAGGCTGCGTAAATTACTCAAACGTCTTTAGGTATTCTTTTTAGAGATTTACGACTTCGATTTGCAAAAGAAAAGGATTTCAATAAGATGAAAAATAAATAAATGAAAAATGCGGTAAAAACAATCGTTACATTTCAATGATGCAAACTTCAACGTCATCATTTTTACAAGTTCTCTGCAAAGTCGCGATTACAAAAATTCTTCTGCTAGTCACATTTTCCAAGTTGTATACGTAATATTTTCTTTAAACATTCGGTGAGCTTCTGTTTTTATCGTCGTTAGAGAATTAAAAAAAAATGTTACATACTTAGAGCAGTTTATACCAGGCATTTAGAGTTATTTAGTGTATAAATTATTAGATAGAAATGTGGCCAGCATGCCATCTCCATAAAGTGCTGCATAAATTAAACGATTTTGAAAGGCATAATTTTTTGTTAAAAATTTGGTAACGTGGCTTAAAATTTTACTAGTCTACTGAGATGTATTTTTACTTAATTCTCGAAAAAAATCAGGTAATTGTTAAACATTCGGTTTCGTGAAAGGAATACCTTGAACGTCGATGTGTCAAATATTTGAAGTGTTACGTAATTATTTGAAGTGCTTAGCTCGAGCAAATTCACTCTCTCATCTTTGTAATTGACAACAAATGTGTCGATTCATTTTCCAAATGCTACACTGATATGTAATAATTTTCACAAAACCTTTCCCATCGATTCCTACCTGAGCATTTCTCTTTTGCATCTACATTAAAAACATTATTTTCTCTCTTGCAACGCGAGACATAGAGGATGACTTACCAGTGTGCGGCGAAAGGCCTACAGAGGTCCAGATGGAAAGGCATGTGTCGCAAGTCTCGCAGCCTCACAGCCGCCTCTATGTAGAGAAAGAGCAGCCACAGCATAACGGTGGGTAAACACACACCTTTGTCCGTGTGCCAGACGTATTGCACCCAAACGTATGTACTGGCGGCGAAGAATAGCCAGTGTACAGGGATGAAAAAGAAGCAAATCATATCCGACGTGAGGGCGATGCAAATGAAGAATACTGAGAAGGCCTACGAAGCAAAAATCAACATTATTCCCCTGTTCAGCCATCTTCTCCTTGCGAATGAAGTTCAATTACTGCGCTCGGCGAGATCCATCCGCAGGTTTTTCTTCAACCTACCAAGCCTTGGTACTTGAAGGAATCGTAGACGCTTCTCAGCAGCAGCCAGAACGACCACAAGAATTCAAATCTGAATTCCAAAATGAAATCTGCCAGAATCACCATGGCCCATAGTAGCAGAAACTTCAGATAGAGCAGAGTGCTGAAATTCAGAGATTAGAGTGAGCACGCGAAGTCGGAGAGAACGCGTACTGCGCTACTTTTCCTTGCTGCGAACGCACGGACGGATACAATATAGCCTGGACGTTTTATCGAAATTGTGTCCGTTTGGATGGTGTTGAAGTTTTCATAGTGAGAATGCAACGTTTTTATTCAATCATTTCTCATTTCATTATTTTTTTTATTGTCCAAAGCATTTTCTTTGCAAATCGAGGTCGCGAATCTCCAATAAGAATATGAATAAAAACGTTTGAGGGATTTTTAATCTAAAACGGCAACAAAGGAAAGTGAACAATTAAAAAGAACTAATTTCCATTGCATTGCAATGATCCAAACTTTATCATTCTCAAACAAGATCTTTAAGATTGCCGCAATACACCCGTGTGACCTTTGCGTTTCACGTACTTCCATCTCCTACTGTGCCATTAACCCTTTGGATTATCCGTAACATTGTGCACAACCAAACGAGAGAAATCTCCCGTTCTCTCTTCCCCCAGAACAAAACATTCTTGCAGAAGTCTCATTTAGAGGGGAGGAAGCGTCAATCATGAAAATTGTACCCTCCGCTACGCAAGGGAGTCCTGCGTGGTATCTCGCAAGGCTCCGTTGGTTCGAGCACTGATCTTTCACGTTGCACTGGCCACGGAGCATTGCGGAGCAACTGAAGCGTTCGAAACGAAGGGCTAAAGCATACAAATGGCTGAAAAGTGCTCCGGTGCCTCGTGGTAGTTATATTCTGGTGCTAGGGTCGTTCCGAGAGAGAAGCCCTTTCAGAGAGGCACCGTGCCAGATGAGAGCGAACTCGAAGATCGTTCCGAGGAAATAAATCGTCCAGGCTATTTCGGAGTATCGCGTTATACACGGCACATATGGCAAAGGTGCGATGGGAGAAACATTGATGAAGAGCGCGCACACTTTAACACTTCAAAACATCGAGGTAAAGAGTTAGGTTGCCGCGCGTTCGTGGCGTTAAATTTGACGGTTGCTACGCTCGCGTTACCTTCCGTAGATTCCTTCGGTGATTTTGTTGCGTTTCAAGGGCCTCCGGAGCTTGCCGCACTCGGCATTTCTTCTCTTCATTATCCCCTCGTTAACCTTTTCGCGCCTGTTGCCACTTTATTGCGCGAGGTACCCCCACCACCCCACCCCGCACAGCGAACGTCCGGCGCCCTCCCCGCGCCCCTCCCGCCCCGTGTCAGCGAGGCGTCGACGCAACGTTGTAAAATGAGAAACAACCATAAAAAAAAAGGAACGAGAAAAAAAAAAACACCAAAATGCGAGTTTTCGTGGGGAAAAGAGGAGCGTGTTTGCGTGTGTGTTAGATATAGGTGGGGAAAAGGGGGAGCGCGCGTAAGAACCCGTTTGTTTGCACTTCTAACGGAGCAACACTGCGCTCTTTATCGGAGCTATCCCTTTTGTTGTCATTCGTCCCGTGAGCGGAGATCCGAGGTCTCACGGCGATTCACCGAGCAGCTGATTGGTCCATACCGAGACATGGCGCTAATAAAGAAAAACAAGAAAAAAAAAAGAAGAAAAAAGGAAAAGGAAAATAACCGAGTAACAAAATCTCTTCCCCCCCTCTCTACTTTTTTGACGCTCGTACTTTCTACCACTCGCCGATCAAACACCTATGCGTCTATCTATATTTACGTCTTGTCGTATGTTCGTGAAAAATCTTCGAAGACGCGGGTTTCACGCAAATTAAGCACGTGTTCGCGCGCAAGATTCCTCGTCCCTCTCTCTCTCTCTCTCTCTTTTTGCCGCTCTCTCGCTATTGCCTACGACGTCTGTAACGTCACATGGGGAGAATTATTGCGGAAATACGAATGCCCGGTTCCTGGGGGGCCTTTATCGATCGGGCGCACGGGGATGACGGAATGTGTGAGTGCCTGTCGCGCGCGCGATCTCGCGTCTCTCTCGCACAGCCGAACGCGCGCTACACCGAAAACACTTCCGGACACTTTCTCGATTGTCAAGAGAGAGAGAGAGAGAGAGAGAGAGAAAGAAAGTAGAGAACTCTCAATCGGTCGTCACTTCGATTACACTCTTGCCTCTCTTTTTTGTTCAGATCTTTGTTTCTCGCTCGAAGATAAACCGCGAACGACTCGCACGTTTTTTTCGATTCACCTTTTCTCTTTCCCGTTTCCTTTGCGTTTCGCCAAACGCGTTCTCTCTCTCTCTCACTCCTCTCTCTTTCTTCCCCTTCCGCTTTCTTTCTCGCTCTCTCGCGCCCTTCTCCCCCCTTCGCGCTTTTTCTTCGCTCCCCACCCGCCGACTGACCGACCAAACACCAGCTGTGCGCCAACATGTGCGAGCCTGCTGCGCGCTCCGCGAATTTATAATACATCGCTTATTTTCTTTCTACTTCTTCGTTGACAATAATCACGCGTTTGCACGTGCGATTCTTCCATTCGCGCTTTATGCAGCGGACACCGGGCACATCGTCGCTGAAACAGTCATGGAAACGATCGAATAAATTCCCTTACGAATCCGCGAAATCGTCACACGTCGTCGGAGGCGAAATTCGAACGTGACATTTTTCACCGCCAGTAGCGCACGCGTGGCGCGCTCACTCGGCAAGTGGAGGAAGCTCTCGGACAACCGGTCGAATTTGTACAGCTGTTAGGAGATTGTTTGTTCACGGACGCGCAAGAGTGCACCACGGACACCACGGAGCAAGTTTACATCCCGTGTATACATTGATTGGTGGGCGAATGTATATATATATATTTATATATAAACAGAGTGGTCCAAAAGTCGTGGACCAAACGAAGTAGCACTTCGTCATGGCGGACATGGCACTACTACTTCATTTGGTCATTTGATGTGGGCATTTGATGATTTGGACATTTAAATAGTCGAAAGCGCAAAATCCACAATAAATTTCAGAATGAAAACCATAGTAATGAGCAGACAGCAAGCGAAACGCTTGAACGAACGTCGATCCAATTGAAGAGTCACATATTATCTACCTGAGAGTCGGTTTTTGCTAGTACTGCCTCCCTCCTACGTACCCGCCATGAGTGCTTTGCATTCAAATGAGGCATTCCCAATACAAATTAAGGCGGGCAACCACTTTTAGAGACCGAAATTAGATGATTTTTTGGTTTTTTTTTATTGTGAAAAAAAAACGGAAATTTCCGCAACTCTGACAATAATTTATTCGTATTTTCATACGTCTCTGGTAATTTTTTCAAGTTATTTCATGCATTAATTAAGGTGTAATCCGCTGTGTCCCTTGGCTTGTCCTCATCGTCGTTGTCGATTTGCGGGAATTGTGCAGCTCGCAATTCGCATCTGAAATAGTCCAACAAATTTTTATACATTCTTGAGATGTTTTTTAAGAACATGAACCTAAATTTTGAAAAAAAAAATCGAGAACCGAATGTTGGAACGTATTTGAAAAAAAATTATCGATTTTTAGCATTTTTTTCCCGGCATGTTGCAATAATAAATATGTTTTGAACAATCTAATCTTTCCAACTTTAGGTCTATGTTTTAATAAATTATATTATGTAAACGTATTCCAAATTTGAAGATGATCCACGAATTAGTTTTTGAGTTATGATTCCCGCAAATTGAAAAAATGTCGTTTCGAGAAAAATACGTTTAAAGTTTCACAAACGAAAAACTCAAAGTCAAATGTGTTTAATCAAATGATAAAGTGTCTTACCGATTAATTAGCGAGTCCAGGACCGTACAACACTCCTTCCTCTTCCTCGTGCAACTCATTTGAAGCTTGCATTTCCTCTTTACGTGCCTTCCGAGCTTCTTTTGTCTCTAATACATTTTTTTTCTATTTTGCCGAGCCACGCGCATCTGATCCATTCGCTCGGCATATCCGTAGCTCTGCCTGCCAACTACGATTTGTAGTTCATTCATAACCATGAGTAGGGCTGAATTTCCTTCATTGAATAAAATAGCAGCAGGAAATGCCGCTACCTCGATTATTTTGTACCCAGAATGGAGATGTTTTGGAGCTAATCGCCAAACGGTCGAGTTTGGGTTTGTTTGGGTTATGAAAACCCAAATTTAGATTATGAAAACCCAAACAAACTACTTAACTGAGCGCTCATGAATACCTGAGCGCGCTTGGGAGTCGAGCGGAGAGTATCATTTATATACATACCGTTAGAAGGAATCCGAATATCGTTTTTAAATTTTCCGGGTGTATACTTAAGATATTTTGCTAACGATTTATGAAATGAAAAAAAAATCAATTTTTTGAAGCAACTAAAGTGGTTGTCCGCCTTAACAGCTCAAATTTGTTTGACGCAAAATTCGATTATCTAGCAAAGCACTACCTTGCAATGAATAAAAATCGATAGGAAAAAACTCTCAAGGATCAGGGCTGTAATTTCTACCTTTTTAGAATCCTCATAAGATGAACCAATTTTCCTACTACAGGGGCACGTTTCGGTAGAACATTTTTCTTTTTAAATCAATGTTGAAGATCTAGAGAAAAGAAATTATGATTCAAAAAGTAATTAAAAATTCATTTTATTCTAAGGAACTCATGATGACAATTATAAAGATTATATTTTCATGTGGAAGTCACATCATCAGGCTCCTCTAAAAAAAAAATACCCGCATATGGTAAGTAGCTTTTCTATATTAATTTTTTCATACAGCTGGGAGCTGTTTTTCCAAAAATATTTTTAAAAAATCGTAGCTCTGAAATCGTTGAGAAACAGACCAACCTCTATATGACCTTTTTGCTGAAAATGAACTTGACTAGCTACCCACTTCGTTTGATCCACGACTTTTAGACCACTCTGTATATATTGACGAAAATCTTGTCATGCACGAGCATACAACGACGAACCAAGCATTACCGAAATAGATTTTATAAGAAAAAAGTACAAACAAGCGCGCGCGCGCGCGCGTTGAAGAACCACGAGGAGGTCTTTGCACCGAGTGAAATTCTCCCGAGTGACAAAAATATTCACTCTTCTTTGTCATCATCGTATCTATCTACAAGAGCTATCATCAACAGGGTTCTAAAAATATATTGACCTAGAAATCGAGAGAGCTTTGATGGGAAAAAAAAGCGAGCGAATTTTTACAGGCTTTCCAATCGCGCATTGACTCTTTTTCCACTTTTTCCACATATCTCTCGGACACGTGTGAACAATGAGAAAGTAATCTTAGCGAATTTTTCATAATTCGCGGCCTGTTTTTTTTTGCGTACGAATTAAGTTGATATTCCGCGGAAATAGACGCATTCGTTGTAACAATTGATGAGCATTGAAACAAGCTAAGATGTCATTTAAAAAAAAATTCGGGTTTAATGACCCCGACGGGTACATCGACGTCGCTCTTATCGCCAATCTGTTTTCTGTGGCTTTTGTCCGCAACGCGATATTTCGACGCGGAGAGAAGATAAGCGTGGTGGAAAAAAAAATACAAAGAACGCTTTTGCGGCTTTTCTCGCTTTTGTCAGTATATCGAAGGCCTTCGATGACCGTAACTGATTTTTCTTTCGGATACGGGATCGAGGAGATAAGAGCGCTATACCGTCGAACGAATGACACGGTGAGGGTCGTCGCACGTGTCAAGGCACCGGGCTTTGTAGACGTTGATGCGTTCACTGAATGTTTAAATTCCAACTTTCGATGTGTTTTTTTTTATCGATATAATTTATGGATAAAAATTTTTATCGGACAAAGTGGATTATATAAAATAAAATTTAATCGATATAATTGAAAGGGGTTCCGTGAGCTTGAAATTTCAAAATTACGATTCTTTTCATTGTTTAGTTTCGTAGCCTAAGCTCTTAACGTTAATTTACAACGAAGATTTTACCTTCGCATCGTCACGCTGAATCGCGGCCGAGAATTTTTTTTTTTATAGATATAATTGACGGGAAAGCTGGAGATGTCAAAATTACGATTCTTTTCATTGTTTAGTTTTATAGCCTAGGGTCTCAATGTTAATTTGCAACAAAGATTTTATCTTTGCGTCGTTATGCTGCTATTTACCCATTTTTATTTTGCGTTTTTATCGAAATTATGTTTTATGAAACGGTGTAAGTCGTATCTCGAAATCTTTCGGGCCGATTCACTTGACGTTCGTATAGAGCATAGTTTATAACATTTTCTATCGTACGACCGGATTATTTTTACCTATGTTCATCCATTTGTTAATAACAAATGTTTAACCTTGTTATTTGGTCGAAAATCACAATTGATATTTCTCGCTGACATATTCACTGCTCTCATTGACGCTAAAATTCGTGCGTCAAGTTCACTTTGCCTCAAGAAGAAAGAAAGTTCAACCGCGACGAGGAGTCTCGCGTTGTTCGCTTCAATTCCGAATTGTCGATTTTCTTCTATCGTAATCGAGAAAAATTTCAAATCACACAGTGCAGACTTTTCTTCTTTTATTATAATGTATTAACGTTAACGATCGTTATCATAATTATTATTCTTATTGATGTACAATTGGGCCTCGTAGCTTCGGAGTGTCAGGCCTTTTCGGGCTTGCGAGCTCGTCCATGTAAACTCCCGCGGAGCTTTTATCGTCGCTTTCTCTACGCGAGAAATTCACCTATGAGTGTACATCGTTGAGAAACGAGAAAAAAAAATAGCGATCGCTTCTCGCGTCAAAGTCCCGAGACAAAAATGAACACACTTTTTTCTTTTTTTCTTCGTTTGTTTGTTTTTTTTTTCTCCCCTTTTTTTATCATCACAGACTTCGATGAATGTTCCAGGAGGCACCGGGCCCCCTCACATGTCCATTTCGAATTGTTCCGTAGCCTCGTCGATCACTGGGATATCTGCAAAATTACGATAGCCTTCAGTTTCTGCGTATACTCGATCGAATAGTTTCCACGTGAACAGAGACGGAAGAAATGATTATATTTTTTTAAAACTTATTTTGTTTTTCTCTTTGAATGGACTGCGTCGATATTAATCATGGGAATATCTACTGATATGTTTGCATCGTTTTTTGTTGTTGTTAATATTAGCTACCAGTTACTGACCTTTGTTTACTATCGCCGCTACCGCTTGACTGCAAGGGATTGGGCTCACGATCGTCGGTGAACTCTTCAACAGATCGGTAGGAATGGAACAGATTTTCGGTGGAGTTCGCGATATCGGCGAGTTACGGAGATTCATTAGAAAAGCTCTCTCGTAGACTATCCTCGTACCTGTAAAGATGTATATCAATTAATTCATTTATTAATAATATCGCAATATGACAATATAAAACGCGAAATATTTTTCGAATCATATAAATTTTCGTTTGCTAAGTTGAATTTTTTAAACGTGGAAAACCCGTACCGGTATACACGGCCCCATATTCTTCCGATTCTTTGGTGCACAGACAGAAAATTTACATAATTTTTTTTTTGCCTCCACTATAAACATGTATTTACTTTTTATTTTAGATTTATGGGTGTGTGTATATATAATGAATATTAATTTGAAGCAATATAACAATTTCCGATCCCGAATTTCACGGAAAATGGTTCAAATCTTTTTGCACACTCGACCCGATACATTTTTCATTATAATGGACTCGCGCATCACGGCTCTTGCCACCGAATAGATTCGATAACCCGAAGATGATGCGATGGTGCATCGGCAAAAAACGGGAGCAGTGCGCGTCCGCTGATCTCTTATTTCGTCATGAACAAATAATTAGCGTGTCTGTCGCGTTTCCCCAATCTACACACTATTTATTATTCCCTAACTGAACTTCTAGTTTAGAAACGGGCAATGAAACGTTTCAATTACATGGGATATTAAAACAAAAGAAGGTAAGAATAGAGCTTCAGAAAACCTACAACATTTTTTAAATCGAAGGATTTAAATCCAGTAGTGGATGCCACTCTGCAAGCACGAACCATACGTTTTAAGTGTGCATGTGTGTATCAGTTTATATTTATATACGTATATATATACGAGGTCAAACGTCGCGAATGAGATTCGTCCTCAATAAAATTCGTTGCAGTCACTAATCTTACGCAAATCTATTATTGCTATTGCTAAGATATAAATAGTCTACGAAAATAACAAAGTACCAGCCAAATTACAAATAATACTACCTGGAATAATAATAATAATGATGATGATGATAACAATAATTATTATAAATATAATAATAATTATTACAATTATAAATAATAATAATAAACAATTATAAATAATAATAATTATAATAATAATTATTATTATAATTATTTCGGAGTCATCAACACCCTGGTCTATCGCAGCCGCATTATGGGTCAGCCTCTGCCGACCACTTTGTGTCGTGCAGTATAGTCTCCGGCTATATCAATCGTCATAACACGGCCCTAAGGGTGTTATATTACCATCTACGACACTCTTATGGGATAGACCGCGAGCCCGTGCCGCCTTATTTGTCAGGAGATATTGAGTCCGTTGTCGTGGGCGAGAGGTGCAAGATTTATTGGAACTTCTCGTTCGTGACCATCGGGCAGCTTCAAGCGAATAAGCCTGATGTTGTCCTCTTCGATTTCGACGAGAAGACGATCTACGTCATTGAGTTCTCGGCCCCGGCCGAGGTTAACATCCCGCGAAAGGAACAGGAGAAATGGCTCAAATATCAACCTCTCCTGGCCGAGCTGCGTCGCCAGCACCGGGGATTCAGGGTAACCCTCGTGGTTCTCATCATCGGCGCGCTCGGGGGGATGAAGGAGTCTTTCGTGTCAAGCCTCGCCGGCATACCGGTTTGCAGACCCAGGGTCCGGTTGCTGGCAGGTCCGATGCAGAAGGCGGTCATCCTTGGATTCCTCCGTTTACTCAGGCAACACGATTGTGGACTGCGGTAGTCGCTCACCCTCTGGCTTGAGGGAGCGGCTACCGCAGAACGAGATATAAACGCGTATTTTCTTTGGACTGAGCGGCAGCCGAGGTGATGTCGGAACCCTCGAGTGCCGCCCAGCATTATTGTCCCGGTCTAGATTAAGATCGAGCCTAACCCCCGGGGGTAGGTTAATGTTTCCCAGTGGAAACTGAGGGAGTGTGTGCCCGGGCAATAAGTCTATTGTAAAAAAATGAAAAAAATAAATAAATTATATTGGGTGAAGTAAAAAGTTCTGAGCGTTTTCCGCTAGATGTCTTTAGTGAGCCATATCTCACGATGTATACATCGCATTGGATCATACTATATGGCGATTTAAAGGTGACGTTACGCTTCAAAAAAAGTTCTTTGGCAGTTTTGTGTTTGGTGAAGCCAGTTGTGTGTTACAGCGTTCCAAAATGGAGGCAAATAAAGAGAAAATTCGATACATTCTTCAGTAGCACTACGACCAAGGTGAAAAAGCGGAGCAGCCGGCCAAAAAAATTTGTGCTGTTTATGGAGCCAATACAGTATCGAATGCAACAGCAAAGCTGTGGTTCCAACGATTCCGTTCTGGTAATATGGACGTCGAAGATGCGGCACGCTCTGGTAGGCCGATCGTCGAAAATGTCGATAAAATCATGAAAATCGTCGAGTTGGACCTGCATGTGAGTACTTATTCCATTGCCCAGGAACTGAAGATTAGCCAGAAAACCGTTTGGAACCATTTGCATAAGGCTGGTCTCAAGAAGAAGCTCGATGTATGGGTGCCACACGAATTGACGCAAAAGAACCTTTTGGACCGAATTGATGCCTGCGATTCTTTGCTGAAACGTAACAAAATCGACCCATTTTTTAAGCGGATGGTGACTGGCGATGAAAAATGGGTCAGATACGAGAACAACGGCCGAAAAAGATTAACGCCAAGCTCGGATTAACGGCCAAGAAGGTTTTGCTGTGTGTTTGGAGGGATTGGAAGGGAATCATCCGCTATTAGCTGCTCCCATCGGGCCAAACACTCAATTCGGACTTCTACTATCAACAACTGACCAGATTGAAGCAGGCGATCGACCAGAAGCGGCCAGAATTGGCCAATAGGAAGGGTGTTGTGTTCCATCAAGACAACGACACACATCTTTAACGACGCGCCAGAAGCTCCGAGAGCTTGGATGGGAGGTTCTATCGCACCCGCCGTATAGTCCAGACCTGGCACCAAGCGAATATCACCTTTTCAAGCATTTGCAAAATTTTCTTGATGGTACAAAACTGGCCTCAAGAGAGGCTTGTGAAAATGAGCTGGTCAAGTTTTTTACCAATAGGGACGAGGACTTCTTCAATCGCGGAATTATGAAATTGCCTTCAAAATGGACAAAGGTTATCGAACAAAACGGCGCATATTTGATCTAGATAGGATAATCCTAACTATGTTAATTTCATCCTCGAAATAAAGCGAAAAAATTCTCCGAACTTTTTACTTCATCTAATATTTAAAATATATACATAATATAACAATAATTATTATAATTATAAGTTATATTGAAAATATATATAAAATAAAATAATGATTATTATAAATTTATAAATAATTATAAGTTATAAATGTTTATTATTGTTATTATTAATATATCCTTAACGATAATGATAGTGGCAATAATTGTTAATTTCAAATGTTAAATATATAACAATAATAATTTTTAATTTAAAAATACCATTAACAATTATTATTATTATTATTATTATTATTATTATTATTATTACCAGATGGCAAAAACATCAATAATAATAGTAATAAAAGATACAACATAAGCAATAAACAATAATAATATAAATTATCGTGTTAAAATAATAGTAATAGTTTGAATTATTATTATACGAAAATAATTTAAGCTGAAATATTGCTGTTTTTTTTTCCAGGTAAAGTGCATCGATCGGTAAAAAATAATATTTGTGCGCGCCGAAACTACCTAAGCAGCACTAACGAGACAATAAATCATTTATTGTTATTTGATTAATTTATTCATTCGTACATTTTTCGTTCGCAACCTTTATTTTTTAACGCGGCGCTACCAATATTGACGAAACCGTTGTTGACGAGAAGTAAACAGAAACCGATCGCGTGACCTTCATTGTGATGAAACTGGCTTTCCGCAAACACAACGACGTAGAATTTATTTTTCTCGACGCCACGATCGACGGAATCATTCGATCCAAGGAATTTTTCGATACCGAAATTTTTATGTTTCTCTCGACTGCGTAATATATATATATATATATATATATATATATATATATATATATATTTGTGCGATGTGTTCGAGTCTGTACGAAATCTGCACGTGGTTCAAGTGTCGGGCAGCTGCATACCGACAGGCGATAAGAAAAAACCACAAGATAACGTAGTATTTGAAGTCGGGTAAATGCACTTTTTCTTTTTAATTCGCTCACTCGTGAAGTAGGAGACGCGATGTTTGAATAAAAGTATATTGAAAAGTGATATGATTCTTTTAAGGAGGTTGAAGCGTTACGACGAATCCAACTTCCGGGCCTGAAATTTCTATATGATGTTGACGAATACGTTATGCACCCTTTGGAAAAATTTAAGCTATATTGAACGTTCAGTTTATTCGTTATAAAATTGCAAAGTCGAGCACTTTAAGCTAGTGAAGCACGTCGTCTTATGGAGAAAGCCGACCGGAAGTGCGATGATCACGGTTTTGCTGCTCACGTATCCAACTAAAGTCGTTGGAAAACTGAAATTTGATAAATTAGACACAATAGATATTGTAAAAAATCGAAAATTCGAACTCCACCGTGTAGTTCAAGCACTACATTGGAAGACGGTTTCAACTTCCGGTTAAATATTATCATAATGACGAAATAATACCCATAGCTTTGCCAACGTCGGGCGTAATAGCTGATTCATTTGGCGAGCATAACCTAGCTCTGTAGCAAGATTCTGTAACTCGGTAGCGACAGTTTTCATTGTCGCTGGCTAGCGACAGCCAATCGCATGCACGATCAGAAGAAAGGGAGCCTCTTATTGGCTGTCGCTAGCTAACGATAACGAAAACGGTCGCTAACGAGTTTCAGAATTTCGCTACTTAACTGCTTGAAAATCGTCTCGAACACTCCAGAGTCATTGAGGATCTAATTTTTCAGTTTTTATTAGTAAATATGCAATAAGTAAAATATTTACCCGAAATTTGGCACTTTGGGATCGACAATACGAATATTCAACATAAATTAACATAAATCAGAACACCCGTGGGGTAACATAAATTTAGTCTCTTTGTTGACCCCGAAGAAGTAGTCGTACGTCCTTAACACTCCGTAAAAAAAAAAAATCGGTCGGAAAATTGATGGGAAATATAACGAAGCGCGTAGGCGTGTAATGTCTGTCCGGACGAAAGGGGCGTGTAGCGATAAATAATGTTAGATAAATCGATTAATATTGACAAAGTGAAAATAAAGTTTTCGCATTTTACCAAAGAAGCAGTGCGTAATTTTAAATAGTATAATGTTGAAGTTTGAATTGTTGCACCGCAACGGAAATTAATTCTTTTTAGTTGTTAAACATTTTTTCTAGCTCTTTTCGACAAAAAATTCTTTAATCTTTTTTACGTATTCTTATTGGAGATTCACGACCTCAGTTTGCAAAGGAAAGGCTTTGGATCATGATAAAAGTAAAGAAATGAAAAAACACGTTAAAACAAAAAAAAATATTTTTCACGTGGGTATTTCGTGTCCGCTCCGGATTTGACCTGCTCACAGCAACTCTTCAGAAGGGTCCGAGACCCTTCAACTTTGGGCGTCGCTTCTTCTTCCTAGATAAGTTTTTTTAGGTGGGGCTAGCAGCCGTTCGCTTCTTGGAAAATGATTAACCGGAACCCTTTTGGCCCGGACACGAAATACCCATGTTTACGGGCGAAGGATTAATTGTCAGTAAAATATCGACCTCCTCATCCCAAATATGTCATCAGAAAAAAAAAATTGAAAATCGACCGAATTTTTGGGTCCCAAGCTTTCACAGACCCGTTAAGTAATTTCGAATGCTTTCAACGCTTGAAATAAGTCTGAAAAATAATCATAACATTTAGAGCCTGGCTTGCAGCTTGGAACGCTCCGTATATGTGGGCCTACACACTCGCACGAGGGCGAGCATACGCACGCATTTATGTATATTACAGATGGTGTACAGCTTCTATTCGTTGACGACGAGAGCGAGAGCGAGTTCGTGCGAGGACAAGCTCACTATTAATAGGCTCGTGTTTCCGATTCCGAAACTTCATTTCGTCGCTAAATCTTTATTCTCCCGGAAACATAGTTATCTTTCATTCTACAATCTCCCGCTCGTCCTAAGTCGCATTTTTATTTGCGCACAAAAGCAACCCCCAGAAAATCTATCAAAAGTGCAATGTTCACAATTGAAGAAAAAAAAAAAAGAAAAAAAAATTAACCGGAAAATTCCGCCGAAAAGCAGTGCACTCGCAACATCGAGTGCGGCATGAAGAATTTTTCGTCCCTCGCGAGGTCGAAGCGCTCGTAAAACGCGCGTGTGCGGAAAAAGACGCGAGAAGAGGGAACGTGAGGCATTATTGAGCACGTGTGCGCCGGAATGGAAATTTCGAGGAGACGTGTGTACACGAAGAATAAATTATGGAAATGAAGCTCTGTAATGCGCGTTTTGCAGTATTTATCTCATGGCAATGAGCATGCTCGAGCAGAATTTTTATTTATCTTCGTTGCCCTTGCCGTGTCCTCCTACTTCTACTATTCGTCTCGTATTTTTCCGTCGCACACGATTGAAAGAAAAAGAAAAAACAACAACAACATGGCAACATTGCGCGAGGAATAAATTAACATCCGGGTTAGCGAACGAACGTGTGCAATTAACGAATATCTTGGATCAACGTATTATGAAATTTCACGCGAGGCGAATAGATCCCCGTTAAGTGGACATCGCGTTTTGTGAAGAGAGCTTGTTTTTTAAATTTGACGCGTTCTTCAGACGACCAATCACGATGGGACGTGAAAATGTTTACGTAGTGACGTTCGAACATTATTTTTTCGAACGGTTACTCGGATACGACGGTTAATGAAAAAAAAAAAGAAGATATTATTCGATGATGGAAAACAAATGATTATTTATATTATTATCCGATTTTATTGCTCCAAGCAACACACTTCTTTATTTTATGAATTATTATTATTAATATTCATTATATATTATGTTAATAATCGTAAATTTAGTAATTACCTATAATGACTATTATTGTCATTATTGTTATTCAATTTTATTCCTCCGGGCAATACACTTCTTTATTAATCATTATTCACTAATAATGATAATATTATTCTTTGAATGAGCTATACTTATTTTTAAGTACCGATTTCCGGCTCCTTCAATTAAAGAATAAATTATTTGTTGTTAGTGAATTTTCAACGTAAAGATTCGAACTGACCTCCCGGAGTAGTGGAATAAAGCGTGCCCCCGGGTGTCGACGAGTAATCCGCGGGCAATTGATTCGCGTCGTGAATGACGACCCTCTTCGACGGTATATTTTGGCTCTGGGTCGCCTGCCTTGCGATCGGTGAGGCAGACATCTCGATATATTTCGTCCCTTGCGACTCTGCTTTCCCTCGGTCTTCGTTTCCCCTATCTTCTTATCCGTGAGTTCACGAAAGAAACGATCACGCACGAAGGGCTGCGGATTTATCGATAAACGGTAAAGATCGACTTTTTCTTCACTGCTGTACGCGCGACGCACTCGATTTCTTTCACGATCTTTTGGGTTGTTTTTTTCCGATGTAACTTTTAACTGAGTTTTTGTTTTTTAGAGAGATAACGAGGCGGAACTGAGAGAGGAGAAAATTGGGAGTAATGGCTCTTCCAATGTGTGTAGGAACGATTGAAGAAATAAGACTGAAAGTTGAACGATAAACACTCGCGTGTGTGCCCTCGTGCGGAGCTTCTACCCCCACCAATCACGCACGCACGCCCCTCGCCCCGCCATCGCCCGCTGAGACACTCTTCGCGCTCTTTGTCTCGCACACACAGCGCTTGAGCTTCCGTTGCTTTTGTCCTCGCTGCGCAGTTCGCCTCTGCATAAATCCGTTCTGTTGATGTTTTTCTATCGCACCGTTATCTCTCTCTCTCTCTCTCTTCTCTCTCTCTCTCTCTCTCTCTCTCTCCTCTCTCTCCCTCTCTCTCGCCCTCTCCCACTCTCTCACTCTCTCTCTCTCTCTCTCTCTCTCTCTCTCTCTCTCTCTCTCTCTCTCTCCCTCTCTCTCTCTCTCTCTCTCTCTCTCTCTCTCTCTCTCTCTCTCTCTCTCTCCCTCTCTCTCTCTCGCGCGCGCTCGCGAAGCCTTCTCGCAGAGAAAAGCGAACAAAAAGCGTTCCAATTGGATCAGCGGTAGTTCGCGCGTCATTGAGGAGCGCGTTGTTTATGACTCGTCGCTAAAATATGTATTTTACGTTTCGCGTCTATACGTGTATGAACGTCGTGTAACGCAATGGGAGAAGATGTGCGTAAACATTCTTTTCGAAAATACACTTTTGTCTATTTGAGAAAACGCTGTACATAGATATATCAACGTGAATACATAAATTCATAATTCGTTACATTTGCGGATAAAGGTGATGCAATTTATTATTTTTATCGCGCGAAAAACGGAGAACAATCAGCCGGTCTTCTCGAGTTTCACAGAGAAACGTTTTCTCCTGATACTATCGAAAAAAACAAATATGTTATAAAGTCGTACGAGAAGAGATCGGTCAAGTTTGCGGTCTCACTGACGTAAGATATGCGAACGTGAGATGAACGATGAGGAGGAACGCGGGCCGCATTCGTTAAAAATTTAAAATTGTTTTTCGTGCGCGCCACGGCGCGTCATTACCGTACCGCGCGCGAAGGTTACTTCTTCCCCCACTCTTCGATTGCCAACGCGCGTACGAGCGAATCCCGCGGCCAGAGAGACTAGACTAGAGGAGTCCGAACTGTGTATCTCCAAAGTGGCTACAAAAATGTGGTCAAACAGGGATGGCGCCACTATTGCTAAGACCTCGAGAAACTACGTATGCATTTCGTGTAAGAGATATGGGAGAGGATCGAATACGCATCCTAGACTCCATGGCAAATACCAGCGAATACGATAATATACACACAATATTCGAACAATTTGAGGATTGTTAAAATCGAATTTTCGAGACAAACCAGCCTTGATGTTGACAAGAGGACACAGACGTGCTTGAAAACATTAAAGCACGTTTTTATCGTGAAAACATTAAAGCAAGCAATATCACTTCGACTTTATATTGATATTACAGTGTTTTTCTCAAATCGAAAAATAAATACTGGACAATTTTTTAAATTTATTGCGGCAATGAGTAATTGCAATTTCTTTTGTATGATTTTCTTTTTATTTTCATTCAAATATGTTATCGTAAGAATAATCGGGTTACCGTTTCGCTGATTGCGAGTCTTAATATAAACAGATCGCAAAGCGTTGTTCTTTGACTGGGAATAATTTACCAACGTATTGACCTGAGCAAAAAAATGTAATCAAGAATAAAAACACTATTATTTAAGACGTTTTCCACCGTTCGTTGTACAAGAAAACAATAGAGGACAATTTTTTTAAATTCCTTACGACAATGAGTAATTGCAATTTCTTTTGTGTGATTTTCTTTTCATTTTTATTTAACCCTAGAACTCGTGACTGGGGTCCGTTAGCACCCCCATTTTTATGCAAAAAATGAGGTTTTTGCCGATTTTTTCGTTTTGCAGTCATTAAATGAATTTTTCACTAATGGAATGTTAATCAAATCAGATGGCTCGCACACTATTTACTTTCTCATGAAAATACGAAGAAATTGAGGTATGATAAAGTCCATTTATCCCCGTAGGACCGGTTTTATGACAAAGAAAAACACGGGGTGCATATACACCCCAGTCATGCGTTTGAGGATAAAAAAAATGTCATGAGTTTTAGGGTTGAATATTGTTATCGTAAGAATTATCGCAATACCGTTTCGCTGTTTCCGAGTTTTAATATAAACAGATCGAAAAGCATTGTTCTCTGACAGCAGGGATTAATTTACCGTCGTATTTACCGAAGAAAATAAAAATTGATTCAAGAAAAAAAAGTATCAGTATTATTTAAGACATTTTCTACCGTTCGTTGTACGATTGAACATTGTTATAATAAAAATATTTTTCTATCACTACGTATTGCATTATTATTATTTTCGACAGTTTTCACCGTTAATTGTGCAATTAATGCACATTGTTCATTGTGCATTGCTATATGAAAAATATTCTTCTATCATTACGCATTTACGGAGATCTCTTTGGTATATATCATTTTACATCTCTCTCGCACGCAGCCCACTTCTCAAGTATCATTCTACTTCATACACAGCTCGCTTCTAATGATTTATTTGTTCCGTCTCTGTCACACGCAGCTCACTTCTCGAGATCTTAGCGATAGTGGCGTCAACCCCGTTTGCCCACGTTTTTGTAGTCACTTTTTTCAAATCTCTCTATAAGAGTTCGGACTTCTCCTACTTTCGCCTCCCTGCTCGCGGCCCATGAAACTTCGCCGCGCGACGTTATCCCCACCTCTGCGACCTCCCTCACGGATAGGCGCGAGTCCCGTGGTAGCTGGTCTCGACCGCTCGCGCACGACTTTACCCTCCCCTCCATCACTTCGCGAACGACGCGCTGTGGTACCCGCGAATTTCGCGGTACACAGGCACACACACACACACACACATGCTATTGTAATTCATCGCGGCGGGTTCGTTGAGCAAATCGCGCCGCAAAAACGAAAGAGAAACATGGCCGAATTGAAGCGACACGAGGCTAGAGTAGAGTCGCCGGCGAAGAAAATTAAGTTAGATCCCAAAAAGAACGAGAACACGGAAAAGGGTATAGATCTGATAGAGAATTGGCAAAATTTCGAAGTGAAGCGCGTATTGAAGAACAACATTGTGCGAAAACAAATATGGCTGGAGGGAACGTTCAAAGGGCACGAGAATACGGCGATTGTGTTGTTGGAAAAAAAGACTTTTCCGGACGAGTCCGAGTCATTGAAGAGCTTCTTCGATGATGAGGCCCTTCTTAAACATCTCTTTGACAACGATGCTTATGGATCTTACGAGTGCTTTCCCCTCCGAGAGCACAATGGTGAGTTCTTTTGTTTTGCTTCATTGTAAACGGAAGACAAATTCGGCTTCCTTTGTGCCTTTCTATGTGTGCATACACGTATACAAATGGGTTACGCGATGGTCGATAACTCTCGCGAGTGGCACTGCCTTCGCGGCTACTTTTCGTCATCACAATCATCTGCTGTTTACGTCCTATTTCGAACACTTAGAATAAAAATTCAAACAAAAATAATACCTCAACAAATACGCTAATAATAATTTCATGTTTGTCCGTCCATCCGTCAAAAACAAATGTCAAGCGTGCGATAAATTGGCAAAAACATTGTAGTGTTTTTCTCACTATCAGAAATTGTCGATGAGAAAAAAAAAATACGCGCGCCCACGGCCGCTAAATTTGTAATTACCCCCCCCCCCCCCGTAACATGATGGTTAAAAATGTATTATTTATAGATATATTTATTTATGTTTATCTATTATTATTATTGACATTTATTTATCTAGAAATTCATTAATGTTTAGATAAATAATGAATGAATTCACATACTCGTTTTGCAATTATTTTTCACTGCAATTTATTACAATTATTTGTACAGGTCTTAACACAACTGTGATATATCCGGCGACTGAGAAGCATCTGGAGAAATTCTCAAAGAAGGAGATTCATTTGGTGGCGGAGACGCCGGAATTGTACAAAAACGTGACTTTACCTAAAGTGATAGGACAGCAATTGTCACTGCAGGTCAACTCTTCTCTCTTTCTCTCTCTCTCTCTCTCTCTCTCTTTCTCTCTCTGTCTCGCTCTACGTCCATTCATTTGTTTGTTTTTATCTCCACTAATTATTTATTTGGTTTAGTTAATGGGTAAAAACATGAAAATCTTCGTTGCGACTTAAGGCCATGGGTCGCATGTCCAGTCATTAAAAATTCTACTGCCAAGTTTTCTCCTAGACGGATCATGTTTTGGGCAAAAGAAGAGAACTCCGTTGTTCGTTGTTCATCAGAGTGGAACGTGCTTGTTTTTTTTTTCCCAAAAATCAACCGTTTTAGAAATGATTGGGAATCTGCAAATCAGCTATCTCTCTCACATTCATGGCCGCTCTGTTGGTGTGGAACTTGGCCTTAAAGTTAAAACCTGAGACTATAAAACTCTGTAACAAAAGAATCGTATTTTTTACATTTCAAGCTTACCCTCTAATTCATTCATATTTTTGGTCTATTAATTACAAGAAGTCATATTTTTATTGCCGAGTCAGTATATTACAGTTCATATTTTTATATCTGCATATTTTTAAACTTTAATAAATTCATGACTGCTCATCCATCCGCCTAAAAGTTTGCACAGTCATAATGAAATGGTGATCCATCAATCGATCTCTTATTGCTGGAAAGACTGTAAAACTTTTCTTTCTTTCATCAGTGGGTAGAAAACATATTGAATCACAAAGCGGAGGCTGACAGAATAATATACGAGGACATGGATCCAAAGGACGGATTCGTGTTGATTCCCGACTTGAAGTGGGACGGAAACGTCAATACACTGAACGTCCTCGCGATATCGCGAATGAAGATCAATTGCATAAGAGATCTGAACGAGAGCCACTTGAGCCTGCTGAGGAACATAAGGGACAAGGGCGCGGAGGCTATAGCTAAGAAATACGACGTAGCCGCGTCTCAACTCAGGATATACTTTCACTATCTACCCTCGTATTATCATCTTCACGTGCACTTTACGCAACTCTCGGTCGAGGACGCCGGTAAGGCTTTTTCTTTTTTCTTTCGCCGCACTTTGTACGGGAAATCCTTATCGCCGAGGACATTCCAATAATACTTCGCTGCTCTTTTGATATTCAGGCATTTACGCGGAGAAGGCTCATCTCCTCTCAAACGTCATCAGCAATATAGAACTGATGCCGGATTATTATCAAAAGGTTACACTTACCTTTGCAGTATTCAATGTCGACTTGGTGAAGGAATACGACCAAACGACACAGTCTGTGGAAACAACTAACGAACCGGAGGAGGAGTGTTAACACCTTGAAGGAGAAAAATAGACCAAATAGCGGAAGATTTTATTTTCCTACGAACGGACGAGATGCATTGCAAAAGATTTGATTGGCCACGTAACTGACGGATCAATAAAACGAAGAAGCAACAGACAGAATTGTGTCATTTCGGAAGTCCAGGACTAGTTGAACGCCAATAGGGCCTAGAATGTTTGCGGCTGTGTTATCTTTTTTTTTTCAATTTTTGGCGCAAGAGCCTATTGTCTCGTTGCAATTAAGGGGGCACACCCGAGAAAACGGCGGGAAAAAAGTGAATGTTGGGAATTATTATCGCAAAAACTATTTCACCGATTTCATCCAAGTTTGTTTTATTCGAAAGTCTAAATTTTGAGGTATATTGACAAAATTGAAATAAACATTTCGGAAAGACTCTTAAAATGTATAAAGCTCGTAGGATTTATGTTGAAAAATGAGAGTAAATTTTAATTAGGCGCCATTATGTGAAAAATAAAAAAATCCTATGATGCGAAGGGCTTTGTACATAACATTGAAAGAATCTTTTCGAAATGTTTGCTTCAAATCCAGTGCCAGCGGGGAACATGTTTTACGCCGGCTACAATAACAGCGCTCCCAGTCAATATATATTTATTTAAAAAAATTGTCAATATACCACAATATTTATACTTTCGAATAAAACAATTTTGGATGAATTCGGATTAATAGTTTTTGAAATAATAATTTCCAGAATTCACCAATTTCTGACGCCGTCTACTCGCATGTGTCCCCTTAAAAATACGAGTTAAATTCGAGGAACATGCACAGTGGCTAGAGAGTGTTACTATGAAAATGTTCGAATACCCGTATTTTAATACCGAAAAAATCTTAATAGAAAAAAATATTCACCGAAAATTAAAAAAATATTTACCGACGATCAATAATCATACGTAAAGATATTTATCGGAAATTCGTTTTATTTTCATGAAGATAGTCGAGGCCAAGAAGTAGTAGAGTTTCACGAAAGTTTTTGAAAAAAAAAGATTAAATTACTGCAAGTAAATACCTATATTATTTATTCAATATGGTTGAAGGTACAGGCACTGTCACATCTCGATCTAGTTTGACCATCGTCCATCTCTTTAAACGCCATCGCAATGGCAAATAATCGTAGGGTCTTTGTTCTTGTTTTTTTTTTCTTTTCGTTTCACCATTATTATATACAATTACACATATATATTTTGTCGCTTAAATAAGAATTCACATTTTCACGGTTGGGAATAACGTACATGAAATAGCGTTAGGTTCGTCATTAGATAAAGCCACCTGGACACCGCTTTTTTTTTCATCTTTTCTTCGTAATCATATTACGTTTCATTGACAATCGGCCGGGAACAATTTTTCCTTCGACTCTGACATATATTTGCGGGTCTCTGAAAAATGGAAAAATAAAGTATTCAAGCGCCAGATTCGTTGCAGAGATTTTATCGTCTCGTGTCGTAGCGCGAGCGGAAATCACGTGACATAGAAAATTCCGTTTCACGGATACAAGATTGTTAAATGTGTTTTTCACTATTTCTTTTTTTTTTTGTACAGGTTCTCTTGAGACCTTAACCTCGGTGTAAATGAAAGAACGGTTGGCTCATTGATCGACAGCTTTCTCAAAGTGACTAGTTACTCGAGGTTCGGCTGATATCGATACGCGATTGTGCGTCGGACCATATTTAAGTCAGTCGTGCTTGTTTTTCATCGCGAAAAAAATCAGGAAATCTGATTCGCTTATTTTTCTTCTCGATTACGCACACGCACGGGGAATGAAAAATGTTGAAAAGACGCGATCCCTCATGTTTTCACGCGGGAGCCAGTCTTGATGAAACCGTTACGCGTCTTGCCGTTTCTCGCGTGGTTGTTCTTCCCTTTGCGATGCTCGAACAGCACGTCGTCGGAGTCCGTGTCCGATTCCGAAAGTACCATCTTGTGAGCTGAAACTGCCGAAAAGAAGATTACTTCGCGAAGTTCATTTATGGAGAGTCACGTGGAGGAAACGTCGAAGTTAATTTTTCATTGGATATAAGTCGAAAAAAATCAAACACAACTTTCTGAACAGTGTACTTTCTTCCGTGCATTTGTCGAAAAATTGAAAAAAAAGGATCATTTTTTTTCGTTCTTTTAGACGAAGTGTCGTGATTAAGAGTGCGCATTTCGGGGCTATAGGATGGGTAGTTCGCGAAAAACGTACATGCACTGCTGTCGTCTTCCGCTTCCGGCTGGAGAAGGGAGTAGCGCGCTGGCTTCTTCTTCGGTCTCAGTAGCCGTCTCTTGCCGCATATGCGACTGCACAGACAAACGATACCCCACACTAGACCGACCCAACATACGATGAGGCTCAGTAGTCCGATGATCACGTAGAGAATGCTCCAATCTACAAACATCCAATCCAAAAGTGAATTCTAACTCTATGTAAAAAAGCGGGGAGGAACTTCGAATTGTGCAAGATTTTGAAATTATCGAACGCAAGAAATTCATTCAACGAAAGATATCCCGGCGACTTTTTTTTCAAACAAATGAAAGTGTTCTGTCACGCAAGGGCGACGGATTTTATAATTCGAAATTTTCATTGAATGTAAACGTAGCTGTGCCGAATTTCGAGGCATGAGTCGATTCTTTTTTTTTTTTTACACATTTAGAACTTTACGGATAAACAGAAATGATTCCTTCGAGAGAGATATCGTTTTGATATCAGGAAACCTCACCGCAATTGGATTCGCCGTTTCCGAAATACTTTTGTATAAGATTTTGCATCCAGAAAGCCTCGCAGAGGCATTGCCGCGATTCTTCGTCGCATACGCCGTGGTCCGAGCAATTGTTCTGACAAACTGCGGTCTCGACCGCCGCGACGGACAATTGCAAAAGTCCGGAATCCTGCCGAAGCTTCTCTCTCAGGCGGTTCACCACTTCCGGTCCACCCATACTTGTTTTCTTGTCCTTCAGCAGCACGAAGAAGACCAAACGGGCGCGTCCCGTACGTGGCTCCGCTTTCAGATTCCTCACGACGATCGTGACCTCGTCGCGCAATAACATTTGGAGCTTAACCACCAAAGAATCTTTCTGAGACTCCATCAATGCATGAGCTCCGACGTTGAGTGTCAATTCGACCAGATGCAAAAGTTCCGGATCTTTCATGGAAAAAAAGAATGATTAACCATAAGTCATCCACAAATGTTAAAAAAAAAACATTTATTCAGTGCTGAAAAAATGGGCCGCTTTTTTAAAAAAGCAAATTATCAGGCGCCGTAAAAAAAAACCTACCGGGTTTCACGATTACGGAAACAGTGTCCTCGCTGCTCAGACCTTGATCATCCGTAACTTTCAGCTTAAACACGTATCGTCCTGGTACAATATCCGTCACCATTAGTATCGGAGATTTATCCGTTCCTTCAACAATTGTACCGATCGCGAGACTCGAAGAATCACGGGACCATTCCCACTGGCCTATTCCCAAATCGTCGGACGATTGGGTACCATTTATTATTAGGGCACTAACCGGAGCAACGACGTTTTGATCACCACCGGCATTAGCTTTTGGTGCTGCATTTTTATCTGTAGTTCGTAATAATAATAATAATAATAATAATCATGGAAGACATGGATAAAATTTGGATAAAGAAAAATGAGGATGGAGCTGTTATAGGGAAAGAGAAAATATTTGTACTAACATTTGCAGACATTATATTAATAGTGGAGGAGGCAGAAAATATGGAAAAAAGCAAGCTGACTGTGAATATTGACAAAAAAAAAATAATGATTCTTAAAAAGGGAGGAATACAGAAGAGACGGCAAAAGTGGAAATAACAAAGAGTTAGGATTGGAAATAGTGACGAAAAAATATAGGGTATAGTTGGAAATAAAGAACTATACTAATAGCAATGTAAACGAGCATAAGATTAGTAATAGCAATAATGATAGTAACAAGAATAATCGTAATAAAATAAAAATCTAAGAAAAAAAATAACAATAAAAACTGCATAATTAATGAATTATTTGTACTTACTTTGCGTAACTTTGACCTTAACGGTATTGGAATCTTTGTTTCCTTTGTCATCGATAACAGTCAATTTGAAAGCGTAATCTCCCTTGGTCAACTTTGTAATATTCGTGATCGATTCATTCGCAGCGCTAAACTCAACGTTGCTGGGTCCGCTGCAACGAGAAAAACATATAAAATCGAAATTATAGTCTAACTTAAGAATGTATCATAATTATCGGAGATTTCTTGCGTTGGAAATAACTTTTTCGTTAATGCATAAAAGCAACCGACAAAAGACGATACGGCTTTTTCGTTATCGTCGTACCTCATCTGTTGCCAATGATAGGACACGATCTTGATGTCGTCCTTGCTCTTACTGCCATCGAGGATCGTTCGTGTTTCCGGTAGAGCGATGGTTATGTTGTCACCGGCGTTGGCTGTAAGGACAGGGAAAAATAATTTTGAGCCTGCGACGGATCGCATGGAGAATTGCGAGAGGTGCCATACCTATGGGCGGTTTGTTGGTCGGTGGTTTTACGAAGACGTGCACCTCGGCGGTGGACGATTGATCGGAATCGTCGGTAACTTTGAGCACGAAGGTGTACATTCCTTCCTCGAGATTCGACAACTGCAGATACGGGGTTCTTGTGTTTTGCATGTCGACAGCTTTGTTCTGATCGGACGGGCTTTTGGTCCATTCCCAGCTCGCTATTCCGCGATCGTCCGAGCTCAAATTCCCGTTCAACGTCAATGTATTTTGGGGAAGATATATTATTATGTCCTGTCCGGCGTTCGCGCTTGGCGGATAGTCCGTTACTTTCAGTACCGTTATATTCGCGGTCGTGAAGTTCGTTATATGATCTGAGTCCTCGACCGTCAATCTTTGAAACAGAATGCAAATCAACTGTGAGAAAATATTCGTTTTTTCCTTCTCCTACTTTTGTTCAACATCTGAAATTTCTAATTTTTCCAATTTTTTTTCTTCACAAAATCCCGAGGTAAAACGTCTTTGGACGCGTTTGTTTTCGAAACTACATTTTTCAAAACGTTCGACACGACGTACACGGAGTACACTCGAAATAATAATTTCCCATTAGAATATCGTGTGGAAGGATGTGAATTCGGGGTTCGTACTTGAACGTGTAATTTCCGGCGACAAGGTTGTCCAACTGAAGCGTGGGCGTATCGATGAGACTCGGCTGGTAGCCGATCGGGCCCTGCTGCAATTCCCAGTGATACCTTATCACCCGATCATCGTCCTTGCTTGGTGACGCGTCAAGGACAGCACCGGTGTTCGGCAACTTCACTACTTGCGACGCCGGCGATATTATAGCTATAGGCGCTTGGTTTATTCGTTTCGCTGCAAGAAAAACCAATTTTTCGTGTTCTCTTAGTAGGCATAAAAACAAAAAACAAGCTGTAAAAACGGATACGTGTTTTTAAACGTTGATTGCTGGCCTGTTCCCTAGCATTAATTAATACGCTATGATTTTCTTTTAATTCTCTGATGCCGCTCGTGGATCGCTCCAACTTGAGACATTTTTTATATCTCGGGATTTTCATACGTGAAAGTGTAAAAATCCCCGCCAACACGTGAAGACAATATTAATTTTCTTCGTTGCTTTGGGAAATGAAGGGCCAATATTACGAGCGAAATAAAATAATGAATAATGAAGTAATAAAATAATCGGCAAAACTTACGTGGCAAGACACTGACATTAGCGTAAGCTTCGCCGTGAGCGTTGGGACTTGTGACAGCAACGCGAAACTTGTACAGTCCCTCGGAAAGGTTGCTGAGCTTGACGGTCATGCGGTTCTGATCGGTCATAGTTCCCGTGTGCCCGTCCGGCTGGCTGAGAAGACTCCAAGCGTAATTGTAATGTTCGTTACCCTGCTCGGCTGGGACCGTAAACGCGGACAGTATGACCTCGTTCTCCGGCAATCTGACTTCTTTCGAGACCACCGAAACGACGAGATGTTTCAGCGGAGGCTTCACCGACGTTGTAATTTCCTTCGTTGGGGATTCTGGCTCTAGGCTCACCGGGGATTCGAGGGCCTGCTGAGCTCCAGTCGACGGTGCACATTTGTCTGCATTTTTGTCGAAATTCTCGTTATTGAATCAAGCCTTTATTTAAATTTCGATTCTTTGAATATAAATTCGTCGTTCGTTTCCCCCAAAACCTTCAATTTCTCTTAAGGAGTTTCGATACCGTTCTTTAGCTGCAAGAGTGGGGATGAAATTGTAATGAGTTTTCGGCAGACAGCCAACTTCGTGTGAATAAAATTCCATGTAAAAATTAATTATTGGCCAATTACGAGCTCATAATATTATTAAAAAATATTTCCAGGACGAGAAATAATATTAATACTTATTGTTTTTGCAATTAAATTTAAATATGTTGCAATTTTATTCAAGAAAAAATAACCGATAGACTTCAACCGTATACAAGCATTTCGATTTTGGTGTCGAAACTCCTCAAGGTATTCCTTTCACGAACCCGAATATTTAACAATTGACTGATTTTCATCTACAATTAAGTAAAAATACATCTCAGTATGCTGGTAACATTTCAAGCCAAGTTGCCGAACTTTTAACAAAAAATTACGACTTTAAAAATCATCTTATTTATGCAGCACATTATGGAGATGACGGCCTAGCCACATTTCTATCTGTTAAATTATAGACTAAATTACTCTAGTCGTTTGAGATAAACAACTCTGAGCATGTAAAAAATTCTTAAGATTCCGTAACGACAATAAAAATCGGACGTCACCGAATGTTTGCAGAAAATATTAATGATAAAACTTAGAAAAATGTGACTAGCAGAAGAATTTTCGTAATCGCGACTTCTCAGAGAACGTGTGAAAATATCTAAATTTGCAAAGTGTAGGCGAAATTTTTCATTCCAGTTCATCATTGGGTATAATAATTGGTTATAATTTATTTTTCATTAACCCTTCGTGGTCACCCTGGGTAAAAGTTTGAAATATCCTCATACCATAAAATTTACCCTCTTCACATGTCGAAATAAATAACGTTTTTGGAACGCGCACTATGCTACTATTTTTTCCCAAAAGTAGCACAACTAAGGAGTATCACGTCCAAATTTTACGTAAAAATGTTGAAAAATCACGGAACTATGATTTTTTTTAGCGAAAAAGTGTCTTTTTTGCGTGTTCACCTCTTTATGAATTTTTTTTTAACATGTCACCATTTTACTTCTTATAAATAAATTTTTCGCACATCATCTAGAAAGTTCAAAGCATGTTCCGTAATATTTTTAACCACTTCGGACAGATAGTTTGGTCACAATACTTTTTTGAAAACTGACTGGGTAGAATCGACCCAAGTGTGACCGCCGCGATTGAATTTGGAAGTGTGGCCATGAAGGGTTACGCACCACTGTAATCTAATAATGATGCAAAAGGGCCTTGGCTTGTGCGCCCACAAAATATGGCCCTCCGCATAAAAAGTACCCAAAAGATCATCGAATATGTATGGGAACACGTTTTTCGCGTTTGGCTAACGTAATTTTGAGCTTTCGACAGAAACTCGGTGATATTCGTAATCAACGAAAAATTTCACATCAGATAGATTCTCAAAATCTATAAAAGTAAATAAAATCGACTCGCTTGCGTAGACTTTTAAAAAAAGTCTCAAATTTCATTCACAGCGTAGTTCCATTTGGGTTCAATTTATGGTCGTGAATGTGGGCCTTGACGATATTTAATATTACGATCTTTATCGCCCCATCCCCAATCGGCAATTTCCTCGAACTCACCAGCCATGTTTCTCTCATAACCGATGGCGCACTGGCAAAGTCCGAAATCCCTCTTGACGTCTGTCGAAACGCAAACTTCGTTTTCCGTGCACGCCGTTGCGTCGTCCATACAATTAATTCCGCCCGTCTCGAAAAATCGTGTCCTGTCGAGTTGGTCCATTCTGGATGATCTGAGAATGCATTTGTCGAGATTGTTATATTTTCCCTGATTCACTCTTGTGGCCACAACTTGATTGCCTCGTTCGGCTCCTAATTATCTACACTACAACATAAATGCTCGTCGGACGATAAAATTCTTTTCTACCCCGTCTCATCTGCCGTATGATCCAAGAAATCCATCCATATCTCATTAACCTCCACCGGTTTGACGAGAACCATCCTTGGTGGGTCGTCCGCCGAGAGATCCGGCCTGAACAGCGGCATGCACATTTCCGAGCTGCCGCAGCGCACGTGAAAGCACGTGGTGTTGTACATGAGGGCGACGTTGCATAGCGACGTGCCGCAGCAACCCAGTACGCATTGTTTTATGCCCTGGAGTTCTGGACGCTCGGTGAATATTCCATAAGTGAGATTTCCACGCGGCGTGTATCTGGTAAAGATCTTAGGAAATAATCTCGGACACTGTACATCCGTGTTCCAGTCCGTGTACAGCGCCAGACCGGGGTCCAACAAAAGGAACAACAGTCCCAGTCGTATTACCCCAAACATGGCTGCGATTGGAGAAAAAATATATGTATCTTTAAAAACAAATGGATGTAATTGAATATGACGAAGTTTGCATCGTTACAACGATTTTTTATTCTCGTTTTTCATTTCTTCTTTTTTATTAGTATCCAAAGCCTTTTTTTTTGCGAATTGAGGTCATAAATATCTTATGAGAATACGTGAAGACATTCGCGTGATTTTCACAGCCTAAATCGGCTGAAAAGGACATTGAGCAATTAAAAAGAATTCATTTCCGTTGTATTCCAATGATGCGAACGTTAACGTCACAATTGAGTTCTCTGATTACTTTTGAAAGAGTCGACGCTGATGGGTTGTGCAACTGTAGCGAGTGAATATTCTGTTTTCCAAAAATAAAATGTTTTTTTTTCTAAAAAGTTTCACGATTTTTTAGCAACATTTACCTGTGCGTACCAAAGCGTTCTTGTTACTTTTGAAATGTCGGTATTGTTTTTTTTCAAGCAATGGAATTCAATTTTAGAGCTTTTTCTTAAGTCTAATAATAAGATTTTCGTCCCAATCATTAGCTTGAAAAACACTTTTTTTGCTTATTTGGAATGGAATTAATTAATTTTGAATGTTATTAAATTAATTTTGGCATAGCCGATAATTCATGATTTTGAAACATAATCATTTTGTTGTGAAATGTTTGCCTTGTTTGTTCACTTAAAAAATAATGCCTGCTTATCAGAGAAACGATAATATCAAACTTTGATTGGTCAATAATTCACTTTGTTCAAATCAATTTTCTAATCCATATTTTGTTGTCAATTAATCTTTTAATGATTTTTTTCTAATAGATTTTAAACGATATTGTTTCTCCTGCCCTCACTCCAAAAACAAAATGCACTCGGTTTTAAAAATAAAATGTCGATTGCACAATATTTGAAATGTGACGAATAGATTTTTACCTCGGCGTATGATTAATATTTGCGTGCAGCGTTTGTATGTGATTCTCAAAGGAAAGTGCGAGGGTGCGTATGGGTCATGTCAAAACCAATGTGCGCAGAATACGCGTGACACTGTACGAGATACGACTATCGTTAGTGTTCCTTCGCGGTTCTAGCAATGCCTCAGTGTCCCATTAGCATACCAGACGTTTGTATTCGTAGCGGCAAAAAAGCCTGCGGGTTCGGTCATTTTATTTCCCTTTCTTTTTTTTTTCGTAACGTGGCTTTACATATATTACGGCGTCGTATTTTATTATCGAACGAGCAGCCGGAGGTTTAATGAAGTCATAGGGGTAATTATCATATTTCCTGCCCGACAGGAATGGAAGATCGACCACCGGAAAAACACTGAGACGCGATAAGACTCTTTTGTTCTCCTCCCTCCCCTCTAACGTTCTCTTTTTCGCACCACTACTGATAATTCAATTGTGCCAGGCGACAAACACACTCGCACGAGCACGAAAAAATGCGTCGCATTTCGATTATTATCAACGCGCGGTGGACTGGTCGACGGCGAATGTCATTTTTGACACTTTGCGACGCATTCCGCGTGTCTATGCGCGAAGTGTCATGATTCTTCGCTCGTCGCCAGATGGCGAAACGTCCGCGATGGAGCACCGAACTGCGCGCGCACTCGAAATCCCCACGAAACACCTGCTGCTCTAATTCCCCGGGGGATTAAGATATTTGCAGCGTTATTAAGGAGTTTTGGGATAGCTAATCTTTAGGGGAATCGGGGGGAGGGGAAGATTTTATTGTTCGTGAGCAGGGCGCAACCTTGGGCAACCTCCAGACACTAATATTTCCTTCGAAAAAGACACGATTACTGCATCAAAATGCGAGTTCTGCATTAAAAATTATTATTATTTTTACACGAACGTATTCGTGTAAAAAAAAATTGATGACCGCGCACTGCTTGTATTGCGAGTTTGTTTTTTCACGGTTGGCGACGCTTCTTCTGTTACAGCGAGCATTGGGGAGCGCGGCATCACACAGTACATTAAAAAAAAAAAACATTTACATTTCTTTATTAAACCGAATCAATTCTAAACGATAAATGTCAAGTGTCAACAATAAAGTATATCACTTTTCATTAAAAATGCATTTTATCTAACGTATAGCCGCGCTACGAGGATTAGTGGTGTTCAAACACGCGCGCCATTTAGCACTCATGCGATGTTGCCAAACTTCGCCTCTACGTTTCGTCGGCGGGGGAAAAAACTGACCGTTTTCATTGACAAAAATGTCAATAATTAATAAACGGTGTGGACGGATCATTTAATTTTTGGGTGACATGGTTGTAATAATGTACTGAGTCGTTAAACCGTTTTTCATAACACTCTTAGCATTGCTTCACACAATTTTCTTGTGTAGACATCTCCCCATGTTAAAAAGTGTTTTTTAAAATTTTATTTGATTTCCATGGTTACGACTTGATTCCAATGGTAGCATTTGGTCAGTTGTCTCGAAACTCCTTAAGTGGGCACACCCGAGTAGACGGCAGAAAAAATAGGTGAATTTTGGGAATTATTATCCCAAAAACTATTTGTCCGATTTCATAGGAGTTTGTTTTATTCGAAAGTATATATATATTGAGGTATATTGACAATTTTTTAAAATAAATATATTGTGACTGGGAGCACTGTTATTGTGGCCGGCGTAAAACATTTGCCCCGCTGGCGGCCACCCCGATTGCATGCAGTCGGTTGACCTGAAACAAAAATTTCTAAAAGAATCTTACAATGTCATGTATAAAGCTCTTCGTATCGTTTGATTCTTTTTTTACTCAATTATTTTTTTCTTTATCAAGCCAGAAGGGTCGGAAATTTAGGTTGAAAGATGAATGTAAATTTTAATTCGGCGCCATTTTGTGATTTTTTTAAACGCGGGCAACCACTTTAGATGCTTCAAAAAAATAATTTTTTTAAATTTCATAAATCGTTAGCAAAATATCTTAAAAATACACCCTGAAAATTTTAAAACGATATTTGGATTTCTTCTAACGGTATGTATATAAATGATAAAGACTCTCCGCTCGACTCCCAAGCGCGCTCAGGTATCCACGAGCGCTCAGTTAGGTAGTTTATTTGGGTTTGTTTGGGTTTTCATAACCCAAACAAACCCAAACTCGACCGTTTGGCGATTAGCTCCAAATTTTGTACTCCATTCTGGGTACAAAATAATCGAGGTAGCGGCATTTCTTGCTGCTATTTTATTCAATGAAGGAAATTCAGCCCTACTCATGGTTATGAATGAACTACAAATTGTCGTTGGAAGGCAGAGTTACGGATATGCCGAGCAAATGGTTCAGATGCGCGTGGCTCGGCAAAATAGAAAAAAAATTATTAGAGACAAAAAGAAGCTCGACAAGCTTGTAAAGAGGAAATGCAAACTTCAAATGAGTTGCACGAGGAAGAGGAAGGACTGCTGTATTGTGCTGGAATCACTAATCAATCGGTAAGACACTTTATCATTTGATTAAACATATTTGACTTTGAGTTTTTCGTTTGTGAAACTTTAAACGTGTTTTTCTCGAAACGACATGTTTTCAATTTGCGGGAATCATAACTCAAAAATTAATTGATGGATCATCTTCAAATTTGGGTTTACATAATATAATTTATTAAAGCATGAACCTAAAGTTGGAAAGATTAGATTGTTTAAAACATATTTATTATTGCAAAATGCCGGGAAAAAAATGCGAAAATTCAATCATTTTTTTTTCAAACACGTCCCAGCATTCAATTCTCGATTTTTTATTCAAAATTTAGGTTCATGTTCTTGAAAAACATCTCAACAATGTATAAAAATTTGTTGGACTATTTCAGATGCGAATTGCGAGCTGCACAATTCCCGCAAATCGACAACGACGATGAGGACACGCCAAGGGACACAGCGGATTACACCTTAATTGATGCATGAAACAACTTGAAAAATTTACCAGAGATGGATGAAAATATGAATAAATTATTGTCACAGTTGCGGAAATTTTTCGTTCTTTTTCGCAATACAAAAAATCCAAAAAATCATCTAATTTTCAGTCTCTTAAAGTGGTTGCCCGCCTTAAATTCTACGTTGCGAAGAGCTCTATACATTACATTACAAGAATCTTTTAAAAATGTTTGTTTCAGATCGACCTGCATGTTATCATGGGAACCGCAGACCGTGCCAACGCGTCTCAATAGTTATACTTTCGAATAAAACAAACTTGGATGAAATCGGACAAATAGTTGAGTCTGTGAATGAGTATCGGACAAATAGTCAACGCGGATGTGTCCCCTTGGTACGAACCCGCGTACGTTTCGGACTTTGAATTTCCCGGGCTCGAAAGATCGGCTCGTTCCGGCAAAGTTCGGTGCTCGCTCAAAGATGGTTGACTGCCTCGTGGGCCTCGTGGGACGTCGCGGTACTTTTTTCTTATCGCGATGAGTTCCTGCCGTTCCTGCGGGGCTAGATACCGACAGTTTTCTACATTATCGTTCGATTCGGCCGCATCGCAGTGCCGTGCGCGGACTATGCGACACTCACGCGGTTGTCATCCGTCGGGGATTATTACGGGGAGTGGGGATAGCTGCGAGTGCGTCGTGGGTGGCCCGGCGTCTCGGAACGCGCGTGTGGTCCGGCAGTCGGCGAGCGGGATGCTTATGCGGCAGCCACGAAATTTGGAGGATGCGCGACGTTCTTTGTCCTCCTCACGTAGACGCTAGAGAGACGCTTCGATGTTGCTCGTTTTCTTACTCCACGCGGCAGCACCCTCGTACCCCTGTATTCTCTACTATACTGTACACGAATAAATTCGCAAGGTACGTGCCAAAATATCTTTTCTTCTCTTTTTACTCGCGTCTTGCCAGCAGGCCATTGCCCCGTGTTTTTGTTTATCACTGACCACGTGCAAACCGCGCATCCGGGGTGCGCGACAATTGCTCGAGCGTCGAGTTTCTTTCATAGACGTCAGTCACAATTTGGTTTAAACAAAAATTAAATAAAAATACAAAAGTGACGGGAGCTTTCCCTTGTGGGTGATTTTTATTGTCGGAGTATTTTTTTCGTACGTTTGGCTCATCGATATTCCCATGGGACGAACGGTACGTGCTGAAAATTGCCGACTGCACAGAAATAGCTTCGCTGCATTTCAATGGCTTCATTGAATCTTCGCAAACCGATGAGCGATTTATGAATTTGTATTGTTAGTTTAGATATTTTTCAATGATATTATCTACAACTAGTCGTTCCACTTATATTTTTTATGTCAGTTTCTTTTCTATTGCTCGACGCATTATTATTTCGGCGAACTGAATAAAATAAACAACCAGTTCGGAGTACACATTTTTTCACATTAAATTCCTTTGTGATTATAGCTTCATTTACCGATTTCTCAAGGGGAAAGAAACGCCCAAGGTTTTTTTTTTATATTGAATTGAGATGTTCGGAAATGTTGCAAGCAACATTTACTCGTAATGTAATTTATTCGGGTTTGTTTGGGTCATTTAAAACAAATTTCAACTGAATTCGAAATAAAAATGAATTCAATCAATGTCATTTGAATTAAACGCAAAATACCGTGATTTCAATACTTTGAATTAAACCCGAAAATTACACTAAAATAAAATACACAACATTTCAATGGAATAGCAATGGAGTAATATCCTGAAGCTATGTGATAGGTGGGACCCACGAAAATTGTTCAAGTCGTACAACTTTTAAGTCATACATCTTAAGGGGTACCACTTTGCATATAAAAACATATATAAATTTTGTTTAATTGGAATCAAGGACTAACAAAAACACCAGCTTACGGTAAAATTATACCAATATTAGTAATTAAAATGGAATGAAAATATTTGAATAACGAGAGAAAAAAGAGGGCAGCAATATTAGTCAGAAATAAAATTACGTTAATAATAATAATAATCGCAAAAAAAGAAAACATTTCAATGATAATAAAATAAAAACGCGATAATATCGTTAATGAAATAAAAACAAAAAACGCCCATAATATAGGAGAACAAAAGTAAAAAAAACCATTCGGACCATTAAATTAAAATAAATAAATAATAGAATAAAAAATAAATAGAATAGATAAATAACGGAACAATAAATACATAGAATAAACAAATAATAGAATAATAAATCAATAGAATGAAACAAAAGAAGTAAAACGCAATTATCAATGGCCATCAAATGACAATAAAATATTGCCATTAATATCGATACTATTTGAAAGTGAATAAATCGAAATAAATATTTCCTCGCAGATGATGCTTCGCCTGTTCTTCCTCGTCGTTTGTTATCGGAGCGTGAATTCGGAGCTAGGCCAGGGTTTCGAGGTGAACGGGAACGGCGAGAACGAGACATGGAAGGATTTGGAGCTGAGTCACAGGCATCGGGATCCGAAGTACCTGCTGGACAGGTATCCCGTGGGAGAGCTGCCAACGGACTCGGCTGACTGTAGACGACCGGCCAAATGCATTGAGATGCAGCATGCGACTTGCATGGGAACGAGATTGCCATACACAACCACGACGATGGATCTCATACCGGGCCACACGACACAGGACACGATACAGGTGACTTCCGGCCAAAAATCTGATCGATTGCCATCAATTTTTACTCCTTTCTCTTTTTTTTCATAAATATTCAAATAAAACAACAAAAAAAATGTCCAAATTCCAGGGAAATTCATTTTGAAAGTGGGGAAATTTTCGTTGCCGTTGGCAGGTCAGGTATACGTCCTTCGAGGTCGCCTCCCTTGGGACCTTTTCCACGAAACAATAACACTGTCGTAAATCGTAATGAGACACAGGCCGGAAGACATTTTCCAACCCTCTAGAGCCATTGTCCAACTCGATGTGGGCTGTTCCATCGTTTTCCGAAAAGATTTTGTAAATGCTTGGAAAACGTTGATGATAGTAGTAGTAGTAGTGTTTATTCCTTGTATACCCTTTTATAGTAGTAGTCTCGCCAAGGCGTTTTTCTATTTTTATTTTGAGGATCCATTCAGGAAACTATTAAGTGATTACCTGCAAAATGTCAAAGGGATTCACCGTTTTGTATTCGAGACATTGGCAATCGAAGATTGTACGGTTTTGCACGTGTTCTTGTGGGGAGCAGTGAAAAATTTCACATTTCACGCAATAACTTCGAAACTTTTCTACAGATTAAAACAGAATATAATCTCAAGTACAGAAGTACTCAAGTACAGAAGAACATATAACGTAGTGGGTAAAAAAAATCATGAATTTTGACCGTCTAGTTTCATAGATATAGCGATTTAAATTGAGCAATGTCTAGTGACGCTAGTGCCACGAAGCGACTGGAGCAGATTAGAACTAGATTACAGTAGCGTGTGCGTATCCGTATACGCAGAGTATCTACGTATTAGTAGCCGGAATGGATAGTCTGATACAAAAGTGAGTGTTAAGTAAACATTATATTAGGCGTTTTCATCATTACTTTGTAAGTTTGTACATCCCGATAAGATGTACAACCTACATTATAAGGATATATTGCAATATTTATCGATTGAGCGGAGAATAAACTTGTCAATGTGACTGGCGAGACTACTGCCTTAAGGATGTTTAAATTAGTGCCCTTTCTTTCACATTAACGTTGTTGACATCGATTTTTTTTTATATCTACCGTAATATTTCAGTTTCTCGAGTCGTCTAATGTAATCGCATAGTAGTTTTGCCGGTTGCTTTTTCTGTTACGCCTCGATTTTATGGTCTATTTCTATCTCCCTGCTCTTTTCCAACTATTGTTCTACTTACTTGATTGAGTTTTTCACTATTTCTTGATTGAGTTTTTTCTTAACTTTTAAACACTCGCAAATGTGTTTAAAATTTTTTATTGCCTCTTTGCATATTCTACATTTGGATTCTGCTCACCTTTTTTTTTCGGCGTCTCCATATATGCATATAAAATTTTATCACTACCGTATTGGCGTCTGCTGGCTCGAAAGTGGATTCAATATCTATCGATACAATCCTACTCTGCCTGGGACCTCAACTCCCTTCTATTTTGTTCCCCTCCTAACCTTTCTACTTCGTCGCCTAAATTTTTCCCATCCATTATTGCTCGAAATATAACGCGACGTTTTTTTCTTATTTGCACAGGAAAAATTACGTTTGCTGCAAGGCGTAAGACACATCCCAAAGTGTTGGGCGGTAGTACAGCCCTTTCTCTGCTCGTTGTTCATGCCGAAGTGCATCAACAATACGGTCGATCTGCCGTCGCAGGAGATGTGCAAAATGGTCTCGGGTCCCTGTCGCATACTCTTCAATCACACGATATGGCCGAGTTTCATAAGATGCGAAAATCGCAAGCTCTTTCCTCGTTTCTGCAAAAACGACATAAGGGAATTGAAGTTCAACACGAGCGGCAAGTGCCTGAAGCCGCTTATACCGAGCGATAATAATCTTGCGATTTTCGAGGGTGTCGAGGGCTGCGGAGTGCAGTGCAGCGATCCACTCTTGACAATCGACGAACAGGAACAGATACACACGATTATCGCATGGGGCGCCGGATTATCCGGTACTATTAATTTTTTGACAGTGGTAAGCCTCGCTTTTTCTATCACTAATGATAATCAGCCGGAAATGTTGCTATCGTTGGTATAAAAAAAAATATTAACGATGTACTCTTGAAGCGATTTAACAATTTCGAAGTGAAACGATAATAGCTTTTTTTAAATTAATTTAAATGGTCGGATGCGATCTCATTCGTTCCATTTGTACTCCAAACTTGTCGTCTCACTGCGTGGAAAGTATTGGGTGCGAAATCCCTTTAATAATTTTCTGTAGAACACAGATTATCCGTTAAAAATCATCCGATTCAAAATAATAAACACGATAACACTAATACGAAGCGCTGAGGCTCTTTTCTACGTCGCACATGCAAGGTCGTTCATGAAGTCACGAATGAATCAAGAATTTCGACGCGCGAAAAACAATATTAATATTTTTCTTTCAACCGCACAGGTAACTTTCCTGATGGACTGGCGAAGCTCGAACAAGTATCCGGCGCAGGGAATTTTTTACATAAATTTCTGCTTCATGGTTTCTTGCTTCGGGTGGCTCGCGCAATTCATGGGAAGCCGGGAATTCATTGTTTGCCGAAAGGACGGCACGCCGCGGATAAACGAGCCGAGGTAGTATTTTTTTTTCTTTCTTTAAATTTAGGCGTGAAAAGAGAGGGAGAAGGAAGGAAAGCGACAATACATTTAACCCAAACGAATCCTTTTTTTTTCGTTCATTCTACATCGATACGCCTTTTAAAATATATTTACGTCTTCAGAAGTTTTTTTTTGCCACAACGGATAAAAGAGACTATGTTGAAATTTGCATCATTGGAATGCAACGAGAATTCTTTTTTATATTTATTTCTTAATTTTCTTCATCTTCCAAAATCTTATCCCGCAAATGGAGGCTGCAGATTTCTGATAAGGCTCCTAAAAAAACGTTCGAGTGTTTTTCGTAGCCAAAGATTACCAAAAGAAAGTTCGGGTAAACTTTCGTGGCGTTCCAACGATGCAAACTTCGATATCATGAAAACAGTTGCGTTTCTTTTCAATACACATTTCCGTTCCACAGCGGCGAGACTCTCGGTTGCGTCGCCGTGTTCATCGCGGTCTATTATTCGCTAATGGCCGCGATGGTCTGGTTCGTAATCTTTACGTACGCCTGGCACATGAGTTTTCAAGGGCTCGGCAAGATTCAGGACCGAATCGACAAGAAGAAGGCGTACTTTCATTTGATCGCTTGGTGCTTGCCTATCGTTATGACCGTGGCTGTAATAACGTTGGGCGAGATCGACGGGAGTAGCGTTACCGGTATTTGTTTTGTCGGTTACACGAATCAATACGCGAGGGCTTGGTTCCTTCATGGGCCTCTCCTTGTGGTACTGGCTTTCGGAGGATACTTCTTGGGAAGAGGCAAGTTTTTTTTTAACAAGATTTCGCCTATTAAAAAAAAATAGTTCGCTAATTTTGTTCAAAAAAGTTTCAAATATAAATGGATAATACAAAAGTAGTAATAAATATAGAAAGGTCAAATTGAGATTCATTTGAGAAGAAGTGATTTTTACGGTTTCGGTTTATTCATAAAACCTTTTGTGAAATAATGATAAATGTTTGAAATATTTATATACGATCTATCATATATATATATAGTAAATTATAAAAAATAGATATCCAATATATATATAAATTTGTTTATATTTTTTGGATACGTGGATGCAACGTGAGTATCCATAAAGCTGAATAATAAATGACATTGAAGTTTGCATCGTTGGAAAACAAGATTTTTTCCCCTCATTTTTCATTTCTTTATTTTTATCATTATTCAAAGCCGTTTTTTTGCGAATTGAGAATTTTGCGAATGATAAATCTCTAATAAGAATACGTGAAACCGTTTGAGTGTTTTCGCAGCTTAAATCAGCCAGAAAAAAATTGAGCAATTAAAAAGAATTCTTTTTTGCTGCATTCCAGTAATGCAAACTTCAACGTCATAATAATAAATGAAAAAAAAATACAAATACGGTTTGTCGTTGTTTCTTGAATTGTCAACTTGACAATCGCATTTATAATTTCATTTTCTCTCTAATCAGGATTGATAACGTTAATCTATCTGAAGATAAGCAGCCAGGAAATAATATCGAAGCGTGCGAGTAAAAAAATCGGGGACAACATAGTGCGCATGATATTGTTCTCGATATTGACGATGATTGCGGCGGTCGTGACATTCTGGTGTTACGTCTACGAGTTTCAGAACTCTGGGGAATGGCGACAGAGCTTCAGGAATTACATGATGTAAGAATCACCGAACGCAGACATTTCCGGTTAGGTACTAGCAGTCTTTGGTTCGCGATTAATCAAGCGTCGACAATGACGATATAACGCGTTATTTCATTGAAAACGAAACTGCACATCATTTTCCTTTTTTTCATCGAGTCTACGTAGAGAAACATAAAGAAAAGTTGATTGTTTTTTTTTTTCTTCAGATGTTCCATTACGACTAAGTACGCGGAAGAGTCCGAGTGCAAAATGGACTCGAGACCGAGTATAGCCGTGCTTCAGATACAGATATTGGCGCCCTTTTGCACGAGCGTCCTCATGTCGTCCTGGGTCTGGAGGCGCTCGACGCTCGAGACGTGGAAGCGAGCTTTCAAACGGTTAGATCTTGCGATAACTTTGAAAAATACAACATAGTTGGGTGACCTGGTCAAACTCATTTTATATGGCTCTTCCATGTATGTTGATCAAACTGTATGGCAGTAAACAGTTGAACGGCTTGAAAATGGCGACAGACACGAGACTCGATATATTTATTCTCAAGACTTTTGACCTAATACAGTCAAATATTAAAAAATACGGTAAAACAATCGTTAAAAAAAAACACTTTTAACTGGAAAAATTAAGGCTTGGCCCACTTGCGCTCCTCACGACTGATTCTACTTTACACCTAGAATATATATTTGATAATTTCAATTTTTTGTAATATTTCTGTCCGGGTTTCGGAGATGTCTAAATCTGCAACACTTTGCAGATTTAGACATTTTCACATGTTTTCTGAGAAGTCGCGGTTACGAATATTCTTCTGCTAGTCACATTTTTCTAAGTTTTACCATTAATATTTTCTTTAAACATTCGGTGACCTCCGGTTTTTATTGTCGTTACGGAATCTTTAGAATAGTTTAAATGCCTAGAACAGTTTATAACAGACATCTAGAGTTATTTAGTATATAAATTATCAGATAGAAATGTGGCTAGTATGTTGTCTCCATAAAGTGCTGCATAAATTAGACGATTTTAAAAGTTGTATGGCTTGCAAATTTACCAGCAAACTGGGGTGTATTTTGATTTAATTATTGACTAAAAAACGTTTTCTTTTGAAATTAGTAACAAAATAAATACAGCAAGAATCCGAGAAATATTTTTAAAAAATGGCTCTCTCAGGAAAGTCGAATAAACTAATGCAGAATTCTTTCCGTTTCCACAGGACATTTAAGTGCGAGTACGAAGAGCCGGTGCGGCTGAAGAAGCACAAAGTGATAGCGCAAGCGTTCGCGAAGCGCAAAGCGTTTAACAACGCGGGCCGTTTGTCGATAAGTTTTCGCAACACGCACGACGATCCGGTGGGCGTTAATTTCAATCTTGACTCAGTGGACTCACAGGACTTCAGTTCGGCGTGGGCGGCGGCGTTGCCGAAGTTGGTGGTACGAAGGGACGCTCTTGTCGGCGGTAACGCGAGTTCAATCTCCAGTATACGTCGTAATTCCGGTGATTCTGAGATAAGTTTCAGTATGAGACGTGTCTCGGTAGAGTCGCGACGCAATTCAATAGACTCGCAGATATCGGTGCAATACGCGGAAGTGAAGGCGACGCGAAAGGTTCCAGGCTCGCGTGGGCGTCGAACGAAGCGGAGACGAGACGGCGGCAAGTCCGCGAAGACGTCGAAGCTCGGTCCGGTATTGCGTCGTGGTAGCACGACCTCGCAGGAGAGTCAATTAGGTGCTCAAATATTGTCCGCATTGACGAGCGGCGCTGTCGCGACGATCGGGCACGCGCCAAACATGAAGAGACGCTCAGCCATCGCTGGCCTCGACGACAAACTCCTCGCCAAGATCACCGACGACAAACAGAATCCCGGCGTTCTTCTGCCCTTTCTGTTTCCCGTGTGCAGCGACGAAAATCTCAGCAGTGTTGAAAAGCTCGAGGCGAATGGCGGTGTTAAGCGCAAGGAGAAGGACCTCGAGGCCGGTACGATCGAGAAAGACGAGAGCGAGAGCGATGACAGTCAAGCCGAAGAGTCCACGATGATCGCCGATGATTCTCGTCCAAAAATCACCAACAAAAACGCCAAGAGCTATCACGTGACAGCCAACAAACGCAGCCGCGAACGACCCAAGAGCAAATATTCACTCACCGTGCAGGACGAGACCGTTCTCAAACGTCTCCTGGACGACGAGGACGACGATGATCATCGCGAGGCTAAAGCCGAGGAGAAAAAAGGCCCCAAGGACGAGTACGGGAAATCCCGACTTGGCGATCTCACCACTAGCCTTAATGAATATTGTCCCGAATTGCGGCGAATAATGCGCACCGAATCGGAAAAGAACGCACGTGAAATGTCAACTCAGACCTCACTGCCTATCGACATACTCGAGATGGAGGAACTCAAGCAGAGCATCGACGAAATCATAAACAGTCGCAACTGCAGCTCCAAAGCGACTCAGATATCGCCAAAAATGAACAAGGCCAACGGCCGCAGAACTGACGATACGTATCGTTGAATTTGGACACGCCATCGAGAAAACGGGATCCTCGTTTTCTCGTTATTTTTTTATTTGCGCACTTTTCTGCCTTTTTGGCTTTCTCTCACTCTCTCTGTCTTTCCTCTTTTTGAATATAATTTTGTACAAAACAAGAGTTCTCGTCTTATTCCGAAAAAAAAAACGGTGCGTCGATTTTCTGCACGCAAGGAGTATCCTGTAAAATTGAATAGATAGAAGATAGCGCGAGCACGAGCTTGACCGATGGATCGCAGCTGATTTAAAATCTTTTTGATGTGCTACCAATGCACTGTGGCGCTACCACACGGAAACTCAAGGTTCGGTCTGTTTGACAAAAGCGTGTACGGCTACATTCTTTCCTGGAAGCCGTTAGAGGGTAGATTCGAACGCGAGCAGGTAGCGGGACCCTTCCACCAAAACGCTTTGTATAGAAAACCTTGAAGATGCCAGGCGATTATTTATTTCATGTAGTTTATATCATGTAGTGAGTGTATTTTTTTCAATGCTTTCCCCCATATAGTTTTTGAGTTTCGCCGTACGCGCTCTTGTTAAACAGACTGTAAATTGCCGGCTATTAGCGTCGAATGAATAAATTCAATCGACGATTTTAACAGTCCAGATTAGGGTGAGCTGTCAATTGTTTCTCCCAGCCAATTGATATCGGTTGGTTCTATTTCGATATTTGACAGATCGTAAAGTGCATCGCATTTGCACAAGTGCACAGGGAAACTGAGAACAATACTCTGTCGATACAAGTGAATATACGTAAAGCGGCTATCATTCGACCAGCCATGGTCCTCGTACCACCTTCATTTCTCCACAACTCGAATTTTTCGTAACGCTTTATTGTGAACACATTTTTTTTTAATTCCTTCGTTTTAATAGATAGTGACTAAGGCCCCCCCCCCCTACTCGTTTCGAGATTTCTAAATAATTGAACGACGCTCGGGTGCACGAGGATTATTCGCCCGGGATTTAAAAAATGCTTATTTTTCTCTCGCACGACACCGCGACCTTTTTACGCACTACGTATGAGTCCTGAGTTTCCTATGAATATACGTCGAGTCATCTTTCACAGCGGCCGTCCTCGAGGATCGTCCTCGGGATTTTGGGCGATGTTTGATTTGATTTTGTGTGTACTTGGATCTCAAGCGGCGACCAGAAGTCGCGACGTTGCGAAATCCTCCGTAGTCTCGAGTATAAGAATTCGAGTTTCATTCATTCTACGTTGACTTTACACTTTTTTTTTCTTTGTTTTCACGTTCGCCCTCTTGGATGTTTCATCGCCTCGAGAATTTGCATTGCATATTGTAAATACGTGTTTATTCGACGGTGTTTTTTTTTTTCAACGACGAATTCTTCCTCATTTCGATTTCGTCCGCTTACTCGCCTTACCTGAAGGCCTCTTGACTGTGCTGGCACCTGCAAACGACAACCGCACTATATCCATACATTTTTTTTTAATCCCCGGATATACTCGAAGGAAATCGTGATTCAAAACGCCAGGGAAAAATTATTTCTTTGTTACAAGAGTATACATGCCTTAGATATAGAAGAAATATAATTAGTAAAGAATCGATAGTCTTATTTCGAGTGTCGAAGAAATTAAAGTTCCTGCAATTTTTACATGCAACGATATTGTAAGGTACGTGTGTTTTTATTGGATTCTCGGCTAACGAAAAAGTCTGCCGTCGGTCGAAACGAAGACGTTCTTTTTTTTTCGTCTACATCGAAGAAACGCAAAGCACGTAATTGCGCAGATAAAAGTTAAAAAAAAAAGAAAATACGCAGTTCTGGAAAATGCATAATATCGTAGATAAAAGTATTCGGGATATGGAAAATTTCATGCAGTAGAAAAAGAACGTGGATGTAGTCCGTGCGGACTTAGAAATAAAAATATGTATAACAATTTATTCACAAAAAAAATCCGCCTGACCTGTACACGAAGTGATACACGTGAAAATTTCGTAAATTTTTATGAATTAAAACGAGAGGAAACTACATTGAAGGCGTCGAGAAAGCTCGCGCTACTAATAGGAACGAATAATTTACAAAGAAATTTTATCTCCGTGTCACCGATGTGCTGGACTTACGAAGTACATAAAAATGCAAAAAAAAATTGTAAAACACAACACCTCCACTTAAATACCGACACAACAGTTATTTATTACAGTGAAATATTAAGGAGATACGACTGTGACGCAAATAACAAAAAAATTAATTAAAAATCATTCTAAAATTATAAAGAAATAATCGAAAAGAATGTATGAGAATTTCGTTGACATTTCTGTTTAAATAAAATGAAAATTTAAATTAACAATAATTCTAAAATTATGAACAAATAATCGAAAACAAATACATGATAATTTCGTTGATATTTCTGGCAAAAAAATAAATAAAAAATTGAGCTGTACTCAATTTATACACTGTGAATTTAGTTAAAAATAATAATTTATAAGATAAAAGTTACTCAATTACAATTTCCATCTCGTTTGATATAAAGTCGAACGTCCTTAAAAATTTCACGATAACATCGATATCCCAGCAACAAAATATTTACACGTGGAGTGGTTTCAATGTACACGCGGAGAATATGCATTGGACGTGCATAACGCAATTGACAAAATTGATATGCGTGTACAGTGGGATTGTGCGTTCGAGAATTGCACCGAAAACGAGCAGCGGTCGATCAAAAAATTATCACCTAATTGTACGGAAGCTAACCCCACATCGTCTCCCCTCCGATTCGCTCTCTCCTTCCTCTCCCGATAAAAAAATCGGACGGGTGACACTTGCAACGAGAAAAATCGTTTAATAAAAAACATATTAATTTCAATATATATATACATGTACCAAAAATTTATTTAAATCCCGTCCGTAGAAAAAAGCGAATGGAGAGTAATTAAATTCGGAGCGCGTTTCGAATTTGAAAAAAGATCCGTATTTTTCAGAATTTTTCTGTATGTACAAAAATGAAGACAAAAAAAAGATAATTATTTACATTTGTTATCGGTGTACGAAAAAGGTATAAAATAAATAAGTTAATTCATAGATCGGTCGATCACCGGAAGCGAATGATCGTGTGCTTATTGCAGGCAAACTCGATGACACAAGCAAAACTTGTTCCGTCAGTCGAAAATGTACATATATATATATATATATATATATATATATATATATATATATATATATATATATATATATATATATATATATATATATATAAAATACGTACACAAAAACTCTTCATCCTCGTCGTTTGGTTCTACTTTGCTATAACTTTTGGTAACAAAGTACTTGCTATACATATATGTATATATATCTCTCTCTTTGTCTTTTTCATAACAAAAAAATCAATAAGATCTTCGCAGAAGTTCTAAATAAACGATAATCGTGTTTTTTCGTTATCAGTCGGCGGAACTTCCAGCTCCTCATCCTGCTTGCGCGTTATCCGCTTCTATGCTTTCAAAGCTTGGTCGTTACACTCAGCTAGGTATCTTTTGCCTACATCCCGTTCAAATATACAGATTTTCAAATTTTAGTGATCGACGTGCGTGCAAGCGTCCTTCATACGGAGAAAAGTCATTTTGTCTTTGGCACAATAGAATAAATGCGTATAGCTCAAGTATTGCGGTGGAAGAAGAAAATAGAAGAATGCTGAAATAAGTGCGGCAAAAGATCACGAGAACGAACGGAAAATTGGACGGAACAAGGGGTATGGGAATCATGCGTGTTATGGCAAGAGCGTGACGAGGCGAAAGAAATACAATGAATAGAAAGGAAGTAGAAACAAAACAAAAAATATAGAGTATAGAACGAATCGTGTATTCACCACCACCGACGATGAGGGCTGAGCTTATTTTCGTGTCACCGACCGGTGACGACTGGCGAGGCTACTTTGTTTTGGAATGCTTTTTTTGTTGTTTATATTGTTGTTCGTTACCCCAGATAAGACGATCGAGTGCCTCTCCAGCGAAATACAACATACTGCTGAATCCAAGAAGAACGAGGAAAAATAATATTCTCAGAGGAAGAGACAGCACGTCCATCACTGGATACACCCAGATTCCACTCTTCATGTAAATCACGTGGATCCTTCGGGAGAAAAAGACAACCAGTTAATTTTTCGTACTTTTCAAGTGAACTTTCTTCGTGCGCGGCATTTTTGGGGACATTTTTTTTCACATTAAAAATCGTCATGGATATTTTTTTGTCGAAGAGAAAATAAATCATTTTGTAGAACGTATTTTTATAGCCATTTTATTTGCCTTAGAAAATTGTCAATAATATTTAGAGACATGGGACAATTTTAATATTTTTTATGCTATTAACTTATCAAATTGTTTTCCTTCAATTTTTCCATTTTCAATGAATCTCCGAGTATTTCTTCACTGCCGCTTGCTTGTTGTTTTGAATCGAAAAAAGGGTCGGTTTAATCTCAAAATGACTATGGTTTGGAGTGATTTTTTTCATTGTTGAAATGTAAAGAATTAATGATACCGAAGTTTGCATCGTTTTGCTGCAACAAAAATATATTTTCTTCGTATTGTCAATTTTTTTTGCACATTTAGAATACAAAAATTACTGAAACATTCTCGAGGATTCCCATTAAAAATCTACAACGAAAAGCTGCAAAAAATGTGATTTTGGAAAGTAATGAAATTAAAGAAGTGAATAAAATCAATAAGAATATTCGTTGCGTTCCAACGATGCAAAATTCAGCGCCATAAGAATTAATGGGCCTTTACTTACCAGACAAGATACATAAGCATGATCATCATGAGACCCGCAAAACCGTGGGTCCTCTTGGGATACGTTCGCGGGGCTACGATCATCTCCAAAACGGTCGAGATCATTATGAGTGTGTGCATCAGATGATTCAGCCACCAAGGGAAGTAAGGATCGAGAGCTTTCGGCAAGACGAGCTCACGATCGACGAACATGAGAGCCCAGAATGTCACGCCCACGAACTATATTGACATTAGATCGTCACTTTCATCAGTACAAATTTGACTTTCCACATTCCAATTACCCAATACTCGAATGATCATAACGATCGCTCCAACAATCGAAAAAAAAAAATTTTAGTCAAGGGAGATGAGTTTGTCAGACTGAAATTGATAATGGAGATTATTATTTGTTCTTCAAAGAAACTTAAAATATTAAAATTAAAATTAAACATTCTTTTTAAAAACTTTGAAAAATCTTTCGATAATGGACATTAATAAAATATCCATTATCCAGAGGTTTTTTTGAAGAATTGATAATCATGTTTTTTTCACTTTCATCGATTTTATATTTTAAGAATTGATAATCATTTTTTCCCGTATTATTTTTTTTCTTTCTCTCTCTCCATAAAAATATTTCCACTACACGTAACAGTGCGAAAACTTGAGAAAATAGAATCAGAGCAAAAAGAATTCTTTAAGCAATCATCATTTCCGCCTCAGAAATACGTTTTTTACCAACGTAAAAACGTCCCAACGATTAAAAAATTTTTAAACAAATTTTTCGTCAATTACTTTTCAAAAAATCGATACGGACATACCTATACGTTATAATTAGACTCACCATGGCCAGAGGGAAGCCATAAGTCGCGTGAAAATAATCTTTTATCTTGCGAACGAGCGGGGCATTTTTTGGTGCAATTTTATTGCTGCCGTACAAGTCATTGAGGGTGCACAGCAGGAAGAATACCGCCTGTATTATCTGCAAAGAAAAAAAAAAAAAGGAAAAATAGAACGTAACAATGGTTTTGTAGGCGGGAAGAGCTGGGATTATATTGGAAGTAGGAATAGCATCGAATTAGTCGTGGCACTTTGTATTTTGTACGGCTCATTGAATCTCGTTGCCGGCGACATAATGAAGCGTTATAAACGTCGAGTTCAAGGGGCCATTTTATTCGCGAGTTGTCGCATTATATCCGCGGGAATGCGAGAGACGTATAGTAATAAATTGAAAGCATCGTCTCTCTCGTGCCGCGCGTAGACGCGTGTGGCTTGATGACGTGTACGGTGATCGAGTAACCATTCTCCGCTGCCCCCCCCCCCCGCCGTTTAAAGTCACAAGTACCGCTGTACCTTTTTCTTCTTCTTTATCTCGCTACGGCAGTAAAATTCACTGAGTAAACACAAATGTAGTGAAGGTGGATGGGAAATAATGGTTTTAAAAAGATCCGAGTGTCCGTGGTGCGAAATGCTCGACGAATCCGTGAATAATTCTGGCCAAACATTGCTCAACGATTGTTTGCACAATTCCCATATATTGCGTATACGCATGGCGAAATGAATTTTGCACGCGAAATTCGACGCGGACTAAAAAAAAAAAAATGTACACGGCTGAAATTCCAAGAAAGACGGGACCGTCTTGAATTCTAACGGAATTCGAGATTAATTCATTAATCAATTATTAACCAATTATGAAAATTCTTATTTTCTCGTCTCGCTCCACGAGTTTTTCTTTTCTACGTTTTTCTCTATTTTCTTTTTTGCCAGTCTACCAAGATGCGAATTATGAGGCAAATGGAAATTTGCTTACTGGCAATATGGTCGACCGCAAGACGCGGGATAATTTACGCAGAGAATTTATTCTTTTCTTTTTTTCTCTCTCTCTCTCGCAATGTAGACGGCGTCACGTATTCTCTTGATACAACGACTATATGTGTAACAATTTTGCCGTCTATGAAATAGTGGCTTTTCACTGTTACGTAAAAAGCCCGCGGATGGAGCGCACGATTATGAGCGAGTGAGAGAGATCCAAGAGAATTTATTCTCGCGATAACCAGGAAGCATGCACGTAAAATGTCAGTTAAGTGGGAGACACATCGGGTCAGAACTCCAGCCTCTACCTCAGGTCATATACTCCAGGATTGGATAACTCTATCATTGCTACTGCTTATCGTAATCATAATTGAAGAAAGGATCGAGCGATCAGGCCTCTCGTAATGCTCGAAAATTCGTTTTTATAGGGAAAATATGTCATTTCTAAATTTACAATTGCAAAAGTTTGAAAAAAATATATAATTGATCGAATACAGATTTTTTTATCCTATTTTTTAACTATCATAATCGAATCGTAAATCCTTTGTTATAATCGTTGTTCATTAATCGTCGACTGCAAAGTGCAGTCGTAGTTTAATTGGTCGATGATCATTTATAATTTGTGATGGAAGAATGTTTGGGTTTGTGAGTAAAAATAAGTTTATTGTAAATTATTGATTTTTGAATGAATATGGATATATTGTTATTGTAATATTATTATTTTGGAATTTCTAGTTCAGAATAGTAATTTGTTTTCTAATTGTTATTAATGAATTATTGAGTACAAATGACAATTGGAATGCCTCGTTAAGGCCTTAGGCCACTCTAGAGACAAAAAAGGGCATATTTTGTGATTGTTTTTCAGCGAAACCATAAAATAAATCGGAGTAACAAAATTTATACACGTAATTGACTATACAAAATTATTTTTTCACAGCGATACATGTCAAAATGGCGACTGTGCAGCATTTTTCCGATGACGCCTTTATTTCTGGAGGGTCAACGGCCGGACCAACAACTCCTATCATTTTTGAGTCATGATGAGACACTAAAGTTTTTTTGATTATATATAAGAATAGCTATAGAACAACGTAGGATTTTTTTTGGTATTGTTTTTTGTTAAAATGGCGCATTTCTAAAACAAAAAGTATAAAATAACATGAGAAAATCGTCAGAAAATTGTTTATTAAAAAGGGACTATGCAATATAATAAAAAAATTCCTACGCAGTGCCTCAGAAAATGTAATTGTCAATATACACTTAAAATTTCAAGTGAATCGGTTGAAATTTGTTTGAGTTATGAGTCCAGCCGACTTGGAAAATGTAGTTTTGAGATAAACGAGTTTAAAGTTAGTAGAAAGTCACGACATGAATGAAGAGGGGTTGTGCTAGAATCTGAAAATCGAGTACTTAGAGATTTTTCATACCCATAATCTTTTGGAATATAATTTTATAGGTACTAAGGTACATTTTTAACAAAAAAAATCGATTTTTGGAAAATCCTAGAGTGGCCTAAGGCCTTACTGATATTTTATCAATTATTTTTTTAATTGATTTAAAAATATTAGTGACAGTTTCTAGACTATAAAAAAAAGACTATAAAAAAGTAAATTGTAAGTAGCTAATTACAAATAATCGTATGTATACATTTATATTCGAATATCCGTCAAATTCAGTTTCAAATAAATATTCATGAATTCCTGGCAAATGATTAACTATACCAAATATAAATTACTATTCCAAAATAGTCAGTCCCAAATAGTTATGGGTACATCACCATCCACCAATGTGATTATTATCAATGATTATCGTCACACAGAAATACTCTTAATCGAAAACGTCGAAAAAAAAAAATATATATATATATTTTTATATACGAACCGCATCCCAAAATGTCAAGAACTTGAATTTTCCGCCGTAAGCCCGGTGCATTTTCGTCACATTTTCCGGCACGACTGTGTAATAAAAATCGTAATAAACGGCGAACGCGAACGTGACGAAAGTCGCGACATGAGCGATAAGTAGAAGGCTTTCCCGCATTTTGATCAGTGTTGCCCGTAGACTTCTGTCACCTGAGAAATTCGTCAAAAATGTTTTCTTCCTTCCCGCTATTTGTAATAGCACAGGCGAGGGAAGGCGATCCTTCGTAAATAGATCCGACAATAAATTGTACGTAATTCTCTTGCTTGCGAATCAGTCGATGATCCTCGACAAAGTTGGCCTGACTATTACACATATATATCGTCCCGAGACTTTCTCCGGGTAACACACGTGTACGTTATGTGTCGACCGACTGCTACGGAGACTGTTGATTTTCTCGAAAGGAGATGCGAGCAGAAAAACTTGTCAACGCGAACTTGCTCGACGGAATTGAATGGGGCAAAAAAAATCGCGAGAGTGAAAAAAAAAACAAACACACCGGTTCTATCTTAATCGATTTCGTAACGAATTCTTACCCTCTCTAAAGATCAATCAAAAAGAAAAAAAATGGCATAATTTAGTCGAGGAAAGGAGTATTGATTTTTATCGTGAAACTTCATGGTGTTGAAGTTTGCATCGTTGGACCGCAACAAAAATATATTTTCTTCGTATTGCCGATGTTTTTTTTTCGTTTGTACATTTAAGGAGGCTGGAGCGGTCCAGTTGAGTCAAATGACGGCTTATCAGTTTTTTTTTGCAGATTGAAAGATTAACCCTTTGTAGTCACACATCTAAATTCAATTGCGTTGGTCACACTTGGGTCGATTCTACCCAGTCAGTTTTCAAAAAAGTATTGTGACCAAACTACACGGAGATAATTAAATGTTAAAAATTACCGTGCAGTAACGGTAACCAGATGACAATCCTGAAACTTCGCTTATTATTACTGAGTAAAACACAGATTTTCACGAAAATAAAATAAAATTTCTTCTTCAGATAGAAAATTTTACCAGGTTTTCTAGTAAATTTTGATGTGTAACAAAATACGCAAAACTGTAATTTAAAAAATATATAATATTAGCGAAATTTTACTCTGCATTTTATTATTTTATGCCTTTCAAAAATGTCTATAAAAAAGTATCGTCTTTATAACAGTTATTTTAAGATTTATTATGAAATTTAATGAGTGTTATAGGAAAATATATTGTGCTCTCGGTAAAAATTATCGTGCGCGCTACCCTTCTTGTATAGTAAAATTTTAGCTACGTATTTGAAATTTTCTGTAACGTGAGTTAAAAAAAAACTTGTCGCATACGAATTATTATGCTTTTCTCACTTGTCACCACATTGAAATATATCACGGTAATTTTTACCGTGAAATTCACGACAAAAATTATTTTTTAATTCTCTCCGTGTATCCGTCCGAAGTGGGCCAAAAAATTACGGAACATGTTTTGAACTGTCTAGATGATATATGAAAAATTTATTTATAAGAAATAAAATGGCGACATGTTTAAAAAAATCATATAGAGGTGAAAACGCAAAAAAAAGACACTTTTTCGCTCAAAAAATCATAGTTCCGTGAATTTTCAACATTTTTAACTAAAATTTGGACGTGATAGTCTTTAGATATGCTACTCTTGCGAAAAAATAGTAGCATAGTGCGCGTTCCAAAAAAGGTATTTATTTCGACATGTAAAGAGGGTAAATTTTATGATATGAGGATACTTCAAACTCCAGGTAAGATGGTGAATACAGTCCCATTCGAAGCCGGGAACTATTATATATTTACGCCAAGAATTGATCGACGGGTCGATTCTACCCAAGGTGACCACGAAGGGTTAAAGAGATTCGTAAACTTTTATCAAACCTTCATGGTACAATATTGAATATATATGGTTTTCGATAGACAAGATTTGTTTTTTTTTCTTCTAAATGCTTACAAAGGTTTAGTTTACGTTAATCTGTTGTTAGAAATGGTTTATCTTGGTGCTAAATGGCCGTAAAGTTACATACATTACATTTTTTTTTAGCTCTGGTATTTGGCGGTGAAAAAAATCTCAAAAACTCTCTACATTTTAAATCTTGGATTGTGGGTAACGCTCCACCCATCATAAACTACAAAAATTACTATAACAGTTTCGAGGATCCTTATTAAAAATGTATAACCGAAACCTGCAAAAAAAAAACGATTTTATATAATAATCAAAATAAAGAAGTGAAGAAAATAAAGAATTTTCGTTGCATTCCAACGATGCAAACCTGTGGATATTAAAGTTTGCATCGTTGAAACGCAACGAAAATCAATTCTTTTTAATTGTTCGATTTTTTTTTCGGCTGCGAAAATCATTCAAACGTTTTTACGTATTATTTTCAGAGATTTACGACTTCAATTTGTAAAAAAAAAGGCTTTGACTGAGCGTAAAAATGAAGATCTGAAAAACAAAAAAAATCATTGCACTCCCACGATGCAAACTTTAACGTCATGCAAACCTCAGCACCATGGAATTCAAATTTACGTGCTAATTCGCGATTACTTTACTGTGTAACTCTCCGAGGCGAAGTAGAAGTCATACCACGTGACAAATATGAGTACGCGAAAGATAGCTGAAATGTTCGAACAGAAATTACTCAGAAATGATTAATATTCAGAGCAAAAGAAAACCGTCAAGCTCTGCGTCCGTAAATTCTACAGAGCCTGATGCTTCGTTTTTTTCCCTCAAGACTTGATCATGTGTGAGAAAACTCTGTTCGAAAATTTGTGAGGTTACGTTGATCTTGCACATGGCCCTAAAACTAATTCACTTGACTGATAATTTTAATAATAATAATAATAATAATAATAATAATTCTCTGGAATGTATTCCGCGACGTATTGCGATTAATTCACCGGCGCATCGTCGCGTTATTTTATCGCAGCTCGCGTACACACGCGGTTATAACCCTATCGCGGTTAAAATGCAGATCGCGCTGCGTCCAAAGCGTTACACAAATTGAATGCAAAAGCTGTCAAGATTATCCGACAACAAGAATATACCGAGAAAAAAAAAAAAAGAACGAGCCTTTCGGGAGAAGGTGCGAGAATTGGTAATTTTTTTTTTCTCCGTGCCTCGCATGTTCGCGCGCGTGTGTATCGAGACGAGGGTTGTCAAGAGGCAACCCTTGCGCGACGAAATTCGCGACTCACCAATCTCGATATGCAACGATTAGGCCAACGTTATTTTTAACTTCCTCGGGAAGAAAAAACCATGACGACGAGGCGTCGAGCTTACAGAAGAATAGCAAAAATTCTCACGTGTGACAGGGGGGAGTCTTTTTTTTTTGTTCTCGATTAATTTTTGACGAATCGGATCGTTTTTTTTCTTTCTTTTTCACACCGTACTCTGTCCTCTATAGGATTTGTTTTTTTTCGTTATTTCCCTGTCACTTTTCGATCGCGCAGAGGGAAAAAATTAGGAAGCCCGATATTTCGGCAAGACGCTCGCGTCAATGGTCAAATGCCAATAAAGCTGCGTCGCTTCGTACCGCGACTGTCTCTAGAGCCTGTGACTTAAATACTGGCACACACGCGAACAGACCTCCGCACCGTTTCGCGCATACGTAGAACGAATAGATCGAGAGAGAAAAAGAGAGAGAGAGAGAGAGAGAGCGAGAGAGAGAGAGCGGTGACAGGGAAGGGAGAGGGGTACAGAGTGGGAGGATCTCCGGAGAAGCACACGATGATGCCAGTGCTCGTTTATACATGTACTGGTAGCTTCATAAATGATTACATAATAAGGGACCGACACTGGTGGATGGGCGGTCGGGGTTCGGCTCTGGCAGTACTCCGAGTTAAGGCCTTAGGCTACTCTAGGATTTTCCAAAAATCGATTTGCTTTTTTTTTGTTTGTTAAAAATGTACCTTAATACCTATAAAATTATATTCCAAAATATTATGTGTGTGAAAAATCTCTAAGTACTCGATTTTCGAATTCTAGCGCAACCCATCTTGATTCATGTCGTGACTTTCTACTAACTTTAAACGCGTTTATCTCAAAACTACATTTTTCAAGTCGGCCGGACTCATAACTCAAACAAATTTCAACCGATTCACTTGAAATTTTAACTGTATATTTAGAATTACATTTGCTGAGGCACTACGTAGGATTTTTTAAAAATTATATTGCATAGTTCCTTTTTTATAAACAATTTTCTGACGATTTTTTCATGGCATTTTATACTTTTTGTTTTAGAAATGCGCCATTTTGACAAAAAAAAAAATATATCAAAAAAAGCCTACGTACTTCTTTAGCTATTCTTATATACAGGGTGGATCAATAACTATTAGCACCTTGGATATCTTCGAAACTATAAGGTTCACAGAAATATTTGCTGAAATGAAATTGCACAGTACGAAAGGGGCCATCCGATAGCGATAATAGTTTTTTTGCAGGTGCAGATACTTCGGACATTTGAAGGTCAACTCCATTTTTTTAAATGGATCGGTATGTTTTTTTTTCTGTATCATGAAAGAGGAGCGTAAAACGAGTTCAACGACCTATAACATAAGGTCATTGAAGGTCATAGAAAGTACAGAAAGGCGATATTTAAAGTAAAGTAAAGTAAAATTATATTTACACTAATCAGCTATGCCTGGTGCATAGAGTAAACCTTCCATTTCTTTAAAGTCATCGTTTTCCGCCGAAATCGAATTTTTCGAAGCCCGAAGACCAAACTACATCCTTAAGCAGCGTTATGCATGGCTGATACTCGGAGCGGTGATCGCTTGTATTAGTCGTCCACCGGCTGGCGCACCAACGAGTCAGCGAAAGGCCAATACTTTTGAGACGTCCCAGTGCGGAAAATTAATAGGGCATCCCTAATACAATTCGAGGCCTTCGACCTTTAAGGCGGGCAACCACTTTAGATGCTTCAAAAAATCAATTTTTTTTATATCACAAATCGTTAGCAAAATATCTTAAGAATACACCCTGAAAATTTCAATACGATATTCGGATTCCTTCTAACGGTATGTATATGAATGATAAAGACTCTCCGCTCGACTCCCAAGCGCGGTCAGGTATCCACGAGCGCTCAGTTAGGTAGTTGGTTTGGATTTGTTTGGGTTTTCATAACCCAAACAAACCCAAACTCGACCGTTTGGTGATTAGCTCCAAAACTGGGTACAAAAGAGGTAGCGGCATTTCTTGCTGCTATTTTATTCAATGAAGGCAATTCAGCCCTACTCATGGTTATGAATGAACTACAAATCGTAGATGGCAGACAGAGCTACGGATATGCCGAGCAAATGTATCAGATGCGCGTGGCTCGGCAAAATAGAAAAAGTTTATTAGAGACAAAAGAAGCTCGAAAAACTCGTAAAGAGGAAATGCAAGCCTTAAATGAGTTGCATGAGGAAGAGGAAGGACTGCTGTATGGTGCTGGAATCGCTGATTAATCGGTAAGACACTTTATCATTTGATTAAACACATTTGACTTTGAGTTTTTCGTTTGTGAAACTTTAAACGTGTTTTTCTCGAAACAACATTTTTTCAATTTACGGGCATCATAACTCAAAAACTAATTGATGGATCATCTTAAAATTTGGAACACGTTTATATAATATAATTTCTTAAAACATGAACCTAAAGTTGGAAAGATTAGATTGCTTAAAACATATTTATTATTGCGAAATGCCGGGAAAAATGCTAAAAATCGATCATTGTTTTTTTCAAACACGTTCCAACATTCAATTCTCGATTTTTTTCAAAATTTAGGTTCATTTAAAAAAAAAACATCTCAGGAATGTATAAAAATTTGTTGGACTATTTCAGATGCGAATTGCGAGCTGCACAATTCCCGCAAATCGACGCCAAGGGACACAGCGGATTACACCTTAATTAATGCATGAAATAACTTGAAAAAAATCAACAGAGATGTATGAAAATATGAATAAATTATTGTCAGAGTTGCGGATATTTCCGTTTTTTCGCAATAAAAAAAATCCAAAAAATCATTTAATTTTCGGTCTCCTAAAGTGGTTGCCCGCCTTAAGATTCATAGTTGTAGATTCCCTAGTATGGATTTCCCTAATTCTGCCAGACTGTGTTATAACAACGATAAACCAGTATAAGTAGCTTGACTAAATAATTAATGGCCTAATTATTATCACAATCGACTAAATATAATCGATCTAACATAACAGGCATATAATGCTGCTCTCTCTATCTGCCTGTCTATGCCTCTTTGTCTTCCTCTCTCTACCAAGCCCTCCCCCCCCTCCTCATTTCACATATAAAATCGTTCGAAGCTCTTTCCGAGCTTGAAGTTTGCATCGTTGGAATGCAACGATTTTCTTGATTTATTTTTTATTCCTTTGCATTCCTTTGTTTTTATCATTATCCAAAGCCTTTTCTTTGCACATTGAGGTCGTGAATCTCCAGTAAGAATACGTAAAAACGTTTCAGTGATTTTTACAGCCGGAAACGGCTAAAAAAATTTTTTAACTATTAGGGAGAATCAACTTTTCGTTGCGTTGCAACGATGCAAACTTCGCCATCGTGTCGATGTACGGGGAATGATCTTTCTCCTGTGCTTTTTCCCAATCCGCTGCGGATTATTCTTTTATCTTCAAGAAACATCAAATGATTCATAATCTATCGCGATATCGATATCCTCAAAGTCACGTTGGAAGAGTTCGAGATAAAGAGGCTTTTCCTTAATTATAAAAGAATGCATCACGTTAATGTAAAAAAATGTATCATTTTTACTTGATTGTTTTCCCTGAGGTTATCTACGAAAGAAATCACATCCTCGTTTTATCAGACATTTGATGGATGTGAAACGCGTAGAAAATTTTTTCAGATGGCCAAGGAAGATTCGAAAATCAGTTATATAGATCGAGCAAAAGTAGTCGCAGACTTTGACGGACTTATGATTTAAAAAAATTTATTTTGCATCGCCCTATAGCGAGAACCACAGCTGTGTTTAGCACGCGGTTACGTCTATGCCGAAGTTTCTGTGGCCACACGACTAGAATGCCCGAGTACAAAAAAAAAAGTAATCGTGTTATGGCCGTCGCTCCGATCAGCTGAGGGATTTCGTCACTTCGTAGTCAAAATTCCAGCTCCAGTAACAAAAAAATTGCGTATAACTGTTATACCGTGTCGACGAAGGCCCTAGACTTTTGGATTGTGCGGATTGTGCAATAACGAGTCCATTGAATTTCAGCCGTTCTTTTGTAATCCGCGGATCCGAATAAAAATAAAAAAAATTGTGCAATAGTTCGAAAAACCCTGGCCATCGTGGCTTTACCGATAAATATAGTTGCTATTTCGAAATGCATGGAACTTTTTTTTTAATCACTTTCGAATATCTTGCGTTTCGTCGAGGTATTCATCGTTTTTGCAACGCTCGATGGCCTTGCCTGCGAAGGCAATAATCGTTCCGAAAAATTCCGAACTTAGATCGGCTTTCGATTTCGATTTTTTCGCCCCTTAAGGTAGTAGTCTCGTCAAGACGTTTTTCTATAGATTTTTAAAAAACTTAATCTGTGGACCCGTTCAGGACACTATCAAGTGATTACTTGCAAAATTTCAAAAGGATTCACCGTTGTGTATTCGAGACATTGGCAATCAAAGATTGCACGGTTTCACACGTGTTCTTATGGGGAGCAGTGGAAAATTCCACAGTTCACGCAACAACTTCGAAACTTTTCTGTAGATTTTTTTTTTAATTCTCAATTAAAAACATATGACGAAGTGGGTAACAAAAAGTCATGAATTTTGACCGTCTAGTTTCAAAGATATAACGATTTAAATTGAACAATGTCTAGCGACGCTAGCGCCAAATATTACGACAAAAATTCGCTGGGTTTGCGACGTTGCCGCGATGTCCGCGCTCGCTAGACTACAGTAGTGTGTACATATCCGTATACGCAGAGTGTCTACGTACTAGTAGCCGGAATGGATAGTCTGATACAAAAGGGAGGGTTAGGTGTTGGTGGGAATGTTATTATTTTTGGAGCTTTTAACATTATATTAGGCATTTTCATCATTACTTTATAAGTTTTTACATCCTGGTAAGATGTACAACTTACATTACATTATTTCGAAGCTTTCATCAATTGGGTCATTGAACGATTTTTTTTTGTTCATTGTAAAGATCATGTGCGGTTTTTAAAGCAAAGTATTTTTCTTTTTTTTTTTAACAATTAACAATGATATAGCACTTTGAAATTGTTCTGTTTGGCTCGGCAAAAATGCGCCGAGAGTATCCGAAGTTACCCGAGCGCTCTGTGACGTCAACGCGCGAAAGCCAGTATACGAACGACTCGTGTAATACGAGTATTCTGTCAACGATGGCAACGACAAAACCGTATAAGCCTTGTTTCGTTCCTCTTTGTATAAATACGACGAAAAGTGCCCCTAATAGGTTTTTCTGAATGTGCCACAAGACATAAAACGTCGAAATCTGTGGTTCGCTGCAGCACGACGTGTCAACCCGAAATCATCGTCCACTTATTTTTGCTGTGAATACCACTTTGATGTCAGTGTAAACGTGTTATAACATAAACTGTATTGAAATATATATTTTTTAATACGTCTTTTTCAAAACGCTTATGATACGTAGCGGCAATAACTGACACAATTTATCAAGCCTCTCCTAACCTAAAAATGTTCAGTTATCCACGGTCGGTAAATTACTCGAATTTGCTTTCACGAATCCACTTTCACACATCGTTGCACGAAAGTTAATCTATATTTCGACTTTTTCAGAATGCTCGAGATTGTTAGATGTAAAATGACACAAAATTTTACTTTTGTTTACAGTCGCATGTAAGCCGTATACATAGCCTACTCGGTCGCGTTCGCCCGCTGACGTCACAAGCGCCAGCGCCGATAGCGTGACATTTGGCGCCAACATCGACAATTTGAATTATCGTGATATAAAAGCAATGAATAATTATCTTTAGCATTATTTCAAAGAAAAAACCTTTTGACATTTGCTTTTAATATCACAAAAGATCAATTCTAAAAAAAAACATCGAACATTTTTTTTTAACAACTCAATTGAACAGAGAATAAACTTTTCAACGTGACTGTGGCGAGAATACTGCCTTAACTATAAGCTACGGAAAAAAATGTGTCATCAAAACGAACGCAGTGTTGTCGATCCAAAGCCATTTTCGATCGACGTTTTTTACTGTGCATCGAATCTCCACGTTTGATCACCAACATCCCTTGCCTTATTCGACCCTTCGTACGTACGAGCGTGTTTCGCCGAGCAGCGGTCACTCTCCATACTGTCATGATATCCTCTTTAGAAAGTCTTTCTCGTTACATAAAAGATCGCAAGTTCCACGTTCATTTGCGCGTTTCATTATGATTAATATTTTCTTTTATCATCATTATTATTGCTATTATAAAGTACGTGAAAATCGATAATCTTTATTGCAGATCTTGTAGCGAACAGATTCGCGAATAGTTGGAAGCAAGACGTACGATAATAGGATATTCATGAACGCGGAAATCAAAGATACGTTATATACACTTTACCGACGAGCCACGCGCACAGTTTGAGTAATCTTCGATCAAGGGTTAAATAATCCTTGAATAACGAATCAGCGAGTTGCAACTCGTAAAGTTTCTACCAAGCGATTTTCGGTCTTAACGTGCGGCAATTATGCAACGAGATTGAAGTTGTAACACGCGTTGATCGAGCAGCTTCGCCGTGCAATCTTTCCTAAATTAGCATATCGACGCCCGTGTATGCCGGCATGAAAACTGAGGATCGATCCCTATGTCCGATTATAATTGGGTCGATGTGTAGACAGAATTAAGGTGGAAGATGTCACGGCTCATCCTGTCGAAGTTTGCATCCTTGGAATGCAACGAAAAATCTTTTTTAATTTTTATTTATTGCCTTCCTTTAGCATTTAAAATCTTGTTCTGCAGATTTCGGATGTAGATTGTTCATAAAGATTCTAAAAAAAAGTTTGAGTGATTCTCGTAGCCCGAATATGCCATAAAAAGTGCGGGCTACTAAACTTTCGTTGCTTGCCAACGATGCAGAATTCATTGTCATTAGAATGCAGGGCAATGAATGCCGAGGTCATCATTGGAGCATTGGGACACAATGGCGTGGAATTTTTGCTACTAGCTTTTCCCGCCACTCCGTCCGCGTGGATCTCAAAATAAATAGAAATAGAAATTGAAAACGTAAAAGAAATAAGTTGAAATAAGTGAGTTGGTCATTGCCCTTTGAAATTTCATCCCCTATTTTACCCCTTTAGGGGATGATTTTTCAAAAACGCTGAAACAGGTCATTCTTTATTTCCAACCAAAAGGCTAAATATCAATTTTCATGAATTTAACTTTAACATTGAGGAATTTTCATTAAACTTACAACAATTTAACAAACAAAAAATTTAACAATCATTAACAGGCTTACATGCTCCACTTTACCCCTTTAGGGGAAGAATTTCGTAAAATCCTTTCTTAGTGTATGCTTACGTCACAAAAGTAACCTACTGTTCAAATTTCATATAATGAGCTTCAGCGGTTTCGGCTCCGCGTTGATGAATCCGTCAGGACATGATCTTTTATGTACAGAATATTGCCTCTTTAGGGAATGATTTTTCAAAAACGCTAAAACACATCATTCTTAATTTTCAACCAAAAGGTTAAATACCAATTTCCATGGACTAAACTTAAAAAAATTATACGGATCTTCATACAAACTTACATCCCCCATTTTACCCCCATGGCGTAAGAATTTCGTAAAATCCTTTCTTAGTGGGTATTTACGTCACAAAAGAAACCTACTTACAAAATTTCATATAACTAGCTTCAGCGATTTCGGCTCGGCGTTGATGAACCAGTCGGGACATGTTTATTTTATATATACATAGTTGGAAGATAGATAGATTACCCCTTTTAGGGGATGATTTTCCAAAAATGCTCAAACACGTCATTCTCATTTTTCAACCAAAAGGCTAAATACGAATTTTCATGAATGTAATTTAAAAAATGAGGGATTTTTATACAAACGTACATCCTCCATATTACCCCCTTGGGGGTTGATTTTCGAGAAACCCTTTTATTAGTGGGAGGTTACATCATAAAAGGAAACTACTATCCAAATTTCACGTTTCTATCTTCAGCGGTTTAGGCTGTGCGCTGTGCATTGATCTGTCAGTCAATCAGTCAGTCAGGACTTGTCCTTTTATATATATATATATATATATATATATATATATATATATATATTGATTTGTATAGGTAAATTTGAAGAAGTTAAACGGGAAATCAAGTTTTTGAGTGTGTATCTGTCAAGACGAGGCAATTTGTCGATTGGCCATAAGGGGCTCGACAATAGCTAGTTGTCGCTATCGTAACCCTGGCTGATGAATTACGTTAAGCCTATCGGTATCTAATTTGCGGTTGAGCGTTCATTAAAATCGTTACGTAATTCCTCTATCCCCCCCTCCTTTCTCTCTCGTTCTCTCTCTTTCTCTTTCTTCTTCTGCCTCACGATACTCCTCTGCAAGACTTTAGACACGTTGAGTGACTGTCATTGCGCAACCGTGTTAAAATGGGAATCACGAAGATAAGAAGCGATGTTTACGTTACATTGGCACAAGGCTATCGAGACGAGTAATCGTGTTTGAATTACCGCTACAACTATTCGTTTTATCGTTCGAACCGTATGCTGGTGGGAGTCAAAGATTTGACTACGAGGAATTCGAAGCTTGCGTTACTTAAAATTACTTGGGTGCACTTGGAATTTGGTGCGCTTGTGCGAATTTGCGGTCGGGATGGCAAAATTAAATGGTAAAAAATAGAAAAAAAAATAGGCCCCAAAATCACGTCCGCCATTGTTTGGGTTTGCTCGGCTGAATTATTACGCGAGTGGTGATGATCATTTTCGAAACTCGATCAGACAATATGAAAAAATGATTTCTCTTTATCTCTCGAGTTATTTCATTCTACCTTTTCTCAAGATATTTAACAAGGCATGTTAATAAAGAATTATTCAATCAGCAATCAATTGTTCTCTCTCTCTCTCTCTCTCTCTCTCTCTCTCTCTCTCTCTCTCTCGTATGGGAAATAAATTCTCACCACGTTCCAGATGGTCAAGAACTTGAATTGGCCCGGATCGAAATCGCTCGTTGCCTTGGGGTTTTTGTACATTGGCAGCTTCAACAACGCGAATGCATAGTAGAGCGTGAATCCGTAAGCAGCTAGCTGCGCGACGTGGATCAACGGCAGCACCTTTGAACCCATCAACATTCTACGGGATTCAAATAATTAAAGTCATTTAAGTACATTCGTGGCCTTGTCTACCAGCAATAAAATCGATTATTGCCAGTAGTATTGGTTTATTATTGTCGGAAAGTTACTGTGACTCGAAAGTGTTTCAGGGGAGATTTATTGACCGGGCAGAGATTCATAATATATGAACTCTACTGATTTCGGCATTTTGCGGAGAATATGTTTTTACTCCCGAGATTACATCCGCGAAATTAAGACGAACGAGGATAACGTCGATGCTTGAAGCTTTTTTTTTCGATTATTCGAATGAAGCAACACTCCCGGTTTGCATGTACTTCCTTTAATGTATTCCACTCTTTTCTAGAGTAGCGTTATCGAGAAATGTTCATTTTCCAAATTGTGAAAAAAAAGTTCTATTTACATATAAATGGTGATTAGAGAAAAAATCCTAATGAAGGAGGCGAGATGACTGATGAATGATGGAAGCAAATGGGGAAAAGAAATGGAGGCAGCAATTGAGCAAGCAGGAGAGGAGCAGATAGGAGAGGCGATAAGAAGAGGAAACAAGAACGAATGGAAAATGAATGCCGGGAGAACGGTGTAGAAGACGGCTGACAAAGAAATACAATAGATGTGGGCAAAAATCTCTAGGTCCAACTTCTGCAAAGAGTACAAAGAGAGGAAAAAAGACGTGGGAATGGAGAACTATTGGGAGAAAGGAATAACAAGGGAAGAAATGAGGGAATTTTGGGCAAAAATGAGGTGTGGAAGTGTGGGGAGAGAGATGAAGAAAGAGTTTAAAGAGACAAGGTGCAGAGTGTGCGCGAACGCGGAGGAAACACTGGCACACATCTGGGAATGTAAGGAGGCTAAGAAACTTATGGAAGAGCAGGCCCTTAGAAATTTTGAGGAGTGGAAAAAGCAGCAAAGAACGAAACCAGATGGGGGTGGAGAAAAGCGTTAGAGGGGAAGGAGATAGCGGTAGAAATGTGCGAAATAGTGAGACAATGGGGGTGGGAAAAACGAGATAACAGGGAAGGGAGAAGACGGCAATAAGTAAATGTTAAAAAGAAAAAAAATGTTTACAGAAATGTAAATAGAACTTTAGAAATAGAAATATAAAGAGCGTATGTAAAGAATGTAAAAATTTAGGAATACGTGAAGATGTAAAGGAAGGAGGTGTTGTAAAAAGCCCGCAAGGGTATACACGGAATAAAGTTTAATACTACTGATTAGAAAAAAATTATTATTCATTGATAAGACATAGAGACGAAAGCAATAATCGAAAGTCTCGCAGGATGGAGAGCAAGGAAGTGACAGATTTCGAGTCAATTACGAGTAGGCTTGTCCACTGAATGTTCAATATGTAATATATCATATAACATATTTATATATCTAATATGTTTATTCAATATATTGTTTTCCTAGTTTCCAGTTCCTGAGAGAAATCTTGCTCCTTTCCCCCCTCCTTGGACTTTTTCTCATACCCAATTTGGCACTTTCAGTTGTGTTACTACCGGAAACCCAATAAAATTGTCTTCCGCTGTCAATCAGTAGCGATACATATATGTATACATATATCGATACATATGTCGATTACTCGTACTATTTCTTTTTTTCAATATCAAAAAATCTTCAATCCGTGCAATATTTTTTTCGACATGTATCGGGAAGGGAAAGGAGGATGGACAATTTTGGCAAATCGTCTCTGCTCACATGGATTGCACTCGTTACGTTCAGGATTTTTATGAATTAATTTGTATGAATTAATTAACAAATACAGGTCTACGGATCTAAAAACGCATAAAGTGAATCCCGACGTGGCACACTCCGAGATGTGTCGAAAGTGACTACAAGGTAAAAAATAAATGTAAGTGTATTAAAAGATCACACTAGCGTGTGCAACGATTCGGTAACGAGAAGGTTGATTGTGAATGACTGTAATTGCATGCTTACGACTACCGAGTAGCATGAAAAAAAAAAATCAGACAAACATGCATCTACTCGGGTACCAAGTCACAGTGAGATGAGGCCGAAACGTCGAAGATCCAATAATTGTAGCTAACTGAATGATAAAGCAAAGAAGAAAAAAAAAATGTCGACCTCGTCTGACGGTTGCAAAAGAACCCTTGACGACGCCACTGAAGCTGTAAACCGGTTTTCCCAGACCTTTCGTGTACGAAATTATAAGCCCCTTTTTCACTATCTCGAGAATCCTCGATGCGTATGTACGTGCGCACAGAATCTACAAATATACGTGCAATAATAAACTCGTTGCCCCGACATTGAATGGTGTGCAATTGAAAAAAAAAGACATCGCGATTCGCATTTTTTGTTTGTTTTCTAATTGTATCAATTTACATAAGAGACGAAAATAAAGTCGTGGAAAGAGGACCGTCCTCAACATTGCTCTCGTTCGAGCTTGGCCTTCGTCACCGCTTATCCTGAGGGAGTGCTCCATTCGAATCATCGATTCGACGTACACCGATGAAGGTATACAGGCCGAGCCAAAAGTCAAACGTCTTCGGATGAAAAATTGCTCGAAGGATATGCTGATGCGAATTTTATTGAGCTTGAATATTCAACGGAAATTCAGACGAAAGCGTCCAAGCTTTTGACACGTAAAACAAAAATGATCGAAGGATAAATCGAATCAGGAGCAACGAATGTCCCGGCGAAGACTATGCAAAAATAAGTCAAGTAAGCAGATTTTATTTTCATTCTCTGTGTCGAAAATGGTCGTGAATCTCAAAACCAATCGTGGTGGAGGCATAAATTTAAAAAAAAAACGTACACTGGCATGTAAAATTCTAGATAAACAATTGTTGCAAAGAGTTTACTCGCACTTTGATAAAAAAAAGGTTCTTCTTCACGTAAATAATTTTTTTTTAATGTAAGAAACGTCGGCAGACGTAGTCAGGTTCGTCCACAATCAACCGATCTTGAGCACATAGTACACGCGAATGGAATGACTTGAGCATTTTTCAAATCTTCCCACTTATCATTCAGGGGCCAAACATTACGTACAAATATAACGATTGTCTATTCTGAGGTTCAAACGCGTTGTACTATTGGCCTCGGGCCTAATAAGGACCCCTCGCGCGTCATTCTACGCGGAAAACAAATGCGCCATATTATTTGAATAAACAAATTGACAAGATTTTGAGGATTTTTTTTTTTCTTTCGATCAAACGCTGTACTGAACTTTGGCAAATGAATGATCAATTCACTTTGGCAAATGAATGATCTGAGACAGACTCGTGAGTCGTTTGGGTGAGGCGTCACTCGAACAATTCGGGACAACTACGAATGCAGTGATAAAAATTCTGATTTTTTCAAGGCCCCGTTGACGAGATACGCCGCGGATAACGATAAACAAAACACGGATACGATACAATGAATGATTTATGGCGAGACGCGATAAGTCGATAATTCAGACACATACGAACATGCTTTTATTTATCGTGAAATGAGTACAATTATTTTTATAACAACATTATGATAATAATATATTCTCGTTTATATACAATATAATTACACATTCTAATAATTATTATACATTTATCACACATTATTATAAATAATAATAATAACGATATATACTCGATGCGAATAAAAATTTAATAATTATATCAATTTGCCTGCTACATATTTTTATTATGCATTAAACTTGCGACTTATTTTGAAGTCGCTGCGGAAAAGTCGTTCCCAAAAAAAGGTATTCCGTAGAGATAACCCGAAACTATCTTCAACGAAATAATTTTCCACGCGCTCTCTTGAAATCGCGAGACACAAAAAAACTTGTTCACTCCTCAACGATTCTCATTGTGTTTGATCGAAGCCTTACACGTTCGAACACGAATAATCATGGCATTGGCAGGCAATTTTCTGTCTCGTCATCGCATTCGTCGCGTGAATTCGACTTCGGGCACGCTATAACGCAAACATCGAGCGAACCATTCTCATAAAAAAAAAACAATTACGATAACAGGGTCATATCTAGAAAATGACAAAAAAAAAAAAAAGAAATTCAATGTATCGTTTACTTCGCGATTAATAAAAAATAAAATAGATCTACGTCGACTAGCACATACGTGCAGAATTTTTTTTTTTTGAATATTGAACCCGACCAACCCGTTCAATTGGGTAAAAAATATTCGAGCCACAATATATCCTATTATTGTGATAATAGATATTCCTATCGCAATAACAACAGAAATAATAACTAAAATACCGACAATAACAATAGTCTGGCAATAATAATAATCGAAAAAATAATCTTAACAATAGCAATAATAATAATCACAATTATTAGAAACTTACCTTCAATTTTTGCCTTCGAGATCCTCAATAAATAACGTAAAATATTCTTTTTGAAAAAAGTTATAAAAAGATGGAAAAAAAGCTCGATTCCTTTTGACTAGAATGTTCTTGTTGGATCGTGAATGGGTTCTATAACGCGTTCCGTTTCCGCGAATGATCGGACTGTTGGCAAAAAAAAAAAAATGTATCTCGAATAAGAATTCGTTAACAGAAACGATCAGCGGATCACGAGCTTCACTCTAGCAGCAGAGCACACTCACGATGACTTCGATACGGTGACGGAGGAAGGACTGAGCTGCAAAGAGCATCTAGGCCATGAAGGATGGCACACCGGATTTATCGGCGTTGTTTGCAGCGCCTCCGCGCAAAACCGGCGTTTAAATTGCACGTGTTATCTTCTCTATTCGCTTATAGATCGCGATACAAGTCGGTTCAGGCCGAATCGACAAATATCCGTTCTCCAAGATCTTCAATTTACTTTTTGCCTGTACGAGCTCTTTATGCGTTCATTGCAAATCGGCTAGTTTTGCATTTTTCCTTCGTCCACGTTATCCCGTTCGATCGAAGTGACGGACGGATTTTTTTTTCTAACAATTTCTCGTCGACGAACCGGAAACACGAATTTTTTTTCCAGGCCCTCGAGAGAATGGAATTTGCAAAGGTGTAGCAGAGAAGTGACGACGAACTTTATTCCGCGAGCTTTTTGGTGTTTCACGTTTCTCGTCTTTTTTCAACGATCAATTAATGTGAATTTTTTTTTTCATTCATTCAATCGAACTTGGTGCTGAATAATTAACTAATAATGAAATAATAATAATAACGTATTAATTGATTTAATGTTAATTTATTCAGTATTAATTCAATATGAATTCCTTCAGTATTAATCCAATATCAATAAATTCGGTATTAATTTAATGTATTCAGTTCATTAATGAATTAATGATGAATTCATTATTAATCAATAAATTATGAATTAATCATTAATTCAATATTTTCGTCAATGAGAGATTGATTGTTTCATAAAAACTTCACATTTTTCTGGATCGTCGTTTGTATTAGTCAATAACAAATGTTAATTTGTATGGTCGAGACTGCATCGAAATGACCCGTGTACATTAACGTACGTGAACGTCAACATCGAGCGGTAAACAGAAGGGCGTAAAACGTCTCGCTAGGTGATATTTACGCCCGTTTATGAGTTGCAAGTCATTACACGTGCACGTACGTATTACATTGTGAATGCTAGACGAAACAAAACCAACGCGACCGCATCAGCTGAATTACCGTTTCAACAATTGCGACGAACAATTCCCAACAAACCGAGGGCGGCACACAGATTGGAGGGTTTTTTTTCCCTCTTTACCTTCGCGTTCAGCCACCCGGTGAGCAACTCCGGTGGAAGCGGCGGGGCTGGTGGAGGGCCGTGTAAAGGAGACGTTGGGGTCGATCAAAAGCTTCGTCTCCGGTCACGTGGTTTTGCGATCGACCTCCCGCGTACAAACACATTGAAAAAAACAAGACCGCGAAACTTTGAAAGTAATTTTTTTCCCGTTTGATGGACGAAGTATTGACTAGAAACAAAATTTGGCTAAGTATGGATTTTTTGCTTTTTTGTATAGAACAACAAAATTAAATGGATAATATCATTTTTGTGTTTGACGGACTTTGCTTTTGAGATTAATATTTATTACTCTGGATTTTCTTTGTACTTTTTGGATAAAGTGATTTAGAAAAAAAGCTCAAATTATTTTCTGTTCGACCCAATTTGTTTTTAAAATTACTGCTCATTTTTTGATATTTTTATTGCCTTTTTTGTATAAAAAAAACTACATAAATATAATTAACAAAATAATAAATTAACATTAAGCATTTTTTAAAATTAAATGCGATTTTCATCAATTTTTCGTATTAAAATTGACTTCAATCAATTATCTGTTCGATCGATTTTCTATTTGACATTAATATTTATTTTCAAAATGTATGTATTATTATTCTTCTTACCTTGATTAATTTCTTTTTCCTTGCTTGCTTCGAATCGCATTGAAAAAAGATTTTTCATTTCGCCAAAACATTTGCTAACGTATAAAATGCATTTTTTGGCGATAAGACTGAATCCCTCCGGATTAATTATATCCGCGTTTGCCAAAGAGAGGATTACACAGTATTGGAAAGTAATCTTGCGAGGGTTATCGTTGCACCATCCCGGATGAAGATATAAAACTAATCGAGCAGTCGGCGGAGGTCCAAAGACCAACGGTCGTCTCGGCTGAAACGGAAGAGTAAAAGAAAAAGAGCCATACAAATCCAAAAAAAAAGTACATGAATCGGATGAAGAATAATTCAGGTGAACGTCAAATATAATTACAGGTATACGTCACATTTTTTACGTATACGACGAGAAAAAAAATGAATACGTCTTTTTCTTTTTCGATACAATGATTTTTGTAAATCGGGAGGGCCTTGGATTGGAGATATCGAGTGGATAGCCGCTGCGGAAAAAGAATCCAACATTGTTCTGATAGCCAATGGTATCAATGCACGTTTGAGAGCGATCTATTTAAGATTACGAAGATCATTGTGGAAATTACTTGCGAAGTGGCAGACATGCTGACACAGCGTTTCGATTGGAATTGATGAGTAATAGGCTGTATGCAAGAAGGAAATTAAAAAAGAACTGAATGGAGAGAGAGAGAGAGAGAGCGAGAGAGAGAGAGAGATTAATATAAGTCAGAACAGAACATTAATAGCCTACGAAGATCGTGGCAGTGATCGATGTACTGGTTCCTTGTACTTTTTCCGCCTTGAGTTCAAGGCATCTTTATAACCCGCAACATTGGTAAACTTGTTGAGAATAAACCCCCACGAAATAATATTACAATCCTATGCTTCATCACGTAGAATTTTTTTGGCCCATCATTCTCCTAATATTATTAAAACTGTAGATAATGTAGATTGAAAAACCAAGATAATCAAAAGTACTATTGGTACGGCGTGCCGTGATTGTACCCTACGGCCTATTGTACGGTACCAGTACTATACTGGTACGCGGTGGAGTCCTACGCGTTACTAGTACGCTACCGGTACACCGTACCATAGTAACACGTACCAGTATCGTACCGGTACCGTGCCCTCACCGTACTAGCACGGTGACAGTACGGCGTACCGGTACTGTACCCCGTGGTAGGTACGGTACTGGTACGGCGTACTCCACCGCAGAGTAGTACGTGGTTGTCTGGGAACTCATTAAAGATTTAACCCTTCGTGGTCACCCTGGCTAGAATCGACCCGTCGATCAATTTTTGGCGTAAATATATAATAGTTTCCGTCTCCGAATGAGACTGTATTCACCATTTTACCTGGAGTTTGAAGTATCCTCGTACCATAAAATTTAGCCTCTTCACATTTCGGAATAAACACCTTTTTTTGAAACGCGCACTATGCTACTATTTTTTCCCAAAAGTAGCATATCTAAGGTGTATCACGTCCAAATTTTAGGTAAAAATGTTGAAAATTCACGGAACTATGATTTTTTTAAGTGAAAAAGTGTCTTTTTTGCGTTTTCACCTTGTTATGATTTTTTTTTAAGTCGCTTTTTTTATTACTTATAAATAAATTTTTCGTACGTCATCTAGAAAGTTCAAAGCATGTTCCGTAATTTTTTGAACCACTTCGGACGGATAGTTTGGTCACAATCATTTTTTAAAAACTGACTGGGTAGAATGGACCCAAGTGTGACCACCGCGATTGAAATTGGAAGTGTGACCACGAACTCTGGGAAACCAGAGGCCATGAGTCTAGGAAAAATGTACAAAACAGTTATATTTTATAAATTTTATAAATTTAATAATTTATTATTTGTTTTTTATTATTTATTTATTATCAAATTATCATTATATAATAAATTGTATGAATTTAAAAAATTGTTATAAATATATTTTTAATATTAATTTATATCTGTGTGAAGGGGGGGTGAAGGGCCTGAAAATATATTTTTATATATTCATACCATTTTTTATTAAACTTATATATTTGGATAAAAGATTTCGACCATAATAATGATTATTTTCGAAACTGAATTAAACAACGATTTTTATTATATTATCATATTTATATATTTTCATGAGTTATTAAAAAAGATTTTAATAAATAAAAATCAATAATTTTATCGAAATCTTTGCGACGACTTTCGAAACCAAATTTACAATTTATAACGCCTGCTCGCTCTGTAGACATCCATATTTTTAGAAAGAGTCCAGCTCGCTGACGTGCCTTCAACCAATAATGGCAGATACCTACATGGTAAAGTGCAAAAGTGTTTTATCGACCGGTTTCGAAGCTCTCGTGCAGCAAGAATTATGTGCGCTCGTTCGGTAGCGCTAAAATTTGCTTTGTGGCGACTCGACGTATTATCATAAGCGACCAGCAGAAATCGCGTTTTCTGCGCAATCACGTGAAGTTGACACCGACAAAGTGGCGCCATATTTTAAAATGAAGTGGAAAAAATCAACTTTAAAATATGTAAATACATTTTAAAAAAAAGTATATCGAAATTTAGTCTTTACTGTGACTCCTGAGTATTTTTTTTATTAAATGAAAATACAATTGACAGTTAAACACAAAAGAAATGACAGCACCAAAAAAAAAAGAACTAGTCTTCCCGAGTTTAGTTGCAATTTACATTATTTTATAATAATTGTCTATAGCTATCGTATCTTAAGTCATTCTGAACAATGATAGCGATAAGGATTTTTCGTCCGACCCACGAAATTCACCCCAGCATTTCCCCTAGCCCCTTAATCTCCCAAAAACTGAACCGTTTTAAAAATTACCTACTGATATTTCTTCTTTTTCATATTCATTGTATTTCTTTACAAATGTAATATAATATTCATAAATATTTACCCGTATAATCTGGCAAAATACGTCCCGATTTTTTTAACTTCAAACGAAAAACTACTAGAAATATTGCGAAACCGTGTAAATTTTACGGATTTACGCCAGTAAATTTGAATTGAATTATAATTTGAATTGAAATCTGAATTTAATTACAATTTTAATAATGATGCGTAAAAGGAGCTGAAAAATCTTCCCGCAAACTCAGATCTTATTTGTGTGACTTTTTTCCTTAGCCGAAAAAAAAGGGTATTGCCGAAACGTGACCCACTTTTGTGTACGTTTCTTTCTCGTTGCCATATTAAACCCGTGTAATATAATTTGTCACACGAGTGGCCTGGAAAAGTGACTCTCTGTTGCGCTCTGGTCCGATGCTCTTACCTCTCCTCCCTGGCAAACCCGCTATTTTGTCACACTGCACGCGTGTTATTCTGAACAATTAACGAACCAGGCGACCGCAGACGAGATTGCTGACTTTTCATTTTCACAATTATTTCCAATCGCATCAACGATTCCGCTCAATAGCGTCTACCTCTCTCGATACGTTCTATATTTGGTCTTACGATTGCCCACAAGCGGTATACCGGTTATTAATAAAATCGCGGAGGTTTTTTTTTGCCGATTCGCGGTTGCTGTGCGATCGGTAAGTAGAGAGCGAAAACAGTGCGCAGGCGCGCTCCCGGGACGTTAAGCTTCGAATACTCCGGCGATTTGCACAAACTGTACCTCGCTATACAATTCCAATACGGCGTTTTTTTAGTCATCGCCAACGTTGTCGTCCTCGTCGTCCAGGTTTTGTAATGCAACACACAGTGAGCTCGGCCGTCCGCGACGGTGGTCGACACGATATCAAGGTCTCCATTTTCTCAATCTCCTTTTCCGATACATATATATATATATATATATACGCATATATTTTTATTTCACAAACGTTAGTTTTCATGTAACCGCGTGTTATATAAATTTGGTGTATACGTACTGGGATTACGTCTTGTAACGTAAGTGCAAATGTATAGGGACGCATTTGTTTCTAGAGTGGCACGAAACGTCCGAAAGGAAAATCTAGATGGCTCGTATCAATAACGATCTGTTTATTTAGTTTTCGAGAAAAAAAAGCATCCAAAATTTTTCCTTCGCGCTTCACTGTAGCACAGGTTTTAATTTTTTTTTCTCTCAAAAGCAACTGTGAGTAATTTGGACTGTTATATGTATTTTTTTTCTGAACTTTAGTGACTGATTATTAGTGTTCAGTTGGGCATTTACTTGTTGCTCAATAATGCACTTCGTAACGATAAGTGAAGGAAAAATCACGAGGAAAGTACATACACGAAAGAGAGAAATAAACAAATCCATATTTCTGGAAACGTAAAAATGATCGTAGAACATAGATGGGGGGGGTAATGGGTATATGTATTGGCACGAGGCATCAAGATTTTTCTTTCGGACGTCACTTTTCGGGCCACCCTCTAGATATAACATAAACACACAAACACAAGCATATGTACACCTATATACATCCATATACGTGCGTTTATAAAGTGACAGGTGCAACCGCTGTATCGCATATAAAATTACTATTCGCGTAACTGTCCCGTACATCCCCGCGCGTCATTTTCAATTGGACTACATCGCATTGAACAATTAATCCGCGCGTCCTCGGAACACTAATCCCCCGACGCGTCCACACTCGGCGTATTGCTTTTCAGCATAATTCTTTTCCCTTCCTCGTATTTCAAGAAGACGCAACGGCAAAATAAAAAAAAAAGCGAAACATTAATTCAGCTTGAAAATATTGTTCTTGGCTTAGGTAGTGTGGGTGTTTGGGTTCGGTAAAAACAACACACCTCTGCTCCTCGACAGGTGAACATTTTTTTTCCGTTCCTTACGAAGTCTCGCCTTTCTTTACCTTTCGACGATAGGCGCTCCTTACGGCAAGCAATTAAGTTCACGGTATTTCTCACGGACGAAACAATTCATTACAATAGAACGACATTCTCTTGGCACGAAATTTATCCAACTTCGGGCGAGTGACAAATCGGAAAAAAATAAGCGATCGATTTTCGTGCAATTCTCGATCTTCGGTTGTCGATTTGTGAATGAAAAATACGTGGCTTTGGAAATAAGAGAAAGTTCGCGAAAAAGTTATGAATTAAAAAATTGCAAAATACAAGGAGGTTTTGTAAAAAGTACTTAAAATTTTCGGACGATCGTGCATCGTATTTATTTAAATTTTATTTTCAATCCGATAAACATGTCGCTGAACCGTGAACTACTTTTAAATGTGTGTGTTTTTTTTTTCGTTGCGTTGACAATGTGCTAGTATATCTCGTGGGGTAGAACATTTCAAGGCCGAGCTCGATAAAAGTTTCGTTCGTTCGGTGTGTAAGTGTACAGTCGCATAGTACGATAGTACATATGCATAGTACACGGAACTGTAGATTAAAGTGGTCGGACGCGAGTTATCTGATCTTCCAATACAATCTATCGATTTGTCTTACGTCGCGCGGTACAAAAGTTGATACCTATTTTTGATTTTTTTCTTTCTCACGCTCGAAGCAAAACTTTATCGAAGCTGTTGAACGATGCACGTGCAAACATAGGACAACTTTATACGTAGGTACGAAACGCTATCAACGCGTCTAGATCAAAACGCGTGCAATTTGCGTCTTAAAAAAAAAAATTATTCCCTTCGTTTGCTCTCAAAATTATTGGTAATTAAAAAATAATTATTCGCTTCGTTCTCTTTCAAAATTTATTCAAATTTCTTTTATAATAATTCGTTATTCGAGCGATTGGCGAATTGGATATGAAAAAAATCGTTTATAATCATTGTCGATGAACATTTTATTAACCTCGTACTTGTTGCACAACGTGGATCAAATCCAGGGACGGTCTCGACACGAGCAATTAATTTTCACACGGAGGCTCGTTTCGCGATTCCTGGCTTTACGCCGTTGCACTTTGCCGGCTCGAGAAATCGGGAAAATTACATAAATGATTTCCTTATCGAGTTTCCGGCGCGGAGAATGTTACAAAACGCGAGTGAAACAACGAAAGCGAATAAAATGCGAATAAAATTCGTTCTCTCCGGTCTCGTCGATGAACGTTTTTTGTTTTTTTTTTGTTTGTATTGTTGTTCTTCGATAAGCACGTAATACCTACTTCTTGTTAATTTCGAGTCACCGGACTTGTGAACGCCCGCATAAATTGATTGGCGTTCGAGGCACGTAGGATAAACGGCGGTGAGTCACGAATAACTATTTATGATTCGAGGTGACAATAACCCCGTGTTTAATACAGTCACTAACGGAAACAGAGAAAATTATTTTTATCAAGTTCCGGGTGGGTTTCGTTACAAATTCTATTTATTTAGGAATTACTTTCAAACTAGCTCGAAGAAGAAGTACTAAAATTGCATCTCGAATATTTGAATACTCGATTATTAATATTCGATTCTTATTATAGATCGATTATTAATAATCAATTTTTATTATAGATCGATTATTAATAATCGATTTTTACTAGAGATCGATTATTAATAATCGATTTTTATTATAGATCGATTGCTATTATAAATCGATTTTTATTATAGATCGATTGCTATTATAAATCGATTTTTATTGTAAATCGATTATTGAATCAATTTTTATTTCCTGATGAGTTTTGCTTCAGGTTCTATTTATTTCGGAATTATTTTCAAACTGGTTCGAAAAAGAAATAATAAAATTGCACGTCGTATATTTAAATATTCGATTATTATTATAAATCGATTATTGAATCGAAATTACTCGGAGACAAATAAAGAAAACTAGAATTTATAAATTTATGAACCTTCGCTTACACTAAAATTTACACTAAAAAAACACAAATATTTACAAATTTATAAGCCTACACGAACTACATTGATCAAAGAAATAATTTATGAAACAATATCTATGAGTGAAGAATACGACGACGAAGAAATCACTATCAACAATTCAATCATTATTTCGTATCGAGTGACACGGGGACGAAATTTATTTGCTGTTTCCTCGAGAAATTCAATAACGACTCCACCCAAAAAAAAGCGTTATTTCCGGAGTAAATATTTCATTAAGCGTGAGAAAGAGAATTTATCGCCTCTTGAACATGCGGCCGGATATCGACCAACGATGCGCATGAAAAATTCAACTTTCATTGTTGGCATGCTCGAGGTGTAAATTATTACGTAAAAATTGAAACCCTTAAGATTTCCCTACCAAAACTCTGTTTGTCAACTTTATTTCTCCATTAATTACGTCAAAAATAAACATTGCTCACTTCATTCTTTATTTCATTTCTCTTTTATTTTTTACTGCCTATTATTTGATAAATATTGTCGATAAATAGTTTCTCCCCTATCTTTCCTTTCCTGCATTTTATTTCGATAATTATTACGTAAAAATTAAAACCCTCAAGAATGCCTTACCAAAAATCTGTTTTTCAACTTTATTTCTCCATTAATTACGTCGCGACTAAACACTGCCCACTTCATTCTTTATTTAATTTCTCTTTTTTTTTATTGCCTATTATTTGATAAATATTGTTGATAAACAATGTCTCCCCATCTTTCATTTCCTGCGCTTTATTCCGATGATTATTCACATTTGACTGATTCTTCTTTGTCCCGTGGCAACATAAAACTTTCTGGATTCAAGAATACTCGGGGGCTCTCGCAAGCCCTACGTAAATTACCGTACATTTCGTTACGTACGCGTCGCTTAAGCCCGCATGCTCGTGGAACGAGTGAATATATCTATACGTCGTTACTTCCGTTCGTCCCATTACGGAACTGGCTGTCCGTAGCGTGTCCGGCATACAGTACGCCTGTGATTATGTTAATAATTTACTACTAGTACAGTCCCAACCATAAATGCTGCGCGTAAAGCGAAAAACAAAAACGAGAGAAAAATGCGCATAAAGCGAAAAGAAAAAATAGAAACTATAGCGAGACAACGCAACAATGATTCAGCTGCGTTACCCACACGAGAGACGCGCTCGTCAGTTGTGCACTTGAAACGTTAATTGTCTATTGCACGTTGGGCTGCGACCGACGAAAAATCGCGGCAAATTACGTGCCTGTTGTGCACAGTTTTGAACGCGAATCGCCTTTTTTTCTCGCATTCACGCCGGAAAAAATGAAACGCAATGGGTGTACCGTTCAGTACGTCGTTACCGAAAAGTTATGTAACCGATGGAAACGCAGGAGAGATGGCAGCTTGTAAAATCGTTCGAAATATCAGCCGACTCGGTTTTGCAACCGCGAGAGCCGAACAAAAAAATCGCGAGGCAATATATATATATATATATATATAGGGATAATTAGCTATACACGGAGAGAATTAAATGTTAAAAATTACCGTGCAGTAACGGTAACCAGATGACAACCCTGAAACTTCGCTTATTATTACTGTATAAAATACAGATTTTCACGAAAATAAAATAAAATTTCTACTTCAGATAGAAAATTTTACCAGATTTTCTAGTAAATTTTCATGTGTAACAAAATACGCAAAACTTAAATTAAAAAAATACATAATATCAGCGAAATTTTACTGTGCATTTTATTATTTTATTCCTTTCAAAAATGTCTATAAAAAAGTATCGTCTTTATAACAGTTATTTTAAGATTTATTGTAAAATTTAATGAGTGTTATAGGAAAATGTATTGTGCTCTCGGTAAAAATTATCGTGCGCGCTACCCTTCTTGTATAGTAAAATTTTAGCTACGTATTTGAAATTTTCTGTAACGTGAGTTAAAAAAAACTTGTCGCATACGAATTATTATGCTTTTCTCACTTGTCACCACATTGAAATATATCACGGTAATTTTTACCGTGAAATTCACGACAAAAATTACTTTTTAATTCTCTCCGTGTAGTAATTCGACCAGCATCGAGTCCTTTCAAGTTGTAATTTCATCGCACTTTTTTTTATCGAGAAAAAAAAACTGCCGACTCTCCGTACAATTTTCATGATCGATAAAGAAAAAAAATATTCGTTCATCTCATAAATAATGCAATTTTTTTATACTCTTATTTTTCAAAATGAAGATAAGACTTTTTTAATCTATTTTTCTTCTAATTTTAATCTCATTAAAAAAAAATTATTCTAATTTTTTTATTTTCTTAAATATGTTATCCTTTTAAAAGTTTTCTTTAAATTTTTTATCTAATTCTTTTTTAATCTAAAATATACTTTCCGTTATTTTCTACATTGCTCTTCCATTTCTCTGGTAGACTTTCGAGGTTCTATTTTCGAAATTCATTTGTCCGCGACGCAAAATACAATTGAGAAAAACGCATTGTTTATGGGATGGCCTAATATATAACATTGTCGAGTATCTTTGGGAGTTTGAGGAATCGAAGAAAATTCAGTGATCCAATTGAGCAAATGTGAAGGTCGGAAGTTTTTCGATGCGACATTGGATGGTCTGTATAGTGCATCAATGTGTGTGTGTGCGGGTGTGTATATATGTGTGCGTATATATTGCAAGTGCCTGAGTCACCCAACGTGACCGGCTCCAGTGCCGATTTCCGTCCTGCTCCCCTGCAGTATCGCCTTGCAATTCTCTCTCTTACTCGTTATTGCTCTTTCTCGCTCTATCTCTTTCTGTCCATACATCTTTTTCCACTTCATCCTCGAAGCTTTTGAAGCTGCATGGCGAACGTTCGATTTAGTTTTTCTGTATTTAAGGAAAACGTTATTTGAAAAAAAAATGGAATTTCTATTCGTTAATGTTTCTGATGAATTCTCGCAGATATTCGATCGATAAAAATTATCGATGTAAGGCGTGAATTAAATGTTTAAAAAAACTTCGCTCTTTCATTTATTTAACGGAGAACTTTTATATAACGGATAACTTTTAGTACGCGAATGAAATGAATGAAAATGCTTCGCTTTATCCTTTATTTAACAGAAAACATTTATTAAGACGTTGAATTAATTTTGTTACGATTTCCAATCTGCGTAGCGGTAATACGAAACTGAAGGATGTGCGTGAAGATCTGTTTTGTAGTATTTGTGGAAATAGTCATTTGAAAAAAATTGAATTTTTCGCAAATATCGCAGATATTCGATCGATAAAAATTGATGATAGAAGGCGCGAATTAAATAAATAAAAATGCCTTGATCTTTTATTTATTTAACGAATAACTTTTATTACGCGAGTTAAAAATACAAAAACCCCTTATTTTTTCGTTTATTTAACGGAGAACATTTATCAGGCCGGTGAACTATTTTTGTTGCAATTTTTAATGTGAGTAGCGATAAAATGAAATTGGAGGATGTGCGTGAAGTGGAAGCATTGAAGTCTCCATATAAAAGATCTATTTCGAGGTTTTGATCATACCAAACTATACGTGCATATGCGCACATATAAATATACATATATATATATGTGTGTGTGTGTGTGTGTGTGTGTGTGTGTGTGTGTGTGTGTGTGTGTGTGTGTGTGTGTGTGTGTGTGTGTGTTTGTGTGTATGTTTGTGTGTGTGTGTGTGTGTATTCGTATGCACGTAGTCTTCTTGGGACCATGTTCTCGTCTAACGGACTTGTTCCTTTACCTTTCTTTTTTTTTTGTCGGATCTTTGAATCGGCTCTCGCCACTGGCCGCACGAGAGAATTCTCCGTTCTTTCGAGAATCGTGACGCTCTCTTTCCTCCATCCAGTGACTCATAGTCCCTCTCCCTCTTGCCCCACCTCCTTGGGATCTTGTACCTCTCGCGGTTTTGTGTTTTGTCCCGCGACCATTGCAAAGGTAGTCTCGAAAAGAAAGGCACGCAACGCACAGACTCACCTGTCCAAATCTTGCGAGAAGAAAAAAAATTATCCCGGTATACTCTTTTGAAAGTTTTTCGAACTGATACAGCCAATAATCGAGGCGAAATATACTTTAAGGCACGACATTTTTTTTTTTTACGTAAATTTTGGAACACACATCTCGCAAAGTGAATAAGTTCGAGTGGAAAATCATTTTTGAAACAGTGCTCGGTTTTTCTGAACGGTTGTCAGTGTATTTGGTGTTTTTTTTAATATTTATTTTTTATTTAGTGTGCTAATAGAAATTTTGAACTATGCGATATTGTGTCGAGGGGGTGAACTACCCTCTAAAATAGAATGGACGTTTGGAATTTTTGGTGATGCAGCGACCGGATGCCAACAAATATATTTATTCAGCAATCTTTTGTACGAATGCTCATTAATGTTTGCATAGATATACATTTTTCTGAATTATATGAAAAAATAAATAGAAATGCATTGTGGAAATGTTTTTTTATACATTGAAATATTTATATATATTTACACATAACAACGTATCATTTTTAATCACAGCGTTTAAAAATTCAACCTTCGTAGCTAATATTGCAAAATACCGGCCTTTTTCTTTTGCGATGAATAATATTTTTTTCATAATCGCAATAATATATATAAATATGAATATAGAGATTCGTATAATTTTTTTATCATAGCGTTTCAAACTTCAACCTTCGGAGCTGGTCGTGAACAATTACACTCTCTTTTCTTTGTCGTGGATATATATATATTTTTTTAAATTCATGCGTGCCAAAAAAAAAATCAAGGCCTCGTTACCTGTAAATCGATTACGTATACCGCGCTGCAGACACGCACAAGAATTGACAATATTTGTGTAAGATAACGCGGTGAACTTTTTGCGTTGCGTTTTTTTTATTTATTTTAAAATTATCATTATCATCCAGGCGTATATTTATGGCACAGTAAAAGGAAATAAATTTAAAAAAATGGATTCGCAAGTACACAATGTACGAGCACCATTGTACAAGTATAAACAGCGGTCTTTCAAGATCCCTTTCTTCTTCGCGCGAATAATCCTTTCCTTTTTAAAATGCCTCGCAGAGTCTGTCCCCGTTTCGTTGTGACGTCGCGGAGTTCGAGACTGCGAAAAGCTGCCGGGATGTCTGAGTACTGCGAATACATGTGGGATCCTTCGCGGGGACATTTGACCACGCCAGCACTTGCTCGGAGCATATACAATGACGATGCCAAGCTGGATGTCAAAGACAGAAAATTGGCGATCAAGACCGTCAGAGCCATACTCCGAGGGATGCCTGACGTTGGTGAGTTGTTTCAATTTTTTTTTTTACTAATTTAAAGATAATTTATCGATCCTTGAGACTTTGGAGAATTTTCGATCGCGTGGTTAATTAAGAAAAAAAATTATATTCCCATCTTGATTGATATAGTACGTTTCGTTTCGAATGTTACTTCGTTCTGGCGGACTTTTATGATCGCATCTTTCTCAAAATGCAATAAAACGAAATGCGACTGCAGATTCAATTATGACGAATCCTTAATTGGCATTTTAATGATCCAATCATCGTCTATAAATGTCACTTGCCCGATCAAAGCGACTGAGGGCTCAATCAAAGGCGCTGGAAAATTAACTTGTGGGATTTTGTTGAAAAATGCAATTTTTTGTTTGTTTTTTGTTATAGATTTGAATCACTGCACAGACGAGTACGTCACGCGTTTCCTTCTGGCGCGGAAATATCGCACCGAACAGGCAGCCGCGCTAATCGTTGCTTATCAGTCACAAATTGCACATCGGCAGGACATTTTTGGTAATTTGACCGCGCGAGATCCGCCTCTCCAGCGAGCACTCAGAGCGGGAATTCCCGGAGTTTTGCCTGCGAGAGACAGGTATATATATATATATATATATATATATATATATATATATATGTTTTTTTATTAATTCATTTTATGGAATCCTTTGGACTTTTCGTTTATACCAGAAAAATTTAGGGATGTTCTTTCCAATGAATTTTGTTTTGATAAGCTAATCGATCTGTTTAATTAAATTTATTCCATTCAAGGCTTCGTGCGATAGTCGAAGTTTTTATTCCTCAACTCTTCTCCATTCTCGATATACTGAAAAAAAAAAATCTTTTTCACAGGAAAGGCAGGTGCGTTCTCGTAATTCTGGCGTCTCAATGGGACCCCATAGCAGTGCCAGCATTGTCCGTTCAGCGCGCAATTTTTCTCGTTCTCGAGACTCTCATTCAAGACCCAAGAAATCAGGCAAGCTCGAGTTATTATTTTTAAAAGATTACAAAAAAAAAAAACAAATATTCTATCCGATGGTCAGACCAAATTAAATTGTAGAGAAGATAAACCCAACAGATCGTATCGTAAATAACCGAAGTCATATATTTGCAATATATTCTATACATTTTTAATATATTATTTTTATATTTGAATTTTTTTTTTGCATATTTAATACAGTACTCCGAAGAATTAAAGGAACAGCACATTTCTTTCTTTTTTTTTAGTATTTTTTGGAGCGCTGTATCTCTGTGAAAGATGGTCGTATCGAGATGAAAAAAAGCATTTTGAAGCTTCATGTTGCTAGCTTTAAGATCTTTGGCAACATTTTTTTATGAGCTACAGTTATCTCGCAATCATAAGAAATAGCGCGAGACAAACATTTTCAACATTTTTCGTTTTTTTTTTTCAAGGCTCCACGGGCTCGGGAAATTTTTTTTCAGTTCAATCAATATATAGGTAAGTTAGCTTGTTTATTCAGCTAAAATTTCGTTTTTTGTCAGTCTCTCTACGTCAATTATTGGCTGAGATATCGGACTTTGAATGAAAAAGGATCCCTTTGTCTTTGATCATCGATATCTCAGCAAAAATTTGACGTAGAGAGACTGACAAAAAATGAAATTGTAGCTGAATAAAGAAGCTAACTGGCGTATGCATTGGTTTAACTGAAAAAAAAAATCCCGAGCCCGTGGACCCTTGAAAAGAAACAAAAAAAAGTGAACATTTTTGTCTCGCGCTATTTCTTATGATTGCGAGATAACCGTAGCTCACAAGAAAATTTTGCGAAAAGATCTCAAAACCAGAGACTTGAAGCTTGAAAATGCTTTTTTTTTCACCTCGATACGACCATTTTTCACAGAGATACAGCGCTTCAAAAAACACTTGAAAAAAGGGAAGAAATGTTCTGTTCCTTTGATTCTTTGGAGTACTGTATATTCTAAGCGATTGATTCTCTCTGCGAAAGAAGTTCCATCGTTCGGTAGCCCCATTTATTTCGATTCGTAATTATAGTGGCCGAGACGATATACCGAAGCAACGTGAACGATCCTATTTTAATATCGCACCGTTTCTTTTTCCCTTAATGCGATAGCAATGCGGTTTCGTCGCGGTTGTCGACTGGAGTGGATTTTCTTTGCGTCAGGGTGGAGCTCTCGGTGCAGCTGCGCTGAGAAACCTGATAGCGGCACTTCGAGGACGATTTCCGGCGAGATTCAAAGCCGTCCACTTCCTGTCAGCTCCGCTCTACGTTCAAGCCACTCTTGCCCTCGTCAAGCCATTCTTGGATGAGAAAACTCGTCACAAGGTAAGCTTTTCGAATTGTTAATCAACGAAATAATAATTACCTTGCTTTTTTGGTATCTTTTTCCTGAATTATCAATATTTTCCAACAATCTTCGAGACTACATTGACGTGAATTATTTGCCGTACGTTCGTGGGTTACGGCCTAACAAAAATAAGAAAATCTTTCATTTATCGAGGAATTGACAAAATAATTGATCGCGTACAGATATATCTTCACGGCAACAATCTCAGCACTCTGCACGAGCATTTGCCGACGGACATATTGCCAGCTGAATTGGGAGGAACTGGTCCAGCGTTTAATCCGGGTCTCTGGGCCGAGCCGGTCATCCACTCGGCGATGAAGGAGGCTGAGCTCGCGGCGATAAAGAGAGACAAAGAAATCGCCGAGAGGACCGCCGCTCACGTAAATAACGAAACCCGTGAAAAAACGACGCGGATTGAGAACCGTAAAAACGCCGGAAACACGTTTCAAGTGAATCTCGAGAAGAGAACACCCGGAAACGGGGAAGCCGCGATCAATCAGGAAGCAACAAAGATGAGAAGCGAAGAATCTCTGGCTTGTTTAGGAGTCGAAGTGAGCCAAAAAATGAGCGTCGATTCGCGTGATTCGGAGAGACCGGACGGCAGAGAATCGGAGATTTGCTCGAACAACGTTAAAAGTCCGCTGATCGATACGAATCGCGACGAAGAGAGAGAAAATCGTTTGAACACTCGTGACCATCTACTCGAAGAAATAAATGACGTGAAAAATAATAAAATTTCTAGCGTTCGCCAGGACGTCAGGCAGTTGATCGAAAAGAATGAAAAACGTCGGGACGTCGATGAGGTAACGAGGTTCAAAGTTTACCGCGATGCTGTGGACGCTGGTGATCTTCAATCGACCGGAAGTAACCAGAAGGCCGCCAAAATCGTTGCCGCCAATGAGGAAATCGAGATTATCGATTGTATCGAGTCCGAAACTAATTCCAATGAGTTCGAGATGATCTCGAGTCATCCGGAGAGCGACGAGAGCCGCGAAAATTCCATGGAGACACTGAAAGTTGAGAAAGTCATTGTAGCGAAAAGCGGAAAGAGCGGTTCTCTGCCCGAAACCGTTAATCTCATAACGTAAGATAATGCAAAGTTTGTGAAAAAAATCTTTTCTTCCTAAAAAAACAAAAGTATTCTTGACTAATTGAAAGATAAAAGAAAAGTTTCTTTTCTCCACGAGAGATAGAGAAAAGTGCGCGATATTAAGGCGCGTATTTTAGGAACGACCAATTAATGACAATCAATAATTCACTTCTCTTCGTGAAGACATTTTTTTGTTTTTTTTTTGAGTAATGCAAGTTTAATTCGTATCGAGAATTGGGATCTCTTCGGCGTATACTGAAACTGTGATGACCACGTTACTATGTATCAACGGATTCTTAAAGAACTGCTAACGTTTTCCACGAGGGAAGCGCGTAATTTAGACGTATCTTTTTAAATGTAATATTTAATTTTACACTCGTACAGGGGAACGTGTAACGTCCAACTGAAGAAATCTTCGTACGTTGGGAGTTGTTGGATAATTGTTTCGTGTTCCTACCTTATCATTCTAGATTTTTGCGTGAAAAATCGTAAAATCGAGAAAAAAAAAAGAAGAAACTTGCGATCATCTTGCGAGTCTCGTAATTACGCCAACTATGGAATCTCGTGTAAACACATCCTTAAGCTGGTAAAAATTTGACTCTCGTGGAGCTATTTAAAGATTGGATGTTTACTCGCAAAGAGTAAGCAATATCGAGAATTTCTCGCAACGATTTTAAAGAGCATCCTCGACCGAAATGATGCGTGCTTGTGAGAATGTATGTAAGAATTTATATATTTATCGCACAATAAACAAATCGAATGTTTAAGAGTTTTCGTTCGTCGCCCAATGTTCCCCACGATGGTTGAAGTTCGCATTGTTGGAATGCAAGGCACAGAAAAAAAAAATTCATCGTTCAAAATCGTATCCTGCACATTTGAGCTTTAAATTTCGGATAAGGATCGTAAAAAATGTTTAAGTAATTTTCGTAGCACAAATTTGCCAAGAAAAAATGTTGAACTGCCAAAATTGCAAACTTCAATATCACTGCTCCCCTCTCTTTCTTTCTTCACGACGTTCGGGACAAAGAAGTACGAGCACTTTCTATTTAGTTTGTTATTTTATTTTTCATGTAAATAAAATTCCGTCGCGTTATCTGTAAGCCCCTTTATTTTTTCCTTGCTCGTCCTCCATCTTTTAACCGTACGAAAATACTATACCCCAATACAAGGCAAAAACTACGAGGTATAAAACAATAGTAGTAGTTATAATACGAGGAGGCACATACAAACACACGATATCAGGCACACGTTTGCCATGAACGGTGGACATACGATTTCGAAACATTGTACAGTATCCGTTGTGTATAAATAGGAAAACAAGTGATATAACGATAAAGGGCAACATTCTCGAGTTGAACATCGCGAAATAAGCGGTAAATTATTGTTACGACAGTCTGGACAAAATTCAGTAAATCGGTAAAGAAAATTCAAAAACGAAACGTTGCCAATGGGGTTTCGTACTAATGTATAAACATTTTTTTTATTTTGACGTTTGCCCAAAAATGAAACTTTTTTCGAACCATTTCAAAGTAAAACAATTAACGACGCTCATTTTTTAATGAAAACGGCCAAGGCAATGTTACGTAATAATGATAAAAAAGAATAATGATCATATTATTTTTATATGTGTTGCGTAGAAAAAGTTATGGAAAAATGCGCGTTTCCCACGAATCTGATGCACAGTTTTTTTTTTATCGAGTTTTCGTTAAATGCCTTGTTTCATTTGTACTTCCTTTGCACGATCTTTTGGTGAAGAAGATAAGGGCCCTTCTTATTTAATCTCGAAGATAATTTCAAAGAGTCGCGAAAAAAAAATCGCGATCGAACGAATCGCGAAATGGAAGTTAGAGTGATTATTCGCTTTTGTCGTGTAGTTTCATTTCATTCAGTAGGATATAGCCGGCATGACCCAGCCACCGAACGCTTTTTCCAATTCGACCGCGACTGCCAGAGTCAGGTGGTCCTGATAGAGGCCAGCCACCGCTTGCAAGCCGATCGGAAGACCCTGCTTGTTGAGTCCCAAGGGACAAGCCGTCGCAGGAAGACCCAGAACATTTATAATTGCGGTGTACGTGAAATTGAAGGGTTTTATCAGTGGCTCGTGATGAAGGGGCGCTGCAGTTGGATGTGTCGGATATAAAAATACTCCGTCCTCCCCCAGCATGTCCTGCGAAAGAAATATAAATTCATGAATAATATAAAATAAATCAGTAATAAATAAATCACGAATTGAAAAATATAAACAATGAACGACTGGCAAGCCACTGCCTACATTATTAATACATAGAAATACGTGAAAATAATAAGTAACGGAGAATCTCAGTTTTTGTTAAACTTGTACACGATTCGTGTTCTCCTACAAACTTTTTAAAAATAAATTCCGAACGTAAATTCAATTCGAAAATATCAAACTGTGATATGTTTCCACTAAAAATCCGAAGAGTGAAAAGAAAGTCGATAAAATTTGCAATAATCGAGTTATATCTTGCGTATCGTCGCATTGAAACAAATTTAGTTCATAACGAACTCATTAAATATAATTTTTTTAATTAAAATCTATTATTAAAATTTAAATTTAAGTTTAAAATTTTGAATTTATATCTTAAATATAAAATTAAAATTTTAAATTTAGATCAGAGGTCTTCGCGAACTCTCGAAAAATAAAACTCTCATGTGATCCAAAAAGTTGGCATCGTTCCAGGACTATTACGATGAGTTCGCTCACTTTGAATTCTTGATAGAGGTCTCGACTCTCCTGCAGGAGTTTCATGCGTTCCTCGCTGTCGTGTTTCACCCTGAACATCTCGAACGCCGCGGTGAAGAGTGCGATAAAAGTGTGTGTACCGGTGCGAGTGATCGTCTTCATTAACTCCCACCAAATGCTGATGCGACCTTTGCGATTCGTGAGCTCATAAGCGAAATCTTTGCCCTCCGGAGAACTCATGTTAGCCATCCACAGGTCCAGGCTCTTCTTCATTTTTCTTATCTCCACCTTTTTTGCTTTTATTTTGTGAGCCGTTTCCAGATAATTGACGACGCGTTTCATCGCGTCCTTGATTTCGCGCTCAACCGGCGACACCAATAGTTGACCACCGTCGTCCAACATATAGTAAATCTGCATCCGCGCCGAAGTGCAAATATTTTTGTTATCAAGGAATTTTAATGACAAATTCGTAGGAATGGGCTCGACCAAAATAGCGTTCGAATTTTCGAAAATATTGCACTCTTGAAGAAATAAACTTGTGAGAAAAATAATTAAGAAATATTGTAGGTTTGAAATTACTTTAAAAAAACTACTATATGAATATTGTGAAATTTATATTTACTGTGTAAAATATATATTCGTTATATAATTTTTTTATAAAAATTTCGATAAATTCGGCAGGAAGCATAGACGTAGCGTCCAGAAAAAAATCGATCCAAGAAGTCAAGTGATCGATTAATTTTATTTGAGTTTCAGCCAAGCAAATATAAAGAAATAATTTACTCAAAATTGAAGAATTCCATTCGGCCTAATTTCGTAACTTGTATAGAAAGTAGCTATTTCATTACTTAAATTAAATAGATATTCAAATTTCGCAATTAAGTCGACTGTGGACAAAAGCAATACAGTAGATTTGCCGGTAGATACACAGGCAGAAAAATACTGGAAGATCAATGTTTACTATCAAGTAGTAGATAATATTGTAAATCTAAAACGCTGATTTGAAAATCTACTGTTAGCTCATGCAGTTGATGCATTTTTGAAATTGGACATGAAGAACGGAGTGGATTTTATCAATATTATTACAAAAATCTCAATAATTGATACCTCAGCCTTAGAAGCTGAAGCGATGTTCATGAAAAACATACTCCAATTTAAAAATGATGTACTAAATGCTGAAAATTCAAGAAAGCATATTAAAAAGGAGTACTACTCTCTAACTTATATAAACTTTTCCAACCAGCAATAGTACTCCCAATGAGCTCCGACGGCTGTGAGAGAAGTTTTTCTGCCATGAGGCGGATAAAAATGTGGCTTAGAAGCACAATGCTTCAGGAACAATTCTCTCATATGTCACTGCTGAATATAGAGAATAGCATTGTTGAAAAAAAGTATCCAGCTGAAAAAGTGTTAGGACGATTTCCAGAAAAACATAGAAAACTAAGACTTAGTTAATCGACTACCTGCTAAAAGCAAAGTTCCAAGACTGGTGACTATATTAAAGAATAATGAAAAATTAGTTAATTATTTTTTGAGGTATTGCAAGAGTTTGACATTGATGTTAACATGAACGTGTGATTAAAGCAAGTTTTATATTTTATGTGTGGTATGTGATCATCGCATACGATGTAAATTTTAATTTAAAAAAAGATAATTGTGAACAAAACCAGTTTTTATCAACCCCCCCTTTCTCAGAAAAAAATGCTGGCTAGGCAAACGGCAGGGAGGGGAGCTGTTTGGTAGAAAGTAGAAAATGAATACCTTGAGTTTGGAAATATCGACATTATGATCGAGATTCAGCATGGAAGCATTTACGCCAGCCATTACTTTGAGAAGAGGGGCCATATCGCTGGCGTATCTGCACATCGGACCGACTCCCAACAAACGATTCTGATCTTCGCTATGAGCGTCCGGATACTGTCCCTCATTCGATACGACACCTGAAACATTTTCCGTCAACATTTCCATTTCTTTCGCTCGTTTCTTTTTCGCGACGAAAACTCTGTGAGACGGGTTAAGAGTTTTGGCGAAAAAGAACAAAAACAATCGGCTTATCATAGAATTATCGAAATTAGAATGATATCTAAATACACAGAAGCCGAGAGTCCTCTCGGAGGAGTGTGGATAATACTGAAACGAGATCCGAGTCTCCGGTTTAAGGACCTTTCGATGGCTTGTGTCCGAAAATGCCATTGAAGAAGCAAGGCATACGAATGGAACCGCCGATATCCGAGCCAATGCCGAATTGCGATGCAGCAGCCGCTTGAATGCAGCCCTCACCTCCGGACGATCCTCCGACTATGTGTCTTCAATGAGAATGGAAAAATAAATATGCGATCTACCGTGACAATTGTGTGTCTATGCGTAACGTATACTCTGTTTTACAAAAGCGTGTACGGCTATATTTTGCTCTAGAAACCGTTCGAGGGTAGATTCGTACGCGAGCAAGTAGCGGGAGCCTTCCACCAAAATGCTTGGTATAGTAAGCGTCAGTTGTCGTCAGTCCATGGTCACAGACGAACCGCTATTGTCCGAAAAAAGACCAAGCTTCTTTTTGGGCACGCTCTCCCATCAATCATACCTGGTCTACCCACACCAATAGACATTGCACACCAGATTATGCCATGAAATTAGTGAAAAGTATGCCTCGGAGATGCCAATCGATTATTAATAGTGGAGGCGATTGAACCACTTATTAATAATAAAGCATCACGGCTTATATCATGTAGCGTGTGTGTGTATTTTCTTTTCAATTCCATCTCCCAAATAGTTTTTTTTTGAGTTGCGCCGTACAGGCTCTTGTCGAACAGACTGTATATTATTTTTTAATAACATCCGTCGGAGCTCGACAAATGCTATTTTTTTTCGAACTGTCGAAAGCAACAACCTCCGTTGAACTCACCGCGTGTTGTAGGGATTCCTGGTAGTCCCGTAAATGTGATTTCCGGTCTCCCACCACATGGCCAGTTCGGAGACGTTCGTTGTCGCGAGAGGAATAGCACCCGCTGCTCTCATGAGCCTTATTACTTCGGCATCGCGATCTGCCACGGTGTTTCTCCTCACCGCGAGACCGGCGGTCTGTTTCATACCTGTAATTCCGATGCAATCCTAAAAATAAAGGCAATACATCGAGTCAAGGTCATGGGCATTTAACATTCTTTTTTAAATTTCATTCGTTAGTTTTTTTCTGTTTATTTCACGTTTGATGATATTGAAGTATGCATCGTCGGAACGCGACGAAAGTTTAGTAGCTCGAACTTCTTTTTTTGGCAACTTTGTGGCTGCGAAAACTACTGAAACGTTTTTTTTAGGATTTTTATCCGAAATCTGCAGCCCAAATGTGCAGGATACTATTTTGGGTGATGGACAAAAATGAAGGAATTGAAAAAATAAAAAAATTCGTCGCATTCCATCGATGCGACCTTCAGCATCGTGCATTCTTGTTTCTTCTTATTTAAATTTTTATGAATTATCTTTGTATTTATTCATTCGATTTATCTTTTTTTCGTTATATGCTTATTATTGTTCGTATTATATTATTGAAATTTGTATGAATTAATATTCATACTAATTCGTATTATTAAGCTTATAGCATCGTAATTATTGTAATTATTATATTATCATTATTATGCACAAATATTTGTGCATAATAATGTGGTAATATTTTTTTAATCAGTATTATGAAATTTATAAAAATAATTGTAATTATTATATTATTAAACTAAATCATGACTTTGACAACTTGTATTATTATTATTTTCATGTATCATTCGTGTGGGTCTTCATTTTTTTATATCCAATTACCTTTGTCGTGAAGGGTATACCAAAAAATGGCTTCTGTTCAGCGAGAATTTGATTTGAGGGTGCGTTGGGCGAGGCCAATAATTCGTCACATTTGCGAGCCTCGTTAAGGGCTTCGTCGAATCGATCCTCGCACATGAAATTCAATATGGGCTGCACTTCCTTGATTCGATCGATGTAGGCTTGCACCACAGAGGTCACCGTCACCTACCAATCATTCGTATCACTTTAAATTCACGTACCGAATTATTATTTCCGTTTTTTTTTTGCAGCCACGTCGATTCTTGACTCCCCATATAGTTCGTTGTTTCACAAAAATGAGAATTTATATTTACTCTTTTTTCGCGAATCATAATAGCGAGGGCTTTGCACGGTCGCAATGTGTGGATCATATCGGTAATGGGTGGCTGAGATTCGGCAGGTCCGCTGAGATAAGCTACGGCGAGAAATATCAATCGCCCGACAAACTCGATCATCCGATGCACCAGGCCGATGATCTTGAAGCTCGTTCTCATCTTCTTCCTCTTTCGAGCTTCCTTCTTCATTTCCGTCATCTGAAGCAAACGAGAGCAGAAAACCTTTTTTTCGTTTCAATAGCGACCAATTTTGCAGAATGGAAAAAGAACAATGATATTGAAGTTTGCATCGTTGCAAGACAATGAAAATTAATTGCAATGAAATGTTAAACATTTTTTTGACTGTGAAAACCGTTTTAGGCTGTAAAAATCACTCAAACGTTCTTACGTATGAAGTTCACATTGCTGGAATGCAACGAACATTTTTCTTGATATTTTCATTATTATTGAAAATCTTTTTCTGCAGTTATTGGTTACAAAATATTTAATGAGTATTTTCAAAAATGTTTCAGTGATTTTCGTAGCCTTAATGTGCCAAAGAAATTTGGGAATACGAAAAATATATATTTTCGTTGCATTCCGACGATGGAAAACTTCAACATCGTAAGTTTCCAACATTGAAACGCGACGATAGTTCTTTTTCATATTTTTATTGCCTCACTTTCATTGTTACAGAAAGTTTTCTTTCGCAGATTTACATCGTAGGTCTTGGAATAAGCAGCATAAAAAATAATAAAGAGTTTTTTGTAAGCAAAATATGCCAAGAGAAATTTAAGAAATTCAGAAAAAAAAATTTCATTGTATTCCAGCGAGACTAACTTCGATCTCAAATAAGCGGGGAAAAAAAGGACTCGGGCGTACGGACTCGAATTTGCCAATGTAGTTTCCGCGTTCGGCGCTCGCTACGTAATTTCTCGGTTTCTTGCTTTTTTTTCTATTTAACATTCCATTAGCAATCCCGACCTTATAAACGAGAAGTGGAACAGATAAAAACAGGGTGTTATATTGTTAAACCGGATGCTCCGAGGCACTCTTTTATTCCGACGGTTCTTTTGCAATAAAATAATGATAATAATGATAATAATAATTTCATACGAGGTTGGGATCGATACGATTCGCCAATACAAATTCAGCGGACGTTGTATATAGCGACTCGCGGGAATAAAAGGTCGCGCGTGCTAATTGCCTGCGATCGATTATTCAAGTGCGTTTGTGCGATCATAATTTATTTATGGATAAGCTGCCATCTCTCCCATTTCTCGATTGCACGCAGCCAAATGACAAAATGACATTCGCCAATAGTTTCAACTTTTTACAACGGCCTAGCAACGGCCAAAATCTTTTTTTTCTCGAGCGCTTACCGCGATAATAATGGGCGATAAAAAATTCATTATTCGAGGCCGAGCGATTAGTCGCGACAGTCAAGGTCGCGAAGACAAGCGAGATTCCAATTTTTTAAAGCTCGCGTTTTAAGGAGAACTTTTCGTGAGCGGTTTACCAATGAATATTAAAGGATACTGACTTTTTTTTAGATGTAGATACGTTCAATAAAAGTTCGATTTCGAAGGTGTCGTAATTCGGCATCATCGTTTTTGGTTAAAAGACAATAACGTAAAAATTCCAGGGTAATTAATAACTTTTCATAAAAAAACCATCCCAAATTGCCGCGAATTAATTAAAACCTCGAAGTTGAATGTTAAAAAAAATGACATAGTATTCTATTTTTTAATAAAATCATTTACTTGTTTACTTATAATATTCATTTATTTCATTTTTTAACAAAGAATAATTCAATAAAGAGCAATTATTTTTAAAAACTTCATTTTATTTGACAAAGAAATTAACGAAGAATAAAATAAAATACAATAAATGGTTCGCAGTAGCGCATAAGCGTAATAAATTGGTCTCCATTTTGAACACAATCGAGCAATCGAAATAAAAAAAAATCATAAAGCCGCGAGAACCTCTCGGCCATGCAGCAAAACGTGATCAGACATACGAGAGCAAAAAAAAAAAAAACGTAATCGTATCCACGCCACCTTTGGATCGTGATAAACGATTTCGTTCGGCACGCAAACGTTGATGCACATTGTCCTGCTATCAACGTAATTATTTATTCCATTGTGGAGCGCGTAATAATGAAATGAAAAGTACACGGGGATCCGTACACGAAGTGTTAGTATCTTAAGAGGAACGACAAGATTTATCTCAACTGCCGCGATATAATACAGGGAGCCGCTTGAAATTTGTGTATTGCACCGAGTTCAAAGCACAGAAAAGTACGGGTATAGAAAAAGGAGAAAAACAACGATACGATGAAAAGCCACGCCTGCTGCAACAATTGCGTTCCAACTTCTACGAGCCTTTTTTTTAAGGTTGCTCAGGGTCTTTGCGGGGCAGGTGGCAAAAGGGAAACGCATGTGCTTCAACCCGGGCGCCTGTATAACGGCTGCCAACTCCGAGTAACCAAATTTTCGGTTACGTAAAATAAACAAATTTCAGCTAATAAATATATAGAATGCATATAATTGACTGTTTAGAAATGTTATTAATCGTTTCTTGTTTATTTACATTGCGAGTACGTGATTAAACAAGTGGAAATGTGGCAAACGCGCAATTTAGTTCTCAGTAATTGGTAGCACTGAGCTCAGATACGAACGCCACATTGTCAGTGTTTAGCTGTCAAACATCCGTCGCGAATATTTAATATGGGATAATATTGAGGCATATCAAATATTCGAGACTATGAAAAAGTTAATTTTCGTGAAGGAATGGATAGGCTAATGTTGTACAGGGTGAGGCACATAAAGTGTTACAGAGCAATAGCACTCAAACTATTGATCATATCCAAAAATGTTTCAGACAAAAGTTTCAGTGTTCGAGAAGGCCGTCATACTGGACCACTCTATTTTTTTTTATCGGTGGAGGCGCTGAAGCTACGTCAAGGTCAACTCCACTTTTTTAAATGGAACCATGTATTTTTTTTTTCGATGACATTATTACCGATTTCAAGACGAATTCAGCGACCTACAACACAAGGTCATTCTAGTCACGTAAAGTATGAATGAATATAAAAAATGGCAATTATCTTTAAAAAAAAATAGTTTTAACTTTAGAAACAAAAAAATGTTGACATTGATAATTGATAATTTTTTTCATATTTTTTAACGAAAGTATGCTTTAAAATGAAAAAAATTGATATATTGACATTTGTCGATATGTCAATTAGTTCAGGAATGATCAGCGTTTAAACGTTTTCAAAACTTCCGAAATCGGCATTTCTTGGAAAATTATAACTCCTAAAAGAGAAGGGATAAATATCTAAAAAATTGTGTGGATATTCCTTTCATGGAGTACAATTTTACAAACAACAAAAAACAGGCGATACAGGCGCCAATAAATAGATATCCGTTCGATAATACTCTTCGATACCGTTTAGATGTCGTTTTGTCAACCTTATTCGGATATCTATTGGACGACTTTTATATGCCAGTGGCAGCTTGGAATTTTTTATGCCTTTAAGAGGATATCTCTTGGATATATATATATATATATATATATATATATATATCGATTTGATAATTTTACGCTAACGTACCGAGAACTGATAAGAGTTAATCTTTCATTGACAGTTCGTCAACCATTAAAACTTGACATATAGTTCACTATAAGACACAAACAAACTATCTGCCAAGCGGGACATAAGTGATGCATATTTTGTAATACAAAACTACATCTTTTTGGACAACGAAAAAGTTATCCATATCCGTTTTGGGTTATCTTTCTGATACCACATAGATAACACTTTGCTACCTGGGTTGCCACGTGTCGTTGCGCGCTTTATCGCTTTACGCAAATCAGCTAAATATTTATGTTTTATTTCAAGAATATCTCGATAACGAGGCAGACAAAAAGCTTCACTTTATGTTGAAATTATTTATAAAAATGTAAAGAATTTTTTCCGCTTATTTGTATTCAATTCTTCGAGTTTTTATCACGCTGCGAGAGTCGTATAAGAGTTATCGTGAAGTTTCTGCTATGTCGCCAATGTATAAGAGCCGAACTTCAATAATTAATTGCTCAACAATCACCAGACGAATGAGTTGAAATTTTGCACGGAGTCGTAACACCTGTTCGCAAATATTCTCAATAAATTTCAGCAAATTCTTAACATTACGCGATAGCTAAGCAGACTCTTCCTGTTCCGCCAATTTCTTCCCCGAGCTCGGTTTTTGCACTTTGCAGACACGCGAAACTACCGCTCTGCAATTTTGTCAGCTCAGTCCAGTTCGATTAATTTATGAGGCAGGCTCGCGTTTTTCTATCAACGCATTGCGTGGCCACAAGAAAAAAAAACATTGCAGCGATAAAGGAAAACGATATTTCGATGATTAAGACGCGACGATTTTGACGTGGGATTTCGCGTTTGTTTGGGTTCTCGCTTGGCCATTCTCGGACCCGTGTTCGCGACTCGAGTATCGATCGGGATTCCGTAGAACCATAAATTATCGGTCGACGCAGCGCTCGTTATTCTGGCAGACTACTCAATTTTAGAGGATCACTTTCGTTCGAGTGGACGCGTTCACGTTGGCACACGTATTTTCGCTTAGTCAGGTTTTACTCACGCGTATCTCTTCGCCAGTAACGAGATAAGGAAATTCCGATTTATTTTCCGTTCTCACTAAGCAATCCACTGAGTTTAGTGTAATTTTAATATACAGAAGAAAAAAAAAACGATATTTTTCATCTCGAATGTTTAGTCGCGAGGCCTTCAGGGATTTCACGATTCCGTCCTTGTCGCTTTTAGTGGACACTCGTTATTTCGTTTTTTCACGATGCCGAGAGAGATCGCTACCGTATTGCACAAGAGCACGGGGAAACTGTAGAAAAACCTGCGTCGGTACATGTGGCTATATTACCCCGAGTTTGCGAGCGGTCACCGAGCCCAGTATTGGGTCCAGGCTACCGCTGCTTAGCACGAAAGACACGACAATCCGTGTCAAAAAACCAATTAAGGAGTTTCTACAGTAAAATCAAAATGCTTGTAGTCGATTGAAATCTATATCGTCGAGATATTAATTTTGGATGAATTAACTGTCCAAACAATAGGTTTCACGACATAGCGACGTAGATTTTTAATGTTCAAGTTAAACATTATATCCATTTGGATGAAGTAATTCACATGACACCTCGTAAAAACCAGTTATAGGGCTGGGCACAAAAATAATACCGATTTTTTAGTTTTTTTTTTTAACTGAGCAAATCGTAATTATAGTGTTAGGAAGATCGTGTTAAGTAATCAAGTGGTTTCTCTACTTCGTTCATTAATAATACGCGAAAAAGGATGTAAATTTTGAGCTCGAACGGTTTGTTTTCGGACATTAACGAAACTTGTAGGTTAAAAGTGGCGACACCGCGTTAAGGGGTTACGTGGGTTGGAAAATTTCAAAAAATCCATTTTTTTTTAAGTTTATTATCTAATAGTACAATATGTCTAGATATTCCAATTATTTCCAATCCCATTGGAAAAACTGAATATATATTACTGTATAATAATATACAGTTAAAATTTCAAGTGAATCGGTTAAAATTTGTTTGAGTTATGAGTCCGACCGACTCGAAAAATGTGAGTTGAAATAAACGTGTTTAGAGTTAGTAGAAAGTCACGACATGAATCAAGAGGGGTTGCGCTAGAATTTGAAAATCGAGTACTTAGAGATTTTTCACACCACACGGAGAGAATTAAAAAGTAATTTTTGTCGTGAATTTCACGGTAAAAATTACCGTGATATATTTCAATTTGGTGACAAGCGAGAAAAACATAATTCGTATGCGACAAGTTTTCTTTAACTCACATTACAGAAAATTTCAAATACGTAGCTAAAATTTTACTATACAAGAAGGGTAGCGCGCACGATAATTTTTACCGAGAGCACAATACATTTTCCTATAACACTCATTAAATTTTATAATAAATCTTAAAATAACTGTAATAAAGACGATACTTTTTTATAGACATTTTTGAAAGGCATAAAATAATAAAATGCACAGTAAAATTTCGCTGATATTATATATTTTTTAAATTTAAGTTTTGCGTATTTTGTGACACATCAAAATTTACTAGAAAATCTGGTAAAATTTTCTATCTGACGAAGAAATTTTATTTTATTTTCGTGAAAATCTGTGTTTTACGCAGTAATAATAAGCGAAGTTTCAGGGTTGTCATCTGGTTACCGTTACTGCACGGTAATTTTTAACATTTAATTCTCTCCGTGCAATAATCTTTTGGAATATAATTTTATAGGTACTAAGGTACATTTTGAACAACAAAAAAAAATCGATTTTTGGAAAATCCTAGAGTGGCCTAAGGCCTTAAGTCATTCCTTTCGCGGAAGGCCGTATTTTGTTGGCCCTTAAGCCAAGGGCCCTTTTGAATCATTAGTAGATTACAGTTGCGCTTAATAGAAATAAATAACAATCAATTATAACAACCAACGATGAACTGAAATTAAAAATTTCGCATAAATTTTGTAGATTTAGACATTTTTACATGTTCTCTGAGATGTTGCGATTACGAAAATTTTGCTGCTAGTCACATTTTTCTAAGTTTTATCATTAATATTTTCTGGAAACATTCGGTAACCGCCACATTTTTATTATCGTTACGGTATCTTCAGAATTTTCACAGCAATTTATATGAGACATCTAGAGTTATTTAGTATATAAATTATCAGATAAAAATGTGGCTAGCATGTCGTCTCCATAAAGTGCTGCATAAATTAGACGTTTATCAAAGACGTAATTTTTTGTTAAAAGTTCGATAACTTGGCTATAAATTTCACCAGTATTTCACATACACTGCGATGTATTTTTGCTTAATTATAGACGAAAGCCAGTTACCTATTAAATATTCGGCTTCGCGAAAGGAACACCTTAAACAAAAGTAAACCTAGTTTTTTTCAAACACAACACGTGACGAGTTGCCGATAATTTCGCGTGTGACGCCTAAAACCTGTTGGCATCGCCCGTCCCGCAATTTCCAAAAAACTTTTCCTTTATCCCGAAGAATCATCGTGGCAGATTGCGCGAGCCTGCAACCACCAAAACGCTCCACTAATCCAACGATTGCGTCCCTGCCCGGCATTAATTACGCGCAATCAATGAAAATAGAAGTCAACTTAATGACCAGGCGTATTACGAAGAAAAAAATCGCCACAAAAGCACACACGTTGCCAATTATTACCGAAAGTGCGTGATTTCCCTGTCACACAGCGGAAACTATTGTCACCGACGCGTACCGAGACACTTTGCACGTTTTTCTTCCCCTCACAATTGCGACTGCGAAAAATCCGAACACAACGGGGAAAAAAAAGCAGAAAGAACAAAACAAAACAAAAAACAGTAGTAACAAAAGCTGCCCACTCGATGGCTGCGCCTACGACATCGAGATAAGTCGAGCGGAAGGCGGATGGAAGGAGAGAGAGAGAGAGAGAGACAGAGAGAAAGATAAGAGAAGAGGAATAAAAAATGCCTCGACGACAGACGCACACCTATACGAATCGCACGTAGATGGACTACTGACTCAGGCTCTGGCTTCTCTCTGTCTCGAAGCTTTCAAATTGCTCCTATCTCTCCCTACTCGTCTCTCACAGCCGCACGGTCGATTCTCTTATAGCGAACGGCACGTAGGTATCTATCGCCAGTATAGCTCGGAAACGAATGTTCGCAAACAAATAGGCGGATAATAAGTTAATACGTATGTATTGTGCTACGTATGAATCTTCCACGTACGTCCATATGCATGCATGCATATATATATATATATATATATACACACACACACACACACATATATATATATATATATATATATATATATATATTATAGCTCGGCCAGCCGGAACGTCAACTCGTGCGGGTTACGCCCTTTTGCTCATATATATATATATATATATATATATATATATATATATATATATATATATATATATATATATATATATATATATGAGCAAAAGGGCGTAACCCGCACGAGTTGACGTTCCGGCTGGCCGAGCTACGGGCCATTCCATCCACTGACACTTGCAATTTTCTTCATGTTCCCTAGTGGGTAGAGAGCGTGTGTACGTTGGCTCTCAGTCCCTCGATCGAATTTCCTTCGTACACCGACGTGAATCGATAAATAAAATAATATACGGGACATCGAGGATAGCAATGACATTAATCGTCGAACAACCGGAAGTTTGTGAGCTTTTCGGAGGAAAAATTGGCGGAGGAATCGTATTCGATGATGCTGAGAACGTTTCGGAGTGTTCCAGGCGGCGATAGGATGAAAAGCTTTTTCAGGAAATTTACAGCGAGCGAGTGGCGAGCATGTGGACAACGGGGAGGATACGAGTGTTGGTAAGGTTGATTTCTGTTGGGCGGATGCGCGAGAATCGCCCGGAGAGAACGCTTATACTAAGGCTCGAGCGCATCGTTGATCGCGATGTTTCGAGCAGTAAAAGAGGCGCGAGTCGCAAGCTGGCCGCGTTACGTTAGGAGCGAATTGTGTTTTGTGTGTTGCAAGAGTCGGTCGGGAACCTTCCGGTCACTTGGGCCTCTTGTTATACCGCAAATTGTGCGTAATTGCGGTTTTTATTTGGTCTATTGCCGTTGATCTTGGCGGTGCGCGGAGACGGATATATATATATATATATATGTATATGTATGCATATGTGTGTACATCGCGTACGTGCTAAAGTGCGTACATGTATGCACGTATTGTATACCCGTGGGTCGTGACCGATTGAGTGGTGAGTACTTGACACTGAAGGTGGAGTTTAGGCTTTTTTTCTTCTTCTTACGGTCCCGTCATTTTAGAGGTTATGCCCGACGCTAGAGCAACTCTTCGAGCACCGAACGCTGCGACGTTGATTTCGAAAACATTTTATCGCGTTTGACAATATTCGTCGAGGCGTCGACGCCTTTTTTTTTATGCTTTCGAGTGAGATCTCGGAGCAGACAAAGTTGGGAGGCTCTACTCGTTTGCGATATGATTGTAGTCATGAACTTTCCGGTTGAGCGACCGACGCTCACTGAGAAATTTCCGGTGCGAGAAAGATCGCGGCACGTATGCGTCGTATCTGAAGCGTAGAGATTTCTCGGTACCAGGCTCTAAAGTTGATTGGCAAACGACGGCTAATTGTCTTGCACTGCTTTGCTTTGATGCCGTTGGTAAATTGGGGAAAGGAGGTTATCTTGGGTTTACGGTATTTTCGTACTCGATGAAATACAATTGCGAGTAATTCTTGAATCTGGGTTACGGCTCCAGTGCGTGTAGTTTTGAAATAACGTTTCTGCGAGATACGAGCGTGTTTGGGATGTTCCACATAATTGATGTGGAATTAGTATGCAAATCGTTAGATCGTTTTTACCGCGGTCATGAATATAATTTTCAAGTATTTCGAGAGCTGTGTCGACCATCGACGTGTGACGGTGCTGCGAATGTCGGATGTCCCTGAAGCTCGAAGATTCTTGTCCAGTAAGTTGAAAAATGTTGCCGACTGATGGCGCTTCGGAGCCGATCTGCCCTTTACCGACCGCCGGTAAGGCGAGTACACTTTGCAAGAGCTGCTCTCTCGTGTAGGTTTGGCGAAATAAATCAGCAGTAGAACTCTGCGATGATAGGGAATTAATTCGAATTTTCGCGCGTCATAGTCAACTTTAATTATTGTAAAATTTGAGGAGGTTCGGTCAGGAACATCTCACATTCAGAAATAAATTTTTTTAAGGATATCACACATAACGTACTCATATTCACGTATGCTAATTTTTGAGACAAGGTCAACGACAGAATAAGAGAGATACAAATAGTTGAACTTAGGCTTTTTAAGGCCTTAGGCCACTCTAGAGGCCAAAAAGGACATATTTTGTGATTTTTTTTCAGCGAAACCATAAAATATATCGGAATGACAAAATAGGGGTTTTATTATACACGTAATTGACTATACAAAATGATTTTTTCACAGCCATACATGTCAAAATGGCGTCTGTGCAGCATTTTTCCGATGACGCCTTTATTTCTGGAAGGTCAACGGCCGGACCAACAGCTTCTATAATTTTTTACTTATGATGAGACACTAAAGTTTTTTCGCTTTTATATAAGAATAGCTATAGAAGTACGTAGGATTTTTTTTGATATATTGTTTTTTTGTCAAAATGGCGCATTTCTAAAACAAAAAGTATAAAATACCATGACAAAATCGTCAGAAAATTGTTTATCAAAAGAGGAACTATGCAATATGATAAAAAAATCGTACGTGGTACCTCAGAAAATGTAATTCTAAATATACAGTTAAAATTTCAAGTGAATCGGTTGAAGTTTGTTTGAGTTATGAGTCCGGCCGACTTGAAAAATGTAGTTTTGAGATAAACGCGTTTAAAGTTAGTAGAAAGTCACGACATGAATCAAGAGGGGTTGGGCTAGAATTCGAAAATCGAGTACTTAGAGATTTTTCACACCCATAATCTTTTGGAATATAATTTTATAGGTACTAAGGTACATTTTTTACAAAAAAAAAAATCGATTTTTGGAAAATCTTAGAGTGGCTTAAGGCCACCTAACTTAACACAGGGCTTATGGTAGAGGCACTCTCAAAAGACTTGTGCGAAGTGATATCTTTGCACTCACGCAACAAATATTGACAAAAAAAAACTTTTATTTCTAATCAAGTAACGTTGATTAGGTCTTGAGGATTCCAAGTACAATAAAAAAAAGTTTCGGGTTAACGACTTGTCCAAAAAGATATTTAATGTTAAAATGTCGAAATACTTGAAGTTCCGAAAGGTTTCGCAACCGTGTGAATATTCGGCAGCGTCGTAGAAATCAAGTGTTTTTTATAAGTCAGAAGCGCACGCGCGAGAATCAAATCATCAGCCACCCAACCTTCACTTGTGCTCGATGTATAAGTAGAACAATCGTAATAAAATAACAAATTTAATCGATTAATTAAACCAGTCATTTATTTATTAACAGTAATAAAAAAAATAGAGTCGTATCACAGAGTCAACAGAAATCTTTGAAATATTCTGTAAACTATTTTAAAAAAAAACGAAAACTTTGTGCACTATAACAAGTTCACATTACGTGACGATTTGACCCACGGTCAGCTGGGTGTCATGAGTACGACAAAGAAATCGGAGAAAGGAGTGAGATGGAGAATTGCGATATTGCCGTACTTCTTTATGCAGTACCGTAATTGAAAATTATAGCAATATTACGATATTTATTTAACGATGTACAATTAATAAATATTGTGTAAAATTATCAATAATACGTTTTTAATCAACTGTATTTTGACACAAATGCGTATTAAAAAAAGGAAATAAAAAAAGGCCCCTGCGTCGCCCACGAAATCCGACTGTTCGTGACGGAGCCTCCTTAAGGAGTATTGGGACACCGTATCTGTAGGAAGAATCAGGGGAGGAATTTTATTGTTTTTGAGCGGGGTGTTAACTTCTACACACCAATATTTTGTTCGAAAACGATTACTTTAATAAATTTCGAGTCCTGCATTTAAGATTATTATTATTTTGACACAAGCGTATTGATAACGTTTTTTAAATGCTACATCAATGGGTTTTTTTTAACCTTTCGCAGTCACACATTTAAGTTCAATAGCGGTGGTCACACTTGGGTCGATTCTACCCAGTCATTTTTCAAAAAAGCATTGTTACCAAACTATCCGTCCGATGTGGTTCAAAAAATTACGGAACATGCTTTGAACTTTCTCGATGATGTACGAAAAATCTATTTATAAGAAATAACATGGCGACATGTTAAAAAAAAATTCATAAAGAGGTGAAAACGCAAAAAATACACCTTTTAGCTTAATAAAATTATAGTTTCGTGAATTTTCAACATTTTTACCTAAAATTTGGACGTAATACTCCTTAGATGTGCTACTTTTGGGAAAAAAATAGTAGCATATTGCGCGTTCCGAAAAAGTTATTTATTCCGACATGTGAAGAGGGTAACTTTTATGGTATGAGGATACTTCAAACTCTAGGTAAGATGGTGAATACAGTCCCATTCGAAGTCAGGAACGTAAATAAATGACGTAAATATAAATTATATGTATATTTACGCCAAAAATTGATCGACGGTTCGATTCTATCCAGGGTGTCCACGAACGGTTAAATTTTATACAATTTTTTAAAAATAAATTTAGCTACAGAGCACTGCTTGTATTACGAGTTTGTTTTTTCATTGTTGGCGACACTTATTCTGTTACTGCGAGCATCAGCGGGCGCAGCAACTCACGCAGTCCATTGAAAAAAAAAAGAACATTTACATTTCTTTATTAAACCGAATCAATACTGAACGATAAATGTCAAGTGTCAAAAATAAAATATATCACTTCTCTTTAGAAAATGCATTTTATTGAACGTATAGCCGCGCCACGTCGATTAGTGGTATTCAAACACGCGCGCCATTTAGCACTCATAGCATTTCATAGCACTCAAACAAACCCAAACTCGACCGTTTGGCGATTAGCTCCAAAACATTTCCATTCTGGGTACAAAGTAATCGAGGTAGCGGTATTTCTTGCTGCTATTTTATTCAATGAAGGAAATTCAGCCCTCCTCATGGTTATGAATGAACTACAAATCGTAGCTGGCAGGCAGAGCTACGGATATGCCGAGAAAATGGATCAGATGCGCGTGGCTCGGCAAAATAGAAAAAGTATATTAGAGACAAAAGAAGCTCGAATAGCTCGTAAAGAGGAAATGCAAGCTTCAATTGTGTTGCATGAGGTGGAGGAAGGATTGCTATATAGTGCTGGAATCGCTGATTAATCGGTAAGACACTTTATCATTTGATTAAACACATGGTTTTTCGTTTGTGAAACTTTAAACGTGTTTTTCTCGAAACGACATTTTTTCAATTTGCGGGAATCATAGCTCTAAAACTAATTGATGGATCATCTTCAAATTTGGAACACGTTTACATAAAATAATTTATTAAAACATGAACCTAAAGTTGGAAAGATTTGATTGTTTAAAACATATTTATTATTGCAAAATACCGGGGAAAAAATGCTAAAAATCGATCATTTTTTTTTTCAAACACGTTCCAACATTCAATTCTCGATTTTTTTTTTCAAAATTTACGTTCATGTTCTTAAAAAACGTCTCAAGAATGTATAAAAATTTGTTGGACTGTTTCAGATGCGAATTGCGAGCTGCACTATTCCCGCAAATCGACAACGACGATGAGGACACGCCAAGGAACACAGCGGATTACACCTTAATTAATGCATTAAATAACTTGAAAAAATGACCAGCGATGTATGAAAATATGAATAAATTATTGTCAGAGTTGCGGAAATTTCAGTTTTTTTTTCACAATAAAAAAAATCCAAAGAATCATCTAATTTTCGGTTTCTTAGAGTGATTGCCCGCCTTAACAACCATTCGAAAAGATAACTTATAGATAATTTCCAAGTGAACATATGGTGTTGAAGTTTGGATCGTTGGAACGCACCGAAAATTCTTCTTGATTTTTACATTTATTTATTTTCATTACTATCGGGAATCTTTTTTTTTGCAGCAGTAGCTTTTGTATATGAACTTTCAATAAAGATTCTCAAAAATGATCCAGTGACGTTCGTAGCCTAAATGTGCCAAAAAATTGAGGCTACGAAAAAGTAGGTATATTTTCGTCGTTGCATTCTAACGATGCAAACTTCAATGCCATAGCGGACATTTGGTACCCAATTAGACAACTTCTGGAGAACTATCTGGAAATTGCTACCTGGGTCGCCTCTACGTTTCGCTGGTGGGGCAAAAACTGAACGTTTTCATTTACAAAAATGTCAATAATTAATAAACGGTGAAGACGGATGATTTTATTTTTGGGTGACATGATTGTCATAATATATCGAGGTCGTTTAAAAGTTTTTCATAACATTTTCAACTTTTCTTGGATTCCATAAAAAACTCGACAACCCAATCGTGTTCATGTACTAAATTATCTCTCGTATATCATACATTAAAAAAAAAATCGAAAATGTTACGTTCCACACAAAGTTTGGCTTCTACGGTCGTACGAATAATGATTTATGTTGCCGAGTTTCAGAAGTGCGCAGCCGCGAAGCCGAAATAAATGCGGACGACAAAATCGCTGAGACCATGGAGCCGACGAATAGCACGGGAATTCCGCAGTCCCGTGTAAAATCAGCCGATTCTTCGATGAGCGACAAAGAGGCGAAAAAATTGCCGGAAAAATTGAAAAAAATTGAGGTGAAGCCACCGTCGTCGCCGACGAGCTTCTTAGCCAGGAACGCGGCTCTGGTGCCGTCGCAAGTGGCACGCCTCAAGCAGATCGGCTCCGTACGATCAGGTTTCGAGATGGGTGCGCCGAGTGGACCCGCGACTTCCAGTGGTTCGGCAACAGGTAGGCCTTCTGAACCACCCAATTGTGCATTCCCGCTTGTGAACAACTCACGTATGATCATTTTGAATTGTTTTTATAGGATTCTTTTTATAGTCATTTTTTTGTGGTAATAGTTTATTAAAGATCTCGTTCATTAACGTTCTCATTTATTAAAGATATCGTTTATTAACGATCTCGTTACTTAACGATAAATATTGTGTACGTATATATTCAAATTTATTATGTTTGTTTTGTTTATTATTAATCAATTCTATTTTCTGTTAGAAGTTTATTAACGATCTCATCTATTGAAGATTTCCTTTATTAACGATCTCGTTGGTCAACGATCTCATTTATTAACAATCTCGTTTATTAACGATTTCGTTCATTAACGATCTCGTTTATTAACGATTTTGTTTATTAACGATCTCGTTCATTTACTATATATCTAATTTTACGGGGCTCTGTACATTTATCATACATCAAACTCCGCAAGGGCAAAAGGACCGTAGACTTTCAGCTTATGTGGATTCGTTTGGATCAGATTGGGCTTATCTTCCAATACCACATTAAATGTCATTTGTATTCCAACTTATTCTGTTGGAGATGGATCTCCGAATAAATGAGGTTGACGTTTCCATCGTTGGAATGCAATGAAAATTATTTTCTTTCTTAATTGCCTAAACTCTTTTTGGCAGATTTGGGCTTCAGAAATCACTGAAAGAGATTCTCATTGAGAGATGATGATTTTGTATGAAAGAAAAAAAGGGGAAAAAAAACTTTCGTTGCATTCCAACCATGCAAATTTCAACTCCATCCGAATGAAGACAATTGGCATATGTGATGAATATTTATATTTGCAGGCAAGGATTGTACAAACATTTTTCGTAAATAAGTAGTAAATATTATACTTATTCGGTTGCTAACTTCCCAGATTTAAAAAATTAATTAACAATTCCCGCGATACCTTTTTATTTGTAACTTTTTTCAATGACTGAAGCCATTCATGTTGTAGCATTTTTTTCTCTTCTTCTTTCGCTTCTTCTACCTTTTTCACATTGGATTTTGAAATAACGTTCAAAGGGCAAAGATCCTTTTCGAATCATGTTCGTAAGGTTGACGAAAAATTCAGGGAATGTCTCTTTAGCCTTTTCGACATTGGACATTTTCTGTGCTGCGCGGTTCTCCACTATTCGCGAGCTTGGAGAACATCTCCGGTCTTCCGCGAAGTTTGCATTACCGCGATAAAAAAAAAGATGGGTCCGCCGGGCAATAAGCGTTGAATGAAAAAATTCCCTTTGTGGCAAAATACGAGACGTACGCTGCAGGATGAAAGGGACCAAGGGTGTCAATGCGTCAACGAGCCTGTTGAATCGTTTGATCGTTTCACCGCGAGGCAACAAGTGGTGATTCTAGCGTGTGTGTATATGTTGGGTACTTTCTTCTCGACGGTTCTCTTCTTCCGCCTCTCATCTCTTTATCTCTCTCGCTCTCACTCTTTTTTGGACCTCCCGCGTATCAAATTGACTTCGTGGCACGAATCACTGAGAATAAATTGACGAACCCGACGACGAGTTAGCTCGCCGAGCGTCTAATGTACATAAACCATCGTCAGTGGTGACAAACTCAACGAGACTACCAGAGGAAATTTCCATAAAATGTCTGCCCGCCAAAGCGCGTCCTGTAAACTTGCCAGGAAAAACAAACATCAACCTTTGATATCTTTGATACTATTTATGAGCAATTTTTATAGAGACGACTGTACAGCAGGTTGTTTTAAAAATCTTTTTTTTTCCTGGAGATAAGCACTGAAATATATTTAAAAATTACATATACATTTACACACACGTATAAATAAATATTGTATTATTCTATAAGTGTATATGTATCTTAAAGTAATTGGGAAAATTGACATTTTTTTGGTCAACGCAGTTCCAAAAAATGTCAATATATTCTGACAGAAAAAGTCACGTGCACACCATTTTTCGGTAGTTTCCCAATTTTTTAAACTTGACGTAATGATTTTTGACACGTTAATTGAAACAAATAACTATGAAATGCATTGAAACAGAGCTTTCTTTTACCATGGTGTAAATATTTTCGATGTGGCCACGAAGAAACAAAATATCGATTTTTTGCACCATTTTTTGCTGACGAAAAATCGTATGGAGAGGTTGAAAAATGTTTTCCAACATATTTAATAATTATTGTTTTTATTTTACATGCGAAAAATACTGCTTTTAGGTAATTTTATAATTTTTTTATCTAAATAATGATTTTATATTTATTTATATTTAACATTATTCATACATTTTATTTTATATTTTGTATGTTCTATATTAATATATATTAGGGTTTTTAAGGTAATTTTCTAGTTTTCAAAACTCAAATCATGATTTTTTTTGTGTGTAATTAAAAAAATAATCATAAAATGTGTTGAAATAATTTTTTTCGATCAATGCGTAAAGATTTTCGGCAGCAAAAAAAATCATAATTCATCATATTCACATATAATTCATATAAATATATATATATATATGCATATATGAGAAATAAGTTCTGGAGCCATCAAACTTGTACGCGACGTCCAAACCAAATGTTTCGTCACAATTAAATTTCACTTCGACGAGTCAATTCGGGACGTTGTCGTGGCATGGTAGAATCTAGATTGAATTTATTTGGTTCCACGCGAAGCAAGCAGGTTCTGGTTACAGTATGCAGGAAACTCGATAATTGAGTAGTGGTAGCGGCTGGTATTCCCGCAGGAAATAGTTCTAGCCGTACTTTATAGCCCGAGTTGGGCGAAACCGACGATAAAGGCTGCAGACAGGAGAATGCCAATGTCGAAATTCCACGCCGCCTTGATGTAACTCGAACGACGATTATTTTCTTCCGATATTACCAATATTAAGTTTGAGATGATTTATTGTGAGAGAGGAGCCCGCCCGTAGACGGTAGGTTAATGCAAGCACGAAAGCCACGTCGCAACGTTCCTATTTTAGGATGATCGCACAAAATACCATGCCACGAGTATAACGAGTTTTGCCGCTGATTTATAATTGTACGTGAGTTTAGGCGTTACATCGAATTAGGTTACAGCGAATTAGGCTCATCGAAAAATGGGACTTTTTTGGAATTGTTTTTGAGAATGCGGAAAAAAAACAAACAAAATGAGGTTTGGAGGGTTTATTCTACATGTGCTGACGTAGGACTTAGCGCAGTTCATAGCAGACATCAAGAGTTACTTAGTATATAAATTATTAGATAGAAATGTGGCCAGCATGTCATCTCTCTAAAGTGCTGTATAAATTAAACGATTTTTAAAGTCGTAATTTCTTTGTTAAAAGTTCGGTAACGTGGCTTAAAATTTGACCAGTATACTGGGATGTAGTTTACTTAATTATAGTGAAAAATTAGTTGATTGTTAAATATTCGGCTTCGTGAAAGGAATACCTTAAGCCAGCCGTGGGCGCAACGGAAGTTAGGTTAGATCAGTGAAGTGCAGGTAAGGCGAGATAGGAAAGGATTCAATTAGGAAGGGTAATACGTAAAAACCCTCAAGGGCATACGTAGGAACTCAGGAATTCAACAAATTATTTATTTCCATGATATATATTTAATTAAATCGTAACGTTTATTTGCATAATTTATGTATTTCAATTCCTAATTAAAATTTCAATGTTTCAAACTATCGTGTAGTTTTTTGTCATGTTGGAAATAGTTTGTGTTGTAAAAAGGGGGCGAGTGGTGAACTCGCCGTTGGCGAAAACCTCGACTCCTCGACATACCGCGACCTATATTGATCTATGTGTCGCAGGCTCTCTCCGCTCGCTCTCGTGCACTATGGTTGGTTCCCACGAGTCCCGGTCGTTTAAGCTCAGTTACTTGCGATCCTTCGGCGCGTCGTCATCCTCTCTTTCTTCCTCTCTCTCTATCTCTCTCTCTCTCTCACTCTTGCTCCTTGTCTCTCTATCCCTTCGTTTCTCTATCTCTCTTTCTCTTGTCCTGAGATCTTTCATCGTTTCCTCGGCCTCGGAAAGGACATATCGCCTTTGACCTTAAAGAAGAGAGGCCGCAAAAAGCCTTAGTCCCTAGGGGCAAAACTATGAGAATGTAATCGCAAAATTCCACATATTTTTTTTTTTTTCGGCATCGAAAGAACGGCGTAATCCTGACAAATGTCGCATAGCTCGAATCTTCAAGGTCAGGGACACAGCGAGGGTGCTCGATGACTCGTTCACCGTTTCTCGTCTCTCTCCTCTCATCGAGTCCTCGTTCTTCTTTGGAAACTCGGGCTTATTGTTATTCTCGTCTTTCCTCCTCTCTCGAACCGCTGGAGGACTCGATGTGTTGCGCGACACCTTCGGTACCATCAAGATAGGTGATTATGCCCGTGTGACACAGATTCGAGTGATTATTGTCACGAGGAGTAGAAATGGAAAGAGAGGCAGAGAGAGAGAGAGAGAGAGAGAGAGAGAGAGAGAGAGAGAGAGAGAGAGAGAGCGAGAGAGAGAGAGAGAGCAAAGTACAGAAAAATGGGTGGACAAGAGCGAGGGGAGGGGGGGAAAACAACCCCGCGTGCGCGTGGTAAACTTGGGGGGATGACGACGTGCTTAAACTACTGACGTCATGGGAAATACACGGACAAATTGTACAAACACGAGGCGGGAGACGCGAATAGACTCTTTGCTGCTGAATTGGAAATATAGGATCGGTTTATCGGATAACCGCCACATGGACCACACGATATCGATCACAGTTACCTTGCCGCACTTTACGCGCAAACACGTTGGCCATTCCTTTCTCACGCAGTATATCTCTTCGAATCTACCTGTGCTTTTGAAAACGAGGATATTTTTTTTAATTTTTTTTATCAACACGCATTTTCACTCGCAAACATCAGATTTTTTCCCAACGAAGTATACATCGAGTGTGTTGCAATTTTTTGCGGTTTTTCGTTTTTATCATTAGGAGAAAAAAAAAAACAGTGACGTAATTGCGAGTGGCAAGTGAACACGTTTTCGGCAATTTGAAACTGAGACGTTGCGAAGAGATTTTTTTTTCCAAGCCTGTCTCTTTGTAGAGTGACGAGTAAATTGCTTTTTATTTTTTTTACGAGCATTACCAAAAATTGCACGGTAATGGAGAATTCTTTGAAAGACGGTAGAATCGTTTGGAAATTTTACGTCGCAATGTCACTCTGATATGACTTTTTTGCAAGTCGATCGGAAGAATGATTTTTGCAAACACTTCGCGAGAAAAAAAAAACAATTGCGAAGTAACGAGCCAACGGAATCATATCACATTTAATTAACTTTTTTTTCCTCAATTCAATTTTGCACTCTGCAGCGAGTAGACTTTTTTTCATGAGGGGCGTGAAGAAAAACTCGTTAAACGTGATATGATAAGGTAAATTGGAAAATTGAAAAAAAAAAAAAAAATGCCAAGGTGTTGCGGTGCAACTCCGATTTCCTTAATAGACGGCGAGGTCTCTCGCTCACCTCAGAGCCTCGGTCTTCACATTCAGGACGGTTAGTAATCGACTCACGTAATTTGTCAATTATACTGAATGTTGGGTCTCCGAGACTTCTCGAAGCGTGACGGACGCAGGGGACGTTTGACACAAATGGCTTTACACGCACGCGATTACGAGGGTACACTCTGCTATTTCCGGTTGCCTCATCAGCTAACAGAACAAATGTGTTCGCGTGCGCTAATTGGAACGTTAATTTATAAATTAGCCAATTAGACTATCTACTGGCGAAAAAAAATAATGAGAATTTCAAAAATGCATTAAAAAAATAACAAGTATATTTATTTATTACATTTACTATCTGGTTCGGAATCAACGTGCAAACCCAAAGTATTTTTGCAACAATACTTGAGAAACTTTAGTAAAATTTGTCCGCCTTTGTTCTACCAATGCACAATTTTCATTTGTTTTCTCTGACGTCACGAAGGAAATATATAATAATTTCGATGTTGCACTTGATGTTTATGTTATTTTGTTTTTACAGTAGCCATTTATGTTCATGTTGATTATTTTAGGAAATCCGCGGAACAAAACAGCCCTGGCGCCGGGACACAGCCTGATGGATTGGATCCGTCTGGGCTCATCGGGAATCGATCTTACCGGAGTAGGGGGAGTACCGCGAAACGTAACAGTCAAGGAGCTCTCGAAGCACAACAAGAAGAACGACGCATGGATAGCCATCAGAGGTACGTCAAATTATATGACAATCGACTGATTGATTGACGTTCGATGTTCTTCGAAATGATTATTTATCAACGATTTATTTCGAGAATTGACATAATGATCGATTGTCTCTCTTCGACGTGAATGGCAATCGGAAAAAAGAAAAGGTCGATCGACCATTTTATATCAGAAAACTCGAAAATATCACGAAATTTTTCGATTCACTTTGAAATAATTTTTTTTTCAGTCATTGTATCATTTTATCAATATTTTTCATATTTTTAATTTTGCGCCAAAATGAATTCGGGTGAGATAGAAATAATTTTCATTTTTTTTTCTCGAATTGACGTGCCTATTAGGAATCGTATTCAACGTAACGAGATACATGGATTTTCATCCGGGTGGAGTTACCGAATTGATGAGGGGAGTCGGCAAAGACGCAACGAAATTGTTCGATGACGTGAGTAGTCCGAAAAATATTAAGCTCGCGGGGTAAAAGAGGGAACGGTTGATCGTCAGACGTGAAACAAGAATCGCGGATCGATCGTAATTTTTATTGCTCTCTGTATGTATCCGCAGACAACTTAAATTCCGCAGGTTCACGCTTGGGTCAACTATCAGAGTATACTCCAAAAATGCGTCGTCGGACGTTTGACGAGAAGCGGAGGCAATGAATATCACGATTCAGCGGACATAACTAATCCTGACAGTACAAATATTTCGATGAGCGGTCGAACCGACGTCGTTTCCCACGAGACAAGTGAGTATACACGAATCGAAAATCATCGGCAATTCGAAACAACGCAAATATCAGAACAGGATTCGAAATATTTCACTGTCCATACCAGAATCAATTTTAAGGCGGATATTCTAGTCTAGAGGCTTAAATTTCGGGCGTTTTTTCGAACTTGATAAAAAAAATATATATATTTTGCCCATCTATTTTTTACAGTCTATTCATTGATGTTTCAAGAACTTACAATAAAAAAATTAAAATTGAACAAACTGATTGGCCTATAAATATTGCCGTGAAAAAAAGGGTTGAGGCGGTTCCCATGATTCCAAAGCTCCCATTCAACTGAAAGAAAATTAAAACCAATGTTCGTGATCAATAAGAATTTCATTATAGCAGATACCAAAGAGAAAAAAAAAACATTTTAATGGTGACGGTCTGAAAATAAGTTAATTTTTAGCCCTATTTTTTCAGTCTTTAATTTTCTTAATAGTAATAATAATAATTTCGCAATGTCCGAGGTATAGACGATAGAGGGATATATACTGAAGGCCCATACGAAATTTGAAGTTAATCTGTTGAATAGAACTGGAGATTTTATGTAAACCAGGTTGAAAGAAGTAGTTTCCAGAAAAACGCGTTTAAAGTTTTGAGTAGAATTTTAGACACGCGCAACTATGTAAGTGGTATAATGTTATACTGACGCTATATTAATCAGCTATTTCTACCTAGTAACGTGTGCGTTCCTCGACTTCGAAAAGGTGATTTTCTGAAGCTCGTTCTTTCCTGAGAGCATTTCTAGCTTCTTTAGAAGCTTCTGAAGTTCGTAGCTCCGACCGGTCGATCCTATTTAGGTCTCGTATTCAAATCGCTATAACTTTGTAAATATTGGGAATTTCGAAATTTCCTTTTGAAGACATATTCTTAAGAGTCTATACTTTAAGAAAATGCCGAAAAAATCGATTTTTTTTGGCATTTCTGCCAAAAATTCTGCCAACAATCGAAAGGTAATTGTTCATTTTCACCTTAAATTCTGCCAACAATCGAAAAATAATTGTAGCTCGACGAATGAGGTTGCAATTTTTAGAGCAAACGATTGGGAAGAGAATGCGCGCAAAGCGGAGTTCCGACTTGAAATGGAAAACAAATGCGCGGCGATCGAGTGAAGATACTTATTTTTGGCCGAGATGCACACATTTGTAATTTTAATGTTTTTTATAAGTCGTTTTTTTTTAAGAATTGACCATTTATTTTCCTCAAAATCCTCGATTTATATTGAAAAGTCGTCTAATGTATATGGAAAGACGTTTCGCGCGTTTAGCCGGCGTAATTTTGAGCTTTCGAGAAAAACGCCCTGATATTCGTAATTTGGGGAAAATTTCCCGTCGGATGGGCTCTTGAAATGGGGTAAAAGTCGAAAAAATGTATTGAAAATCATTCCTATTTGAACAGTGCAGCTTCGACCCACAGGAAACAGCCCGATAGTGACTTATTAGCGTATAACTCGATACCCACCTTGACGAGATGAGAGAAAAAAAAATCAATACACTAATCGAACGATTTAACGCAGAGGGAAGGTCGAACGGCGAAGAGATCAACAAGTCCGGATCCGCAGGTTTCAGTGTACAAGTAGATTGGAAACAGACGACCAACTCAATATCCTTTATGTACAAACCGTCATTCGATCGAGCCTCGGTCGCCTATCGATTAACGAGATTAAAGGGCTCCGAGTTCGTTATCAAGATGCATCACGATAACACCGTAATCGGGCACGAGTACGATTTGATCGCCGACGTGAATTGGCCACCGAATTCGCGAACGGACTTTCAAAATTCCGAGGTGAATGGTCATTTCATTTATTCGCGGGAAGCTATTTTTCTAGCGAATTTATACAATCGGTTTGGAAATATCTTTCCCTCTATTACAGACATCCCTGGGCCAAGTCAGATTTGATCTCTCACAATCTAGATAAATTTTCGAGGATTAAAATAATTTTGAGGCGTTACACCATCTGGGCGCTCGGAAAAATAAGTATAAAAATAATACAAAAATGGTCGTGACTATTAAATATATATAAAAAAATGTTTTCACTAATACGTTTTAATTTTATTAACATAAAAAAACAAAAAAAAAATAAATAAAAACTGGCGGAGATATAGGTCGTCTAGCAGGACACTCTTTTAAAAATCCTTACCGATGGTGGAATTGTTTTCTCTGTCAGGTATCGTCTGAAAAATGAAAAATAAAATTATTCACGTGAAGAAAGGTAATAACTAAAGTGTAGCATAGAGAAATTTAATTTTTCTTAATTTTTTGTCGAAATGACGGCTTTTTTTAAAAAAAAATGATTTTTACAATAATTTTAAGTTTAAAAAATGAATAAAAGATAAATGCGACATCCAATAACAAAATTCCTATTCTATATCCTAGATAATATTATAAAGAACATGCAGAACATTTCAAAATCAGTTGACTAGATCTCGAGATATTTCGTCGACCAGTTTGAAAAGAGAGATCTACTAGACGACTTATATCTGCGCCATTTTTCAATTATTTTATTCGTTTTTTTTTAAATTTTGTTCTTAAAACAAATATTTGAGAAAAATAAAAATTATTTCATATATTTGGTAGTCGCGTAAAAAAATTATTTTTGTACTTATTTTTCCGAGCGCCAAGGTGGCGTAACCTTTTAATATTAATATGTTTGAAATCAAAAAGTGTTCTTGGAGAATGTTGACTCTAAGATCATCTCTTGGCTTCCAGATTGAATTTTCGTTCGTAAAATGCACGGGAAAATTGTGGGAGTCTTTCGGAAGCCGTTCCGTCGTCAGAGAAACAAGGAGTATCGAGCGAGTATACAAAGAGTACAAAGTCATCAGCAATACGGTACTGTGCGAGGGGGTCCATCTGTTGGTTGTCTGTTCGAAGGATTACATGGAGATCGTACCCGTCGGCAGACACGTAGAGGCGAAAATAAACGTAATGGGTGAGCAATGAGAAAAATCCATTAATGTTTCAGTTACGGACAGTCATCATTGGAAAAATACAACCGTCTCAGTTTCTGATGAAAAGTGAATAAACAGGTGGTTGATCCAACTAAAAGTTTTTTTCTGTTTTCTAACGTTGGAAGGGATGGAAGTGTCGAGGTCGTACACACCGGTCCCATCGTGTTTACGTGCCGAGGATCTGGCGCTGGACTGGAAGCCCGATTGTCTATGCCTTATGGTAAAGCGATATCACGATGGAGCTCTGAGTCCGTCCTTAACGGGCCTCGAGTCGGGACAAGTCCTGACTTTGAGTAATGGCCTGGGTACCTTTGTGATCGAGTCCTTTGACGATTGCACCACTATTCATATGCTAGCCGCAGGCACCGGATTGACTCCGATGCTCGGCATTATTCAACGTGCTCTCGGCAGACGCAACGTGTAAGAGAATACACTTATATTTCGCAATTTCATCTCTCATTTATCGATCATAAAAAATGTCGAGGTCTTCGTATCAAATCGACTCGCGACGAATTATTTCTCGATCTGCCGTTTCTTTATTTCTAATCCTACTTGTTTTCTCTTTACAGAGAAACGATAAATCTCGTTAATTTCAACAGAAACGAGAACTGTATTTTCTATCGTTCGCAGCTCGAAAGGGTGGCTGAGGATAAAAAGTAAGTGCTTGAATTGGCTCCAGCGAATGTGTCAGTTGGCCAATAAAAAATGTTTTTTTTTTACTGGAGATAGCATATTTTATATTCATAGAAAGTATATAAAAATTTAAGATTAAATTTAGTGAACGGATTTTACTCGGAAAAGACAAGTTGAAATATTTCTATACATAAACTTATTTATTCGTCAATTTGCACATGTTAATTTACCTATTTGTAAATGTATACGAGTAAATTTATTCGTTTGCACGTAAATAGACGAATTTATTTACAAATAAACGACAGCGAAAGCGATATACTGCTTGGGACAAAAAAGTCAAGGATGTAGGGCGTAACCTAACATCCGATGCCGTGCTGATAAATTCTATTTTTGGCAAAGCTGTAGTCACCTAATAATAAAAAAAAGTTGATTTATTTACACGAACGCTGCCATATTGTAACGAAAAATAATTTTGGATTTGTTTTTTAACATTTATTTCGTCATTTCGCTCTTCCGAGTTATTAAGAACCACTTTATCCCGATCTTTCAAGACTCAAAGTCGTTCACGTACTCTCGCAACCGGAAAGAACGTGGCAAGGTCGTTCGGGCGTTGTATCGGAGAGTTTGCTGAAGGAACTTGTAGGAATATCGTCGAAATATTCGTGCGTCTTCACCTGCGGTCCCAAAGCTTTCATGGCCGTTGCCAAAGAGTGAGTATTCATTTTTGTTTCCTTCAAATACGTTTGTTATCTCAAATTTCCAGAATTTGACGTGGGAAAAACGATAATTTTTTCGTTCCAGAGCTCTGACGAGGCTCGAATGGAGTGCGTCGCAGACGCATGAGTTCGACGGCTAATACGAGCACAAGAAAAAACCCTTGAAAGTACGAAAGTTCGAAACCTAGAGTAGTGAAAAAAGATGAAAAAGTAATTGGAAGGGATCGATCGAAGCCTCGATCGTGAGGGTGATCAGCCATTTTTTTTTTGGTCGACGAGATCAACGACCCTCGCTATGGTGGCGATGGATTTTCGCCTTACAAACAAATTTCTTACCTGTGCTAAAGTTATTTTTTAAAAACTCCTCAAAGATCTTGCAACATTTTTCGTACAAGGTTAAGGGGACAGGGAGAAGGGAATTTTGAAAAAAAAAAAACAATTTCTCAAATAAAAATACAAGCAACATTTCCAATGGATATCGGACCACCCGTGGCACTATTGACCTTGAATAATTTCTGGGAACAGACATATCCGCCAAAGAAAAAAAAACAAGTATTGTGAAAGTTTGCCAGTATATCCGCAAAGTTTTTGAAAATTTTAACCTCGCGAATTTATTCTCGAATCGAACAATCATACGATTAATTCGTTAAGAGCTTCGTGTCTGTGTGCATGCGTGTGTATGTGCGTGCTCGAGTGCGTCAAGCTCGAAAAATCGATAAAACTTTGATGTTTAGCCTCTTGTACATATTGTCCAGAGATAAATTTTATTTCTACGTACGAGAACAAAAAAAGAACATCTTATTAAATAATATATAATTGATTGTGAATAAGTGAAGAAAAAAAAATAATTAAATGTTTCAGACAAATTTTAGATCGGGAAACTGCGTTATTGAATTATTTAGCAGTTTTCCTCACTTCTTTTCCTTCAATCTTAACCTAAAATTTTATCCAATTCTACTCCACTTCGCTCCTGATATTCATCAACCTTTTTTTTCTAACAAAAATAAAATCGAGCTTGAAACAAGAACAAACTTTATCAATTAATTCCAGACCCTTGTATCCTCTCGTACGCGATTGAAAATGAGCAGGTCCATATATATTTATATATCCAAATGAAACAATTCGTAATAATTGGAAAAAAAAGTAAAAAAAGCATCCAATAACGAACGCGAATTCAACAATCGTGAGACGAAATCTCTTCAATCATGGATTCGCTCGGTTTCGTCTCAGCGCCTGTTACTTGTAAATTGTATTTGAATAAATTATCTCCTACGTTCGCGGGCTTTTCCGGATGAATGTGAAGTGGTTACTTGGTCGTATTGGTGGTAGAGCAGGGTGTGCAACGGTGGAAAGTGGCGAGGTAAGAGCCACGGAAAATAATACAACCGAGAAATGCATTTGCATAATTTTATGGCAGACAGTAGGACGCTGATATGCAAATTGATCCTTGTCGTTTCGTCCGGCCAACTTTCCAAAGTGGCACTTTCGATTCACGGTGTAAATATATATATATATATATATATATATATATATATATATATATATATATTTATATGGTGCGGCGAACGATACAGGACGAAATGACTGACGGTGAAATTTTTCGTCTCTTTTAATGTCTTATTACGATGTGTAGTTTCAAAAAACGATTACTTCGGGATATGTGCATATATATAATATATATATAAGAGCTATTTCATTACATTCATTATAGTGAAAAGGGGAAAAATCGATGATAAAAATTCATTGCGTTATATATATATAACCTGAGTTCAATGTATACCATTGGGATTTTTATGTATTACACTTCCCAATTAAACCCTTACCTATCACTTCCCACCCGCACTTTGCTAACCTAACCTAACTACCGTAGCATCTACAGTCGTCTTAAAGCGCTACACCACCTTGGCGCTCGGAAAAATAGGTAAAAAAATAAAAAACAATTTCGACGCGACGATTAAATATATAGAATAACTTGTATTTTTCACAAATATATTATAGTTTTATGTACAAATTTGAAAAGAAAACGAATTTAAAAAAATGGCGGAGATATAAGTCATCTAGTAGGACCCTGTTTTCCCACTGATGAACAAAATATCTCGAAATCTCCTCCACCAATTGTGATGAAATTTATACCATATATTCTCTATAATATTATCCAGGATGTAGCATAGGATTTTTTCGATTGAATACCACGTTCATCGTTTATTCATTTTTTCAACTCAAAATTATCGTTAAAGTTAGAGTTTTTTTTTCAAACAGTCGTCGTTTCTACAATTCCCCCCCCCCCCCCCATGCACTTTAGCTATTACCTTTCTTTGGAAGAAAATTATTATTTTTCAGACGATGCCTGACACAAAAAAATTCCACCATTGGCAAGAATTTTCAAAAGAGGGTTCTACTAGATGACTTATATCTCCGCCATCAATTTCTTTTTCCTTTTTTTTTTAATTTGTTCATAAAACTATAATGTATTTGAGAAAAATAGAAATGATTTCCTATATTTAATAGACGAGTCAATATTAAAAAAATGCATACCTTCTATTCTGAGCGCCAATGTGCTGTAACATCTTAAGCTACAAAATACTGCATTTGCCGAGGGTACAAGGAAACTGTGGAAAACCCGTACCGGTATAGACGACTCCATATTCTTCGGATTCTCGGGTGCACGTACTTTTTACTCAAGTATCTACCCAAGGTCGCAGAAGGTCTTCTGCTCACTAGTTGTCGCGGCAGCCGGTGCACGGCTAAGCGGTCACCGCTCTGAGTATCGGCCATGCACAACGCTGCTCAACTCGAAGTATCGCCGGAGCCGAACTTCGACAGCTCATCCACCAGTGTCGGTACGTTATATATATATATATATATATATATGGAGCATTCCATGCCAAATTGATCACTTTCCGGCCCGACCCCTTTTGATTTGGCCGAAACTTTAATATGTTATTGTTTTTATCTGAAAACGCTTGTGTGATTTTTTTCAAATTTTTTTACATAATCACAAATACGTTGTGAATTTTTGAAAAAATCGCTGGTTTTTTTTTCCAATGCTCATAACTTTCTGAAAAATGGACCGATTAGGATCTTTTTTTTTTATTTTTCCCTTTGAAATGTTCTTTATGAAAAAAAATATTTGAAAAATATTTAAATTCATCTTCGACATGATTTTTTAGTTTTTTGGGTAAAAACGCGGTTTTTTCAAAGACGGCCACTTTTGATTTTTTGTTTTTTTTTTGTAAAAAAAAATATAAATTTAGCATTTTTTGCCGCCAGACCCATCGTGGTAAGACTTTTCTTTCTATTTTTTTTCTAAATAAAAAAATTTTATTTCTTAATTTTTTCCACATATACCGTAGGAAACATAGCTGTTTCCTATGGTGCAATAATGTCCATTAATAAGTTCTATGGTTTTTCAAAAAAATGCAGTGTACTATGTCATTTAGTTTTGCCGCTAAAATATTAAACGACAAGCATCTGTCAATGCTAAAAAAACGTTCCAGTTGAATCGTTTTTGTTTGATATGCGCTGACTGTTTTCATCGTCTGAAGACTACAATAATGCTGTGAACGGTCTCCGTGATCGATTTTCGAAAACCAAAACCATTTCAGGAACTCAGCAGATTCACTGTGTGTTACTTGACACAAATGGTCGTCTTATTGTTTGAAAATGTCTCTAATTGAAGAGATTACAAATTATGTAAATTATTCAAACGTCACAGAGATGAATAAGTTCATCATTAATTACTATTAAACAATTAATTGAATGCCTATTTACTTCATTTCCCATTAAATAATACTTTAGAAATAATTTAACATAATTGGAAAATTTTTTAAGTGAGTTAATATTAAATATAAAGTATTGAGTATGATAGAATTGACCATTTAAAATTATTTCATCATAGAAAACAACTATATTTAGAAAAAATTAAAAATAAAATTTTTTTAATTTAGAAAAAAAATAGAAAGAAAAATCTTACCATGTTGGGTCTGGAGGAAAAAATTGCAAAATTTATATTTTTTTTTACAAAAAAAAAAATAAAAAATCAAAAGTGGCCTTCATGGAAGAATCGCGTTTTTTTTTCAAAAAACTAAAAAATCATGTCGAAGATGACTTCAAATATTTTTTAAATATTTTTTTTCATAAAGAACATTTCAAAATGAAGAATTAAAAAAAGATCATAATCGGTCCATTTTTCAGAAAGTTATGAGCATTTGAAAAAAAAAACGGGCGATTTTTTGGAAATCGGAACTTGTTTGAAATTTGAAACGGAAAATTCCGTCCGAAATAAATCGGAAATTTCAATCGGAACTTTCAAAATTGGAAACAATAAAATATTAAAGTTTCAGCCAAATGGAAAGGGGTCGGGTCGGAAAGTGGTCGATTTGGCGAGGAATGCCCCATATATATATATATATATATATATATATATATATATATATAAAGATTTAATTGCATTCAATACAGTAGAAGGAGAAAAGTGGACGATAAAATTCACTATATATATTTATATGTATAGTGTTTTATTGTCCACTTTTCTCTTTCCACTTTATTGAATATAGTTAAATCCCTCTCTCTCTCTCTCTCGCGCTCGCTCTTCTCTCACTCACTGACTCTTGTTCTCCTTCTTCATATATATATATACACATACAGAAAAATCATTGAGGCCCAAGTTCCATTGGAGTCTCGAATTAATTATCGTGCCAAAAAAGGAACAAAAAAATTCTCACTCTGATAATATTTTCATTGACGTAATGAAAATTCCCGGAAACGTAGTAAAAAGTCACTGCTGAAAAATTTTGAACAAGAAGTAATAAGATATTATTCCTCAAAGAAGCTACGATTTTTTCTTCTTCAAAATATCTTTTTCATCGAATTTTTCTCGCACGTGGTGTCTCATAGGAACTGCCAGAGACTTTAGAACGATGTCTCCGCGATGCGGGTGCGGGTAAAACTTCGATAATGGTAAAGTTTGCAACATTCGGACGTTAGTTTTCCGACGAAGTGGGAAGATAGGTGCACGTATAATGGTCATTGTGGTGGTAAAAACGATGCATACTGTAAACGAGGGACTCTGGCTCTTTTGAGAGATAAAGAGAGAGAGAGAGAGAGAGAGAGGGGGGGGGGGGGGGGAAGAGAGGGCCTATTGATCGACCCGGACCGACAAAACTTTGTTCGTTTTTCCACAATATGACATAATGGGCCAGCTGGATGGGCGAGGGGGAAGGAGGAGAGGAAAGAAGACCGCTGGGAATTATCTGGTCGAGAGCGAGCTCTTTTGGCTTCTTTAAAACATAATATACACGTATGTACCGAGATATATATAGATATATATATATATATATACACGCGTATGTCCGCGAAGAGTATAATTAATGGACGATATCTAACGTATCTTGCCAAAGCCGTGAACCAGATTTCACGCCACGTCGGTGGCTTGTCCTTGTCCCATAAATGACCAGAAATACGTTCGCGTTTAATTTACTCCGTTGCGGCAGAAACCGCACATTTCTTTTCGAGATTATTTCATCGAGAGATGACGAACGTCGTCGTCGACGTACAAATTAAGGAAAAAAGAAAGACGGGATTGCGTGCTCGTGGAAATAAAGAGCGATATTTTTTTTCCCCTCTCTAACGATTACGCATTTAATTGAGTTTAATACGATGTGGAGAGAATGTACAGGCTTTTTTTTTCTCCCACTGATTGCTCGACGAATCGACCACAAATTTTCTGCACCCGAGAAAAGAGGCACGAGTCTTACGTTTCTTTTTTTTTTTTCGGTGGCACGAAGTCAAATTGAAATGGAATTTTTTCGTATTTTCCACGAGGCAAAGTTCATATCCCTGCGACAGATAGGGGTCTAGAAAAAAGGTCTAGTTTTTTGTTTGCTTCGTGTTGCGAACGATTGTAGGATTGCGCATATTTACGGATGTGGATAGGTACGATAGAAACGAAACATGCTCATTTTCTTCGAGCGGAATGGTCAAGGCGGTCGCCGGTTGGTCTGACCACACGTACACCGTATCTACTACGAGCCCACCCTGCGGCCGCTCTGCATTTTAACTCTTTCTCCGCACTTTTTTTTACTCCCGGTCCTCAACCTCACCCGTCACTGTGCTTTACCACTTGTGGCGCAATCTGCTCTACAACTCCCGGGAAAAATGAGGAACGGGGGCGAAGAGGCTCGAGGGGGCATCGGTAGATTGCGCGAATCGTCGACTAAACTCGACGAAACGTTGGAACTTCATTTCAAATATATGCTTCCGGGTGAGTAGCGAATTTTCGGCCGGTCATCTTTTATTTTTTGGTAAAAAAATGTATCCCAATGTGTCACAGCATTATTGGGGCGGATATGATAGCCTGAGAGTGCAGAAAAAAAGACTCCGGTTCAGTGCGCAACTGATTTTTGTGATTTTTGTCACCCACAGAGAATTCGTTTTTTTTTCGGTGTGACTCTCGTTTTTTTTTTAATGGTTCTGCATGAGACCGATATTTAAATTTCATAACGCAAAATATTTACGGAAAAAAAAGCGTTTTTAATCAACTAAATGTGTTCCATTCTGTTCTTTTTCATAGAAGTCCTGAGATCTTTGGGCAAAGACGTCATCGAAGTGGTTTTTGAGGGCATCCAGGGAATTGAAGGTTTTATTATTCAAGCTGTTTTGTGGCGCCCGAAACAATTGATATTCTGAAGGTGCAAGGTCCGAACTGTACCGTGGGTGTACCAAATCATCCCACCCAAGCCGCAATAACTTTTGCCCGGTCGTCCGAGAAACGTGTGGGTCTAGCGTTGCCCTGGTGGAACACTACGACCTTTCTGTTCGCCAATTCGGGCTGCCGCTGATCAATTGCTCGCTTTAAGGCCTTAGGGCACTCCAGAGGCCAAAAAAGGGCATATTTTGTGATTTTTTTTCAGCGAAATCATCAAATAAATCGGAATTACAAAATAGGGGTTTTATTATACACGTAATTGACTATAAAAAATTATTTTTTTCACAGTCATACAGGTCAAAATGACGGTTGTGCAGCATTTTTCCTATGACGCCTTTATTTCTGGAAGGTCAACGGCCAGACCAACAACTCCTATAATTTTTTAGTTACAATGAGACACTAAAGTTTTTTCGATTATATATAAGAATAGCTATAGAAGTACGTAGGATTTTTTTGATGTATTGTTTTTTGTCAAAATGGCGCATTTCTAAAACAAAAAGTACAAAATGCCATGAGAAAATCGTCAGAAAATTGTTTATAAAAAAGGAACTATGCAATATAATAAAAAATCCTACGTAGTGCCTCAGAAAATGTAATTCTAAATATACAATTAAAATTTCAAGTGAATCGATTGAAATTTGTTTGAGTTATGAGTCCGGACGACTTGAAAAATGTCGTTTTGAGATAAACGCGTTTAAAGTTAGTAGAAAGTCACGACATGAATCAAGAGGGGTTGCGCTAGAATTCGAAAATCGAGTACTTAGAGATTTTTCACACCCATAATCTTTTGGAATATAATTTTATAGGTACTAAGGTACATTTTTAACAAAAAAAATCGATTTTTGGAAAATCCTAGAGTGGCCTAAGCGCCTTAAATAACAATAACTTCATAGTCTATTAATATTTTCCAATTAAAAAAAAAACCAAACTCGGCAAGACTATGTATCGATCGTGTGTAAAAGTCTGACCCTGTCATCCCAATACTCCCATCAGAAAAAAAAAATTGAAAATCGATTTTGTTATTTGGGCCCCAAGCTTATGCAGACCCGTTCATCGCGATGATTTTCCGCACGATTTTTTTTTGCTAAAATCAACCGACAAATATGAAACGCACCTCGAGATTATGGTGCAAGGGAAAAAAAAAATCGGAGTTTCACGAAACCAAAACACAGTTGTGTAAACCGCAAATTCGCAGTTGTTGTTCCAGCAGCTATCGCGAGAGCTTCACCAATTACTTATTCACTCTATGTAAACGAATTTGTATGCCAGTTCGTCCCCCCTGCTATTTCCCATGCTCGATACCCGCGCGATAATGAATCCGTACGAACCAAAAAATCGAAACTGCACGCACACGCACGGCACAGTATACGGGTCGCGTTGCCCGGCTATGACAAACGTGTGAGTTTAACCGCGGGCTCAAGGGTAGTAATGAATTCATCCGAATTCGCGTTGCTTCGATCTGGCGCTGAAATTGCTACCGTGTAGATAACACGGGGTTCATCAGATCAATTCTTTTTTTTATGTCTAATTTCACCGGTAACATTTTTTTCTCCATATAAGTTATTTGCAATTTATTCGTTTCCGTCAACACTTCGGATCGATCATTGGATCTTTGAAAGGCTTTGATGATTATCATCAAAAGGCTCAAATTGCAGAATACCCCGAAGAAATTCTCTTTTTTGTTTTTTGGTGTTCGGACGTATGCGGCAATTCTGCCTGAAAAGACTCGTACCGACAGATATTTATCGATGATGAAAACTGCGTGACTGACTTGAACGCCTCGAGGCTCCTCACGTATGTGTCTTTCTCACCTTTTTTTTTTTAATTATTTCTTCATCCGTCGCCGACAGCAATCATTAAAAAAAATACAAGATCAAATGTAAAAATGGGCCAAATAATTTTGCAAGTGCTGCGTACAGCTTGGTGTGTTTCACGAGTGCGCACACCGGAATAAAAAATATTTTAATAATAAGTAATATATATTTAATGATAAGAAATAATAAGACAAATATTGAATAATGAGAAATACAGTCAAAACCGGTTATAATGACATTGAAGGGACCATGCAGTGCCGACGTTATAGCCGTGGTTAAAAAAATATAATAGAAGTGGTTAAAAAAATTACAGAACAAGCTTCGAACTTTCTAGATGATGTACGAAAAAAATTATTTATAAGAGATAAAATGGGAACATGTTAAAAAAAAATCATAAAGTGGTGAAAACTTAAAAGACACTTTTTCGTTAAAAAAATCATAGTTCCGTGAATTTTCAACATTTTTACCTAAAATTTGGACGTGATACTCCTTAAATATGCTATATTTGGAAAAAAATAGTAGCATAGTGCGCGTTCCAAAAAAGGTATTTATTTCGACATGTGAAGAGGGTACATTTTATGGTATGAGGATACTTCAAGCTCCAGGTAAGAAGGTGAATACAATCCCATTCGAAGCCGAGAACTATTATATATTTACGCCAAAAATTGATCGACCGGTCGATTCTACCCAGGGTGATCACGAAGGGTTAAATGCAGTTAAATATAATTGATTAAAACCAATGCGTTGGTCTAGTCGTTAGCGTGCTGAACAGCGGATCGGGAGGTCGCGGGATCGAATCCCAATCGCATCACTTTGGTCGTGAAATGTTGTTTTTCTTCGACATTTCTCGGCGAAAGACAACTAGCTCCGTGACTGGGAGGGGCGAACTTGGGACTGGCTGTTTATCGGTATAGGTTTTCCGCAGTTTCCCTATGCCGATGGCAGACATGTTATGGTGAATACGATACAGCGGTGGAAGTCGGCTGTAGCTGCAATATGGGGGTGGGGGGTGAGGTGGTGAAATGGTAGGTAGACCGGGGAAGTTGTGTTATGGAAGTTATAAGGGGCTGAAATGGTAGGTAGACCGGGGATGTGGAATGGGAGGCAAAACGAAGTCTGAGGTGGGTTGGGGCTCGTAAAAAGAGAAAGACGCTGCTGTATACGGCTGGAACAAACCATTAAAAATATATATAATCGATTAAAAGATCCCCCGGGAATTGAATATAATAATTCTAATAAAGATTTCATTTATTTAATTGAATTATTAAAATTCAATAATTTAATTGAATTAATAAAATTAAAATTGAATTAAAAAATTAAACTGTATTGAATTAATGAAATTTCATTTTATTTAATTAAATACAGTTTTTAAATACAGCTAGATAGATATTCATCAATGTGAGTGTCAAATTCCACATGCAGCAAAAATTTCTCTCCATTTTTTTGGTCCTTGAGGAATAAAAAATGTCAACATACAAACGAATAGAAAAAAAGTATTAATTTTTTCCGTACCAAAATGAAGTGAAATTCGCGTGAGTCTCTCTCGTGTATGTGCATACAGAAAAAGAGCGGGGGGCAAGGAGTCCAGAGGTAGCAAAATAAAGAGAGAGAGAGAGAGAGAGAGAGAGAGAGTGAGAGGGAGAAGAAGAAAAAAATTGTGACCGAGAGTGGAGAATCTCGCACGCGTCTCGAACACGCTCACATACGTGCATACATACATGTACTTTTTGCACGTGTCACGAGTAGGCTGCGTGGGTCGTATGCGTTTCTACACATATATGTCACGTGTTGTGCTGAGCCATGGAAAAAAATGGGATTCAAAGTAGGTAATATAAGCTCAGTGTGGCGTACGAGAAGAAGAAGAAAAAAGAAAAGATGATGCTGCGAGGGTACGAGAGCAGACTGTGGTGGATGAGGAGGGTCGACCTTCTCACCATGCATGTCGGTACAGGTTGAAGTCGTGAAAAATGGACCACATAGATGTTATTTTTTTTTCTTCCTGTTATCTCGTTTCTCTAATTTCTGCGAAGTTTTCAAATTTTTATGACACTTTCTCAATTGGGGAGAAACGTAGTCATAGTGGGAGTAACGAGAGATGTGTAATTCCCTCGACCCGTCTAGGGCTGAAGTTCGGGGTTGGGTTGAAATTCCGAACTTAGAATGCTCCGACGGTTTAAAATTCCTAATTTTAATGTTTCGAAACTACAAGTTTCGTAAAGATCATGCCAGCGAAAGTCTACACAGTTGACTGTAAATTATGTAGAACGGTACGAGTGGCGGTAGAAAAAGGATACAAATATGATTTCTTATACGAGATAATTTTCAGAAATAGTATGAAGAAGATCAACACTTTATTTGAACGATCAGTAATACGACGCACAAAACTCCGAATATGTAATATTAAGCATGCCGCAAAATTCCGAAATTTTTATTATAGAAAACGAGCTATATCAGAAAGTTTAAATATAATAAAAGCTAATAAGAGATTCGTCAGGTTCACGAAAGTTTGGGACTCCGGAAATCATAGCTTCGATCATACAATTTGCGAAAACTGAAGTTTAGATAGTGTAAGATTCCGATAAAGAACGTTCAGAACGTTCAAAATTCCGAAAACTCACACATAAAGCAGACAGCAAGTTAGCTTAACGCGTTTAGATGGCAGCACCACCACTTGTTTTGACGGTGTTCGGATTTTCGGAGTTTTGGTGTTTCGAGTAAAATTCGGATTTTTGATCTTTCGGAGTAGTATTCTTTCGGAGTTTTGATCTTTCGTGGTAGAATTGTTTCAGAGTTTTGATCGTCCTTCACGTTTTATTGTGAACATATGATCCAAAGATGTTTAGCTATCGATGATTCCTATGGATATCCTTATTTTCGGAATATTCCCTGTACAAACCTTCGCCATTCAGGAATTCAAATTTCTAACACTACAATTTTTCGGAACTGTGGACTCTCTAATTACGGGAAGTTGATACTTGTTTTATGTGCTGTGTTTTTATGTCGACGCTTTATCAGCCGGTCCCATGATTATTGTCATTTAATTCCTTAGTGTACTATTATTTTCGGTTATATGACAATTCTGTTTACAAAATTCTGGAATAATAATTTTCCAGAAGTATTGAGTACTAGCTAATAAATTCCGAATTTTGAGCGTTCTGATCATTCAAAGTTCGGAATTTCAACCCGGCCACTGAAGTTCAAACGTCCTCAACTCTCGATTTCATTAATATAAACATTTATTACGGCAGGATAAACATTATTCTTGTTTGTGTGGGTGTTTTTTTTTAAGTTGTGCTCTTTTGAAGGGAAATAAGGGCTGTCACTTTCTTCCGGTCTCTTTGATGAAAAAGCGACGTGGTCGATTTCTTTCTTTCAGCCTGGGGCCATATTTCCCGTCACGCGGCTGCACAAATGTATATACGTGCACGCAGGAGGTGCGGGAGAATCGCCAGGGTTGAGCGGTGTGCGTTGGGCTATACCCGTGGCCGTGTACCGCGGGAGGGTGGCAGGGGATGGACGAAGGAAGGATAGAGGGATGCTGTGCGGCAATAGCGGTTTCAGTCGCGCGACGGCTCTCGCCCCGGCCAGTCGATCGAGCTGATATCTTTTCAACAATCGAATAAAGATCTCAACCACAAAAAAAAATACCCTTTGATTTCTCAGACACGTAAATGCTTAATTTGAAAGAAAAAAAAAACGTAACGTTGAAAAACTTCGCAAATGAGTTCGCGATTAAATTCGTATTGACTTTTGTGACGGAAAAATCGCTTTTTCGTCTGAACTAACGTTATCCACGATCGAGTAAGGGAATAAAGTATCTGTTGATTTTTTTTTCGGAGACAGTGGCGAGTTCTTCCTCGTGCGACAAGTATGACTCTTCCTTCGAATAGAAATATCTTCGATAACGTGTACATTTCTCCTTGTAATTTTCTCATACATATGGATATTTCGCCTCTTTTACTCTTTTTATTTTTGCACTTTTTAAATATGTAACTTCGTACTAAAATATTGCAGAGGACTCAAACAAATTGGTATAATTGATGAAAATTCACACCGAACGTCACTCCGAATTCCCGCAGTTGACCGCTCGAAGTTTCTGACAATATTTGCCCAAACGCACTCTGTCGAGCTCTGTTACACTTATTACGTATTAAAATACTTTTTTTTCGGTATATTTGCTGGTAAAACATTATTCGCGATATTGTAAAGCTTTAGAAATTATTATTTTTATCAACATCACGATCACTATTATTATTATTACAATTATAATGATTTTTACGATTATCATTGGTAATATTATTAAAGTATAATAATTATCATTGATATTCTTGCAATTTTTCGTAATATTATAATTATAATAATTCGTCTCGCAAAGATTGGTTGTCGTACCATTGACATTATTATCGACGGTTATTAGTAATATTATTATTTGTATTACTTCCGTACAAAATCTGTCTCACTTATGTAAATAATTACGATACGGGTTTGTTTGTCATTGATGTATTTGGCCTCCGTTTCAAGCTAATAGAGATAAAAATTGGCAATTGACACATAAATTTTACGGTAGTGGATTTGCGATAGGAGATATAAAAAATAAATGCTTGCCAATGGTGTATATCATATAGTTTTTTAATCGACGATAGGGAGAGAAAGCGAGGAAGTTGTTGAAAAATCATTTAGAGAATGTGAGGTGAATTACGAGAAGAAAAAAAAAAAACGAAAATCTTGCCGTGAGCGAGAGAACTAAGGAAAAACTTAAAAAAAACTTCGTCGCATTATGATTTACGCTCGCGTGGCTCTCACCAAGTCGTGGCAATTTTTCTTTTTTTTTTTCTACCCAGCAGTAATAATAACCTAAGACGGTCTTTAATTCTACTTTACGTGAGGGGCCAAGTTTGGTACATAAATTTTGGTCTGTGTTGGACTGCAGGCTCATTAGACCCTTTTCTCGGATTATTATTGTAGCCACTGCAATACTCTTTGTTCCCTTTGCTTTTCGGCGCCACCACTGCTCTCCGAACAGGTACACGTATTTAATATTTAAAAAAAATTGAAAAAAATGATCAGTGCAGTCTCCAACGCCGATTCGACTGACGATATTTGCCACCAATCGATCGACAGCATCGTCCATCGTCGTCGCGTAAATCCTAAGCTCGCACTTTTATCGCAGTTTTATCGTTCGGCTCGATAAATTTACGCGGTACGTGATAATCCGTAAAAAAAAAAACTTCGTGAAAATCCTATGGTCGTGCAGAGCTTCAGTGTTTCAGTGCGCGCGCGAAATAATGAGTGGGCGGAAAAACGAGTTGACCGATAGGGAGTAATTATGTTCGCCGTTACAATCGATCCGATCACGTAAAACTGAATATACTTGTCCTTTCACCCTCCGATACCGTCCCTCTCACTCCCTCCCCCCCCCCCACCCTCTTTGTCACTCTCTCTGCGTAAAAAACAGTAAACAAAAAAGACGGGATTTCGCAGCTCCAAATTCAGAAAATGCACCAAAATCCAGGCATTTCTTCCGCAATTTCAATTTCATCGATCAACATGTGTGGCTTTTCGGCTGCAACCAGATTCGCAAGGAGGTAAATATTATACGACATATCAACTATGCGTCACGAAACCAATTAAATTCACGTAATACAAAAAAAAAAAAACAAGCACCAAAAAAATTCATGTCACGCCATCCAATTTTTTCTCAAAATCAAATATTCCAAACTTCCTTACAGAAGTAATCCTTCCTTCCTGAAAATAAACAATCTTTTCGCGCGTCATGGTGCAAACTGCCCCGTTTCATTCTTCGTTACTGCAAATCGTGTGCTACGTACGTCGCCTCCGATCACGATCAGGGTTTTATCGACAGGTGGGATTAAAACAAAAACAAATCTTTTCCCAAATATCACAAACGGGACAAGCCGTCAACGTACGAATTGATATTGATAGACGATAACTCGAATAGAAATTTCGTGCAGTCTCGTTATACTGTCGCATCTCGTAATCGCTAACGAGATCGAAAATTCTTGACAAACGGTAAAAAAACAAAAGAAAAAAATCTGCACGTTCATGTCGCGCAGAGACATTCCACGGGCTCTGTTTCGAAACCAACTTTTTTCACGTTTGCTCGCCTTTATCTTTGATTCCCATTCGTTAGAGCTCGTTTGCCTTCCATGAAAGCTCGACGTTGAAAGGCACCCACATAGAAACACATACGAATACATACATGCATAAACACACACACACATCATATATATATATATATATATATATATATATACATATCGGGATCAATAAATTGCAAAAGTACCGATGAGTGTTGGCAGAGGGGACAACAATATTCGTTTAAAATTGTCTCTTCTTTAAAATTGTCTTAAAATACTCTCGCGAAGAACTCACTAGAGAGGCGATCGGTACATAAAATTTGTCGAGCTCGTTCGCATACCCGCTTTTACATTTTTATTTATATGTGTACCTACACACACACATATGTATATATATATACAGTGGGTAAAAAAGTATTAGGACACCGCGTGTTTTTCAAATTGTCCTACAAAAAAATTAAATGCTTTAGCGATTTTTTTTGTAGGACAATTTGAATTTTGGGCATATTTTCGAAAAAAAAATAAAATGCTGTAGCATTTTTTTTCGAAAATTTTTGTCGAACATTTTATTTTACTTTAAAAAAAAAATAATCAAGTATTTTATTTTTTTCGGCACGATAATTTAAAAAACACGCCGTGTTCAAATACTTTTTTTACCCACTGTGTATTCATATACCCCGACTGCCCAACCACTAGTGTCGGTTATTTGTGTATAGTATCATTTATTTAAAAGATCATAATTATCTAAATATGTTTGTGTATATATGTGTATGTATACACTAATATATTTACACAATTATGAATTTTAAATAAATTATACTATACACAAATAACCGACACTGGTGACTGGGCAGTTGGGGTTCGGCTTTGGCGGTACTTTAAACATTGAGCGTGGCCGATACTCGGAGCGGTGACTGCTGCGCCGCGTACCGCCCGGCACATCGACCACTCAGCGAAAGGCCAATACTTCTGAGACCTTAGTGTAGATATTTGTGTGAAACGTATATGCACCAGGCCGTCTATACCGGTATGGTTTTTACACAGTTTCCCAGTACCTTTGGCAAATGCGGTATAGGGTAGTTTAAGACGGCTGTGAACGCAACAGAACGATAGATTAGATTAGCGAAGTGCGGTTGGGGAGTGATAGGAAAGAATTCAATTGAGAAGGGTACTACGAAACTCAGGAAATGTAATGATCTATGAATATGATACTGCAATAAATAATTTATTTTAAAAATCATAATTTTATTATCTGAAGGTTTCAAGTTTAAATCCAAACAAACTCAGGAAACATAATAATATATGAATGTGATACTGTAATAAATAATTTATTATAAAAATTACAATTTTCTTATCTGTAAGTGCAAATGCAAATCAAATTGAATACATGTACATATATATTTAATTTCACGCCTACATGAATTTAATTCACAGGCAAAGGAATGATGGAGAATTTTCTTTTCGCAATAAGTGAGAAGGAATTTCAGCATAGCTGAGAAACCAGACGATACAAATTCTTCAATTTTTTACATATCTTCGTCTGCGTTTCCGCAAGAGTCTTCGAAAAATAAGGTATCTCCTTTTTCGGCAAGAGAGCGAGAGAGAGAGAGAGAGAGGGAGAGCGAGAGAGAGAGAGAGAGAGAAAAAGAGAGAGCAAATACATTTTTGCGAATTCTCAGTGAGTCGAAAAGTAATTTACATCCAAGGAGAGACGGTACAAGTCGCAGTATCGATTGTTCCATTCGGATACTATACGCTCCGACAGTAGTAGCAATAGCGATATTTCATTTCCACTGTATACTCGATAGAATTTCAAAACCTTTCGTAACGTTTGTAACAAAGTTTGCCGAATATTATTCACCCTCAGCATCGAGGAGTTCCTTTTAGAGCCCGTTGAAACGGGTGCCTAGTTCCGAGTTTCCTTTCGCGCAACGAAACAATTGTACCGATCCCAATTTCAAAACTTGAGAACCCTTCGAGGGCGTACCGACCCGTGCGGTTCGCCTGTAAAGCCGCCACTTTTAGGGGTATTCGTCGTTGAACGGTCCTGAATCTCATTCCGTATACTTTCGGACCTACTTCTTCGAGAGGACGAAGCGAAGAAAATGCCTGACTTTTCTTCAGTACTACATTCGAAGTGGAAAGCTCATTTGAAGCTTCTACTACAATACTTCAAAATCTTATTTGTCATGGCCCAACGTACTATTTTGCCAACTTTGTCGCGAATCTTTCTCTGGCTTCAACGATCCTCTGTTCAACGAATCGTTTTTTTTTTTTTTTTCATTGATTTCTTATCGCAAGTGGAATATGAAAATATGAGTCTAGACTATTGAATGATACATTAATGCATTAATGGATGGATACGATTGATAGGGAAAGAGATGCGAAGCTCGTAACGTTACGATTTTCAGGTCATTTGGCCCCGATACTCCTTGCAAACTTGAGTTTATTGATAATCTATTCGTAACTAGGTTCTTCCTTTGACGATTCACGTCTATAAGAACTTTTATCAAGCAGTCATTCAACATTTATTGATCTCTATATATGTGTGTGTATATATATTTATATTACAATAGTCCACTTTTTACCTAGTTTTTAATTTCTTTGCGGGCCACCTGATCAAATTGTAAAAAAATAGAGATAAAAAATATTACAAAGGCTATAATCGGAAAATGTTTAGAGGTCGCTACCGAGCATTATAACATTTTTACTATATCTTTTTTCTACCATGGAGCCTCGACTCGTGTCGAGTATATCATAGTCTCTATCGGAATGTGTTTAAGGTAGTGGTCTCGCCATAGTCACGTTGAAAAGTTTATTCTTCGCTCAATCGATGAAAGCTTCGAAATATTGCGAACTATCCTCATAATATAGGTTGTACATCTTATGGGGAATTAAAAACTTCTAAAGTAATGATGAAAACGCCTAATATAATCTGTATCTAACCCTCACTTTTGTATCAGACTATCCATTCCGGCTACTAGTAGGTAGATACTCTGCGTATACGAATATGCAAACACTGCTGTAATCTAATTCTAGTCTGCTCCAATCGCTTCGTGGCGCTAGCGTCGCTAGACATTGCTTAATTTAAATCGCTATATCTCTGAAACTAGACCGTCAAAGTTCATGATTTTTTTTTACCCACTTCGTCATATGTTGTTCTGTAATTGAAAATAAAAAAAAAATCTGCAGAAAAGTTTCGAAGTTATTGCGTGAAATGTTCCACTGCTCTCCATAAGAACACTCGTAAAACCATGAAATCTTTTATTGCCAATGTCGCGAAAACGGAACGGTGAATCCTTTTGCAATTTTGGAGGTTATCATTGATGAGTGTCCAGAATGAGTCCTTAAAATAAATAAAAAAATCTATAGAAAAACGGCTTGGCGAGACTACTACCTTAAAGTGGCTACTACCATCCTAAAAAAGTTCATGAACCATCTATGGTACCTGTCAGACGAGTTAATCTGTTTGTCTTTTTTCGATGACGACGTTCCAATTAAGACGAAGCGCGAAATGACTGAATCATTAGCACGTCCAGGGAGTATCAGACGTCATTTGAACGCTGATATAACAGTCCAGAGCCTTCTTAACATCAGATTGGCAGACTTCGTAATCGCTTGTAGCTTGCGATTTTTCGAAATAATAAAAATAGAACCAACTTTTCTTGCTCGGGGCCCACGGGAGTGGAAAAATGATGAAAGCTTTTTAAAGTGTTTCGCTATTTGCAAAGCATTTCGTGTGGTAAGCGACACAACAGAGCGAGGAGTTGTCCTTATATAAGAATTCAATCGAGCTATTACATATGATGAAGAACAGAAACAGTATCTGCTGTTAGTCGTAAGCGAACAGCGGAAAAACATGCCAAATTTCAATATCAGTACGATTGCACATGCTATAAAGAATTAAGATAAAGTTACATTGTTATAAAAAGTATAAACGAATTTGTATTACGACGAATAGTTTGGAAAGCATATAAATCATTAAATTTCATTCATTTTCAGAATAATTTTGTTTAAACCCAGGTAGTGAGCTATTAATATTTTCCAATTACAGGGAGCTTTTACGATATTTGTTTTTCTCTATTTGTCACAATTTAATCGGATGGCCCGCAAAAAATAAAATAAAAAATGGACCACCCTAATGTATATATTGTGGAAAAAAGTATTTGCACACCTCACTTTTTGTTTTCTGCTAATTTTCAATGACATAAAGCATTGATGTGTGGAATGAGTTATTGAATGAGATACTCAAAAATAGTTTGAATCCAATGCTCCCTATGTACGTCGTTATTCATATGACAATATTTTTTCAAAGGGTCATTCAAAAAAAGGAGTATGGCGAATACTTTTTTGTACCGCATATGAATATTATACGTATGTAAAAATATAAAGACTTTGGCTTATACAATCGAATATTTAGATATTTATATATATGGTGTGTAGAAAAAGGTATTTGCATACCTCATTTTTTTAGTTTTTTTAAATATTTTCAATAACATGAATTATTTTTATGTGAAATGAGTTATTGAATATGATACTTAAAATGTAGTTCGAATACGATGCTCCCTCTATACTTCTTCATTTATACGACAATATTTTTTCAAAGTGTCATTCAAAGAGGGGAGTATGTCGAATACTTTTATACACTGCATATGAATATTACACGTATCTAAAAATATAAAGACGTTAGGTTATGCAATTAACTAGATATATTGATTTATTGAAAGAGATACTTCCCAAATAGTTCGAACATAATGCTCCCTATATACTCCTTCATTCATGCGACAGTATTTTTCGAAGGGTCATTGAAATGAAAATCGAATAGGGCGAATATTTTTTTCATTCGACGCATATGAATATTAAATGTATTAAAAAATAGAATAACGTTAAGTTATACAATTGACTATATTTACTAAACCTGTGATCGCGTCCACACTCTCTCCCTTTTTTTCTCCCTCTCGTCATAGCTCGGTCACTACAACGGTCATCAGGGCATGGAAATAAAAGTGAAAATGAATATTAAAGCTCCTCACAGTCAAAGGGAAGACAAACGTGTTTCACGCAACGAAAAAAAAACAGTCACGTATGTGGAAAGCACGCAAGCGCGAATGTCCCAGGATTTTTTTTTTCGTCCGGGGAGAGTAAAAAGGGATCTGTGAGAGAGAGAAAGAGAGAGGGCTGCACCGTCCTCCGACGATCGTAGTGCTCGGTGACACGAATGTGTCGTTCCATGTGGAATACTGTGGACGTGGAACAAATTGAATTACCAGAGTACTCCCTCCCCCCACCCCCCGCTCCTCTGTCTCTGTCTTTTGTCTCTGCAGCCGTGAGCCTCGCTGGGATGCTGCCTGGATAGTGAGATGCTCCACGACCGTGTGGTTCTCGTCAGCCATTGACGCGTATATAAATTCGGAAATTCGTGAAATGCGGCAACTCTGTTGCTCTCTCGCCCCCGCACTCCCTCACCCTCTTTCCCTTTACGCCCACTCATGCACACACACACACGTATAACCAAAACTCCTAAATTGTTATTGGAGGGACCAAAGCATACATTGTTCAACACTTTTTCCTACCTATACATATTCAGGGCAATCCCTGAAAACCCAAACGAAAATGTGTGTGTGTGTGTGTGTGTGTGAGAGAGAGAGAGAGAGAGAGAGAGAGAGAGAGAGAGAGAGAGAGAGAGAGAGAAGGAAAAATACACTCGTCAAGCGAGTAATTCCAGGAGATACCGTACGCTTTTTTGAATCATTGTATTTTATTGCCCGACGAAGCACAAAAAGACCGGATAGCGGAAAATGCCAGTGGGAGGCTTCAATTAAAAGAAAATGCGCTGTTTTGTCGAGAAACATCCTGGAGTAAAATATTTCCAACAGAGAGAGCACTATGATTATCAAAGTTGCAACCAAATCGGAGAAGTCGAGTTATACAAACTAGTGTGAATATTTGGTAGAGCGGCTCGTACGGAGTCCAATTCTTGACGTGTATTAAAATGAGAAAAAAAGCCATGTACTTCACGAAGTGCACACACGAGTAGAGATAGTGATGCAGGCACCCGTTGTCGCACCGAGCAGACGCAACGTTGGCAGGAAGGGTATCATTTTTTTTTCCTTTGGAGGACTCGGGACGTTGCCGCGTTTCTTGATAAGGCGAAGTATTCTGTGTGTGCACAGGAAGGGTCTCTGGAGGTAAAGTGTGTTACAAGCCTCTGAGAATGAAAGGCCCACACGTTATGCTCAGCAAACCTTTCACAGCAACTGCTGCTCTTGCTCTCGAGGCCAACTGAGAAGAGTCAACGGTCCTCTTATTTTTGCTTCTTCTTTATTTCCTCTTTCTCGTTTCCTTCTGCGAGGTTTTTCCATATTTTCGAAAAAAACTTGCCGCAAACATAATAGAACCAGCGTGGACAAGGCTGGATGAGAATTGGAAGAGTAGCAGGCAAATTGGCCTGGTGATGGCAACTGCTCTGGAGTTGATGATAAAAAGTATCAGACAAACGAAGATAAGCGTGATAGGTTGAAAAGCCACAGCAGATTTACGAAGTGTATCTCTCTTGACTAGGATGGCATTTTCGGAACGTATTTCAAACCTGGTGATAACCATTTCGAACAGTTAATTGACGCAAGTAAATCCAACCAAACGCTACTCCAGGCGAAATGGAAAAGAGGCTTTGCCTCTGTACTTTCTCTGTACTTTCTGCCGGCTTTAGATGAGTTTTTATTTTCATCAAATACATCTCAATATCATTGAATTTTAGCGTTTCATTCTTTTTCTTACTCAAAGCCGAAGAAATTCATGCACTACTAGTTCTATGGATCTCCATGGTGATGGTTTTATGGGAATGATTTTACCAAGGTAAGCTCAGGATGCAAATTCACCCCGACCATGCGTTGGAAACTTGAAAAGGGCTAATAAATGTTAAAAGCTGTTGGATAAAATCAACTGCCGATCGTTTTCGGCTCCGATACTTGCATCAAGAACAAGCGGTTCGGGAAAAGAACGACAAGAGTAAAAGGGCTCGATTGTCGCGATTTTAGGCACTCTGCTAAGATACCGGGCGATGTTCCTTTTGATGTTCATCGTTCGAGCAGCGAAATGAGACATTTCGCTTACTGTGTACCGTGTTTGCTAGAGTAATGGAGAAGCCTGGGGCTGCTTATGTGCGAGGACCCTGTGGAAACGCCTTCAGTATATAACCGGTAGATAAATCCCAAATGCCACGAGACAGAAATCCGGTTGATAGTAACGAGGTAGGAAATGGACAGAAAAACAGAATGAGACGAGAGGGAGGTGTACCGAGAGGCGAAGACGCAGGAAATGCGTGTGTGTGAAAGAGAAAGAGAGAAGGAGAGAGCGAGAGAGCGAGAGAGCGAGAGAGCGAGAGAGCGAGAGAGCAAGAGAGCGAGAGACCGAGAGAGCAAGAGAGCGAGAGAGCGAGAGAGCGAGAGAGCGAGAGAGCAAGAGAGCGAGAGAGCGAGAGAGCGAGAGAGCGAGAGAGCGAGAGAGCGAGAGAGCGAGAGAGCGAGAGAGCGAGAGAGCGAGAGAGCGAGAGAGCGAGAGAGCGAGAGAGCGAGAGAGCGAGAGAGCGAGAGAGCGAGAGAGCGAGAGAGCGAGAGAGCGAGAGAGAGAGAGAGAAGGAAGATTACGAGAAACCCACCGACGGGAAGTTGGCGAGTCTGGTGAATAAATTCGCGTCCCGGTGATTCATCTCTCGTCGCACGGTGTTCCGCAGAGCAACCCCTTGCGCGAACATTGCCGGGTGAGTACGCGAAACCGTGTGCGAGAGTTTGCGGCCTGTTTCTTGTCCGTTGTTGGTTCTATATGACTGCGGTTATCACTATAGTCAGCAGAACGCGAGAAACATTTTCCATGGACTAGCGGAAGAAAAAGAAAAACGAATACAAAAAACTCCAGCGACACAGGAGCGAGTGAACCCGCGCTTGAATTAAGTCAACCACAGATTTATCGAGAACACTCGGACGCGGACCTTTCAAAGCCGCCATTTCCGTACGGTTGTAGAAAAATGTAGGCCGGAAGGAGTTTCAAGGTTAGGCAGAAGTGTGCAGTCGAGGGGTTAATCGATTGTAATAATTATTATGCTATAAATTATTGAGCTAAACTGTTTACACTGGTTCGTCCTATAGTGGGAAAGTCTGGTAGTATTGGGGAGAACCCTGCTAGGGAATCTACAACTATGAGCCTCAAAGGCCCTCACTTGGTCTCCGTACTCAGACCATAGTTTTAATCAAACTACCTACCATGCCATTCCCTAATAGGGGCCCGGTCTGGATTTTTCATGGAAACCCCTACTAGTGAATTGCATTAGCGATGCCCTGTCAATTTTCCGCACTGGATGTCCGATACAAAGAGGATGCAATCGTAAAAGGCTAACAGGGCTTACGAGAGAATATCAGAAATGAAAATAAGCCTCAGATACCAGACATGGCTGATAACGGAAAAGCCCATCAGTGAAAGTGGCCAAATCGGAAAAGTAATCAACGACTTGGCTCTGCGGGCCAACCAGTCTATAAAAGTCGATACCCAGATTGGCTTCGAATTATTCAGCGTACGAAGCTTTTGGCGGTAGTCGCGGTTTTCGTTGATCGAACGATTCGGCTCCGAATAGGTTGCATGACGTCGAAATTAGCCCTGAATTTTGCCTATTCTCCCGGCTCGTTAGACCGGAATGAACAATAACAAAGCGAAGAGAGTTTCTTCTCCCTGGATAGTACTAGGTGCTCTTATCGAGGTCAGGAAACTCGTACGAACTAGCTGGACTCGGCGATACTCGATATATCCCAGTTCTCTCGAGTGCCGTGCAGTTTGAAGTAGAAGTATCCGTGGCGTTGAAGAGAAGCTGCATGAGATAAGCCCCGTCAGTGGCAATCGAGGATACCACGAGCCAGTAGTCTTTGCGTAATGCAAGCTCAACCAGACAGAACTCAGGAGAAACTCTCTCTCTCTCTCTCTCTCTCTCTCTCTCTCTCTCTCTCTTGGTCTCTTCATGGTTGAACAAAGCAGGAATGAAGGAATCACAGCTTCGATACGCCCTTCCTGCACACTCGCTCACCCGCATATGCATATACCACTCAAACGCCTATCAAACGCTACCCTGGCTTGTTTCTAACTTGTGCCGGATAGTTCTTGCCCGAATATCCTGCGTCCCTGGCTCAAGCTACCATGGCCTAATGCCAAAAACTCAACTCCCGCTATCCACTTCGAAAACAAGGTCATTTACTTTCAATTGAAGAAGGAATAACAACACGCTTCAGATCGGAGAACGCTATCTATTGTTGCGGGCTATTGTTATCAAAATGTTCTCGGTAGCTCCAACTTCATAGCTTGGCATCTGTTGAAAGTTAGTTGGTTTGAGTTTAGAGAAGGCAAAGGTTTATTTCTTTACTTAAGGTATCCGTTTCGCGGAGCGCCCTATTGCGTGGGCACATAAGGGCGCCCACGCAATCGACTCATTAGTAAATTACAATGGCGTTTAATAAAAATAAGTCAGAATCAATTATTATACCCAATGATAAAGTGGAATAACAAATTACGTATATCATTTGTAGATTTAGACGTTTTTACATTATCTCTGAAAAGTTGAGGTTACGATAATTCTTCTGCTAGTGAAGTTATTTAAACTTTTATTATTCATATTTTCTTTGAACATTCGGTGAACCACTGTTTTTCTTGTCGTTATAAAATCTTACGAATTGTTCGCATGCATAGAGCAGTTTATATCAAACTTTAGAGTTATTTAGTATGTAAATTATAAATAAAATAGAAATGTGACCAGCATGTCATCTCGACGAAGTGCCGCATAAATTGGACGATTTTTAAAGTCGTAATTCTTTGTTAAAAGTTTGCTAACATGGCTTAAAATTTAACCAGTATATTGGCATGTATTCGTACTTCATTGTAGATAAAAATCAGTTCGTTGTTAAATATTCGGGTTTTTGAAAGGAATACTTTAAAGGCAAACTTTCCATTTGGCAATTTGGACATGATCTGTGGGACTGCATAGAGCGAAAAAAAAATCAATTGGATCAACGAATTTGTTGATTCACAGGTTGTCAACAAAATATTTCTCAAAACGATCTAATATTCCAGTTTTTCGCCAAGTAATATGTTGGACCTAACTACGGGTTTGGTCCGCCCGAGTCAGCTTTTTTGTCAGGGGCTGATTAAAATGAAAGATTTATGGCAATCCCTTCGAATATTTGCAATATCGATCGTGATAATGCTCCATTATTCTCGTGCAAACGTGCGACCACAATTTGGACTTTTCGACATCGTTATCTTAGCTCCGTAGCCAGCATCCAAATGTTTGCTTCCGAGTTTATCTCTCGGTTAGGAAGCCTCGTTATAGCATGCTTACAGGCACGCGAGGGCTGGGCAAATGAGATGTCTAGGGCGTTTAACAGCGGAGCGCACGCGAAGATGGACCTGTAATCGAATTGAACCTCTCCACCTCCGAACTCCTTATAGTGACTCGTAGCATGTAGAACGATGATCTCCCACGTATATGTCTTTGATCTTTCGTCCCTTGCTGATACGAGCTGCCCTGAAATTCGAATATTCTCGACGAAATAGGAAGCCTCGAACATTTCGCGCAGAAACAGAAGACGAGCACTTCTGTGGTAAATTAAAGTACCAAAACAAACCTAGTTTAATGTTTGATCGATCTGCTGAGTCTCAATAACCAGCCTGGGAATTAAGACATCAATTATCGTTAGACCCCACCAGCCGCACTTTCGTGCGTCAGATTCACCATCTTGGCTTCTGCAAAGATGGTATCTCATCCGAAGATTGGAAAAGTTTGAGAAAGACAAAAAAAAATCATTCTAAACGACGATTGATCGAGAACGAAAAGGGCCCGGGGGAAACGGTTAATCGGATGGTTCGAGGGGGCGCATGAAAAACTTGTACCGGTTGTCTCATCGCAAGATTAATGATCAAGCCCAACGGAGTGTCCAACACTCGAATCATCAATCCCTTCAAATGCGAATCAACTTTCCCATTCTCCTTCCACGCAACGTTGCAAAAATAAAATAGTCCATGGACAAAAATCAATATTAAATTTATTCACAACACCTTATCTTGTTAATCCACAATTATTCGTCCGTGTCTAAATGATTGAAAAGAAGATTAAACAAAAAAAATCAACCAAAATGTATCCGCGCGAGATGAGAAATAAAACTTCATGATCAACGTTACGCTACGAAACAACTATCGCCAAGTATAAGCATACAAGAATATCGTGTATCAATAATGTCCCTTGGGCTTACATTTGCGCCAAAGACGGGATCCGCTCGATTATTCGCGAGAGGATCGTACTTGGTACCAAGATGCTTGTTGCCGATGGGACACGCAGCCGTAGTTATACCCTTGTGAATTATTATGCCTAGGCGTATAGTTGACGTAATACTACACGATATCGTGTTGCCCATAGACTCACGCCTAATTTGCCTTGACAGCGACTTGAGCTGCTCTCTCTCTCTCTCTGTCTCTCTCTCTTGATCTCTACACACATATACACACATGCATATGGATAGAGAGATAATATATTGGGTATCGACACGCTTAGCTAGTGTCTTTGAGATATCACCCGAATACGCCGGAGGCACCGTCGATTCAGGACTCAGTATATCCTTCGGCTGCAACGTCGCTCAGCAACATTTATAATCGAGTTGTGCTCGGAAATAAAATGAAGCTTTGCTGTACTGACACGTATATATCCATACATACACACTTCCTTTCTCTCTCTCTCTCTCTCTCTCTCTCTCTCTCTCTCTCTCTCTCTCTCTCTCTCTCTCTCTCACTCTGTTCATCCTTTTTGTTATTACGTTATTAACTTTTTAATTTTTTATTACGTTATTTTTTGTTACATTATTTCATTTTTTTGTTTTATTATTTATTATTTTTACGATATTTTTATTTGGATGTGATTCATATCGCTTTGCCGCTCAGATTTTTGTTATACTACTGTGCGCATGTTATGTTATGCCATTTATGATTTTCGATTTATCTAACTTCTTCCTAGTTGCTTATCTTCTAATGTTTTAGTTGTACTAAAACATTAGAAGATGTTTTAGTTGTACTTTATTATTTTTTTACATGTACCTTGTTGCCTAAAGGTTGTTGTCTAAATTAATCAATCAATCTCTTTTTCTCTCTAGATATATTCTCTAGGATATATCCCTAAGATATTTTGAAGTCTATGCCAAATCCATCCGGTTGTTTCGAGGGTGGCTGTTCAATTTTTTTTGCAACGAACAATTAATTCCAAGGTCTGCACGTTCCAGAAATGATCTCTATATAAATTTGCTTCTATCTCAAAGAGAATTTGGAGACATTGGGGGTTTCATTTTAGATGAACATGTATATTTATATATGTATACGGGTGTTCGTATAGAAGCATTTATTAATGATGAAGGGCTACGAGCTCGGTAAGTATTTCGAGGCAACTGCGTCGCGTATATACCCGTAAGCATCAAAACTTGTGGGTCCGTGAAGTTTCGAAACTCCGTTCCGCAGCTGAATTTCATCTCGAGTACTTCTCATCATTAATATCAACGCGTACCTACATAGCGTAGGTTTGCCGAGGTCTCTTTGCGCATTGAAGAAAAAAAACGTATCACTGCACAGTGGTTTGACGAATTTCCGAAAAAAAATGGATAATGCTTTTTTGTTCCGCCCAGTGTTGCAGTTTCGTGATTGTTCATCAAAAGTAAATAATGTATGGAGCATAATTTACAAGAGCGGATGAACAGTCGCGATTCGCAATGCTAATCGAATCGTTAATTATGTCGCTCGTTTACCAATAATGTGTTCCCCGGCGATAGCCGAAAATATATGGGCAATACGATATATACCAGTCGTGATAATTTTCATACGGGGTTTCTCTCTTCCGTTAATTCCTTTTTATCTTTCTCTCTTTCTCTCTCTCTCTCTCTCTCTCTCTCTCTCTCTCTCTCTCTCTCTCTCTCTCTCTCTTCCGCTCCCTCTTTCTCTGTCACTCTCACTCTCACTCTTTCTCTCTTTACTCTAGCGACGATTCGCCATGCCCTTGTCAGAGCAAGCGACAGACAGTGGGGTACAAATGCATACACATGTGTATATATATAATGAGAGAAAACGTTATTTATATGGCAGTAGTGCAGCAGCGAAATAACCAGACGCACCTGTTGCGTCGCCGGAGTGTACACGTATCGTACCCCAATGAAAGTCCGTGGGCGTCTTTATGCGCCATCGTTACGACTCTAGTTATTTCTTCGTTATAACACACCTATATGTACAGAAACGAGTGTGCAGGAGGTTTCCTATCGATAGGATGAGCTGTCGATCGATACGCAAAATCTTCAGCCGTTTCGATAGTGAGAGACGATCATCAAGTTCCTTGCGGGTTTTTTTTTATAAGCTAGTTCCAAAAATTGGGGTTTTCGCTTAAAGAAAAACGACCCTTTTAAAATAAATCCTCATAATAAAATATCATTTTAATTTTTTTACCTGTTTTTATTGACATCGTAAAGTATTTAAAAAACATTTTTTTTACTTAAGTTTACACAATTTGATAATTTTTTTAAGTTCAAATAGACACCTTTAAATGGAGGTAGGTGGGTGGCGCGGATGATTACGGTACATAGAGTCATCTGAAACAAAAAAATTAAACTGATTATTGTCTGTAAGCTTGTGGCTTCGTCCCTTACTAGATATACACATTTTTATTAATAAATAACAAAACGGCGGACTTGTGGAAAAACATTTTTTAATCGTGATTTTTTTCGTTGAAAATTGGTGAAAAAAAGAAATTATTATTATAACAAAATAATTTTAGTACCCAACGGAGCCATTGTTGTGTAGAATAACATGTGTAAAAATGTATGCAATCGGTCGGATATAATTTTTTTAATCACCCGCGTCGCTTACAAAAATGTTGTTTCGAGAAAAACGCGTTTAAAATTTTGATTCCAGATTTCTTATAAAAAATGTATCCTTACACTAATCAGCTATGCCTGGTGCATGGAGTAAACCTTCCGTTTCTTCAAAGGCATCGTTTTCAGCCGAAATCGATTTTTCGCAGCCCGTACACCAGACTACATCCTTAAGTAATCGATCGATTTAAGTAATTAATCATTAACCAAGTAATAATTAAGTAATTTAGGATAGGATACACGTAGTATTACTGAAGTACGTAATGCCCTAAATGACTTAATTATTACTATTGATTATGACTTCTATAAATTACGTAATCATTACTAAGTTAAGTTAGAAAAAGATACACTTAGTATCCTTTCCAAAATTTTGCCATAGGTTTTTATTTTTTCAATTTGCATCCCTCTATTAGCATTACTCTTTACCAGTTAGCTGTTTACTGCAGTCAAAATGAAACAATGACCACGATACTCTTCTTTCAATAGATATCGAATTAAATTTTTGACCCTTGGGTGGGCCCATCATTTTTCCACGCTCTATTAACATGGTCGAAACAAACAATACACGATTGTTTCCGGCGCAAAACATTGAATAACCAAACGTCGCCGTTCAGTCTCTAGTATGGTGTTTTGGAATGCCACGAGGGCGATGGACGAAGCACAGTCCATCGGTAAGTGATGGGCTGGAGAGCGTGAAGAGAAAATGGAGTGGCTCTTCGACGACACTTGTGCATACCGCTACTCGATTTGGAGAGTATCGAGACGAAGCAATGGACCGAGAGCTTCATTCGATTGACATATACATTCATATATATGTGTCTACAGATCGAAGCTCTCGGTCCATGTCTTATGTATATAAATATATATATTTATATACGGGGTAAGGTATTTTCAGTCGTTCATATCTATGCACTGTCGGCTATCAGCTCACCTGGCTGTCCCTGAGGACGGTTCTCGAATACGAATGTCTTGAAAATCATCTTTACTCGCGTATATAGTACACACAGCAATGCGAATCAGCCCATTGTATTTTGCTGCATGTGTTGTACCACTTTAATGTGCATACTCAAGTATATGGTAGATATTTGATCGTATACAAGTAGCGCACAATACGAAAAAGCATTATCCTCGAAGTATTGTCGAATTGAGTTTGCTCCGTATTCTCTTCTCTCTCTCTCTCTCTCTCTTTCTACTTCGCTGTTTCATCTTTTCTCTTACTTCGGTACATTCTGCAGGCTTCTCATCCGAGATACTTTCGTATCTACATGCGGTCTTGTTTCATATTTGGACACACAATCGCGTCAAAGATTTGACGATTAGCGCAATTTATACGTATACATATGCCGATATTTGACATAAATGAATTTAATAAACGGCATTTTGAAGGGGAGGAATTCACCTTCATTGCGTTTTTTTTAAATTTTTTACTATTTTTTTTTACGACTAGTACCTTTTTTCGAAAACGACAATTTTTCGCCTTTTTTTGTTCCTTTTCTGGTGGATCCCGTTTTTTAATTTATTTTTTTGACCGCAATCATAAAGGGGGAAGCTCAAGCTTCACTTTTGATTTTATTTAAAGCGTCGTACGATTTTTTTTCTAAAGATATTTTGATTTTTTTGATAAAAGAGACTATTTAAAAAATAACGTGTAAAGCGAAAACGACAAGGATTCAAGGAAAATCTCAAGATAGTAAAACGTTGAATCGGTTTTCGTTGGGTTAGCGAGAATTTTTTCAGATTTATTTCAATATTTTTTTTTCACCTATTTTCGGTAAAAAATCAGATTATTTAATTATCGTAACTCGAGAACTGAGGGGTTTGTTGTAAAATTTCAAGGAAGGAAAAAAAATTCTTTTTCTATTTTCAAAAAAATAGAATTATTTCAAATTTTTTTCGACATTTTTTTCTCGAGTTACGGTAATTAAATCATCTGATTTTATACCAAAAATAGGTGAAAAAAAAATTCGAAAAAAATCTGAAACAATTCTCGCGAACTCAACGAAAACCGATTCAACTTTTACTGTCTTGAGGTTTTCCTTGAATCCTTGTCGTTTTCGCGTTACACGTTATTTTTAAATTGTCTCTTTTTTTTATCAAAAGATTTTTAGAAAAAAAAATCGTACGAAACTCAAAAAAAAACAAAATTGAAGTGCATTAAAAAAATGTTGTCTGTAAACGGGGTCCACCAGAAAAGGAACAAAAAAAAAACGGCAAAAAATGGTTGTCTTCGAAAAAGGGTTCTAGCCCTTTTTTCAACGCAGCATTTTTCAACAAGTCAAAGGTAGTTAGCATGTCGCACCTCCCCCCGCCCTGCTGCAACACAGCGGAAGTGGAGTGGGAGCAGCGTTAGTTTCGTGTGAAATGTCGCTAAATCAGACCCCCTATGTACAACTTTAAAAGCATTTTCAATGGTAAAAGTTAAATTATATTTTTTTTTCACTAACAAGGCTGTTATTTGGAAAAAAGGTATCGTCGTGCCTTTTATTAACAGGCGCGACTATTTATGATAGAAAGAATAACCCTTTTCCTCAGCTGCAGAATGTTACAACAGTCGTCCAATGAAAACAAAGCCACGAGATTTTTGAGAGACTGAATAGTGTACCATTTTCCGTCCGTCTCTTTTGTCTTATACTACCAGATGATACCAAATCGCAGATTTATTATGAATAAATAAAATATTTAGTTATTAGACGATATTAAATAGATCTCGATTTGAATAAATAAATATAGTTAAAATAAATCATTTTAATAATGGAATGCAATAGGAAAAATTTGATTTCACGAAAAATCTAGTTAATGCAAATGAAAAAAAATCAAATAAACTCATCTAGTTAACATCAAAAGAATTTTTTTGTCAGTGTACACGTGGGTGATTCGGATAGATATTGATGCGAGGCATATAAATATTCCTTTTTAGCGTCACTTTTCAGGCCACCCCGTGAAAAGCTCGCAATAATTTGTTTTGGACTTAAACATTGAACATACATCACGGTTATAGATGGAAAAATGTAGAGACCAAAAACGGCGAACCGTGTCAATGAAATATAAACGACGAAACGTTTTCGTGATTTCAAGTTGGGAAACCTCGCGTTACGAAGGTTTTCCAGTCAAATAGGGAGGACCTTTATATTTGCGCAGGTACACGGCATGATCGTGCCAAATGGAACTACGTTCGATCTAATCGCCGTCCGTTCTCGAAAATCTCCCGTCGTGCACGCCGTCAAGCGCGCCAGCGCGGTGTCACGATCGGACGTGCAAGGAATTGAGGCACACACTCTAGCCAAGTGGGTCAAACGAATCAGGAATCGAAATTCAGAAAGCCCGGAATCAGAAAGCTCACGGACCACACTCTGGACTTTTGCGACGGACTCGCGCTCCGTGAAAGTTTCGACGATACGGACGCGGTTGATAGTCACCACCGCGTGTATGTACATGACCGCTGTGTACATACGACCAGGTAGTTTTTTTTCCCCTCGTTTCGAAAATCCTGCTTTCGCCTATCCGTATACACCCGAATACGCGTATGCCCAACTGGATGCAAATATTTCCTATGCTCCGCAAACTGAATTTTCCTGACCAATGAGATTCACCGCGATCTTGTAGTCGGATCCCTTTGGTTCACGATGCGTCAAATATTGTAGACATGAAGCGAGTATTGATGCGACCAAATGCGGGCCCGGCTGACTCGGGAGGTTTATTAAGGTCCTTGGGGAATCCCGTGCGGCAAATTAGCAGGGTATAACTAATACAATTCGGGGCGTTCAATGGATTATTTGTGGATTCCATAGTAGGCTTTTCCATCAAAGAGACGGACCGGACCCCTATTAGGGGATGTCAGGGTAAGTAGGTTGACTAAAACTATGATCTCAATACGAAGACCAAGTAAAGGCCTTTGAGGGGTCTAGTTGTAGATTCCCTAGTAGCGATTTTCCCAATACTACTAGACTTTGCTATTATAGGGGCAAATCGGTATAAATTGCTTGGCCAAAGAATTTGTGGCGTTATAATTATCGTGATCGATTAAATATAATAATTAAACTATGCGTTTAGTAGACGAGCTGTGATGTCTTAAACCAACACGCATGCAGTGCGTTCATTGGAACAACGCAGGATCAAACGTGTCAAAATATGCGACAGAATTCGAAACGTCAAATGTATTGAAATAACACATTTCATTTTCACAGTGCACACACACGTACGTACGCATATGGCTGTAATAATTTTTATGAGGCACCGTTGAGGCAATTTTTAGGGCTCTGGTTATTTCGCCTTCAATGGCCCTCGGTAGCAAAGTGTGACCGGCTACGGATAGCCCATTTGAAGCTTCCAGATTAGGGCCTTAAGGCCTTAGGCCACTCTCGAGGCCAAAAAACGGGCATATTTTGTGATTTTTTTTTCAGCGAAACCATAAAATAAATCGAAATCACAAAATAGGGGTTTTATTATGCACGTAATTGACTATACAACATTATTTTTTCACAGCGATACAAGTTAAAATGGCGACTGTGCAGCATTCTCCGATGACGCCTTTATTTCTGGAAGGTCAACGGCCGGATCAACAGCTCCTATAATTTTTGAGTTACGATGAGACACTAAAGTTTTTTCGATTATATATAAGAATAGCTATAGAAGTACGTAGGATTTTTTCGATATATTGTTTTTTGTAAAAATGGCGCATTTCTAAAACAAAAATTATAAAATGTGTTGAGAAAATCATCAGAAAATTGTTTATAAAAAAGGAACTATGCAATATAATAAAAAAAATCCTACGTAGTGCCTCAGAAAATGTAATTCTAAATATACAGTTAAAATTTCAAGTGAATCGGTTGAAATTTGTTTGAGTTATGAGTCCGGCCGACTTGAAAAATGTAGTTTTGAGATGAACGCGTTTAAAGCTAGTAGAAAGTCACGACACGAATCAAGAGGGGTTGCGCTAGAATTCGAAAATCGAGTACTTAGAGATTTTTCACAGCCATAATCTTTTGGAATATAATTTTGTAGGTACTAAGATACATTTTTAACAACAAAAATCGTTTTTTGGAAAATCCTAGAGTAGCCTAAGGTCTTAATAAAGTTAGGGAAAATTAAGATGGGGCGGATCAAAGCCCGGACTCAATTTCCATACGGGATATTAATGCGATTTACTGGTGAGAAAAATTGACAATGTCGGTCAAGAATATAATTTGGTAACAAATCAACGAACTGGTGGATTCAAAGTATTGCCCATTGGAATGTACAACCTTAGTCTATCTTTTCACCAACAATCGGATTCCATGCCGGAAGAATTCGGATTCTTCAGAGACATATCCAGTCTGACCATTTTCTGATTCGATAGGTACGAGATGAAGTACTGAGCCGTTAGCGCTGAGTGCATCGTACGAAACGAATGGTAATCGGAGAGAGCGATATCTGGGGAATATGACAAGTGGGGTAGGATTCCTCACTTCACTCCTTCTAAGCACTTCTTAATTCCTCGAGGAACATGCGGTCTGGCGTTTTCGTGCTGCAAAATCAACTTGTTATGACGATTCTGCTATTCCGGCCTCTTCTCGTACAGAGCTCGGTTCAAACGCACCAGTTGCAGTCGATAACGATCCCCAGTGATGGTTTCTGACGGTTTCAGCAACTCGTAATACACGACACCGCTCTTTTAAAAAGATGAAATCGGACTTGGATCAATAGCGTATTTTTTGAGAAAATAATTCTCGAAATTCACCTATTTTTTTCGCCGTCTACTCGGGTGCGCCCCCTTAATTCAAGAAAATAGCATACCCAACGCTTTCTATTGCCAGCGGGCGGTTTTAAATGCAACCACCTAATAAAGGGTGTCTCAAAATGACCTGACATTTTAAATTGCGCGCTATTTTTTTTTGTGGCGAACATAGATTACTAATCTATGACAACTGGCATCAGGAAGTATTGAGGTTTAGTCATGGAGAATTACACGATCGAGCAATGCATAGAAATTATGAAAATTCACAATTCACTCAAAACAGTTATTGCAGACGATGTTTCATGGTCGTGTTATCTCGCGCCGCGGCGATGTGAATTGGCCACCAAGATCGTACGATTTGACACCATTGGACGTCTATCTTTGGGGTTTTCTGAAAGGAAAAGTGTATGCCAATGATTCACAGACTGCCAATTAGTCTGCAATTATGCCAAAATGTTATTGAAAATTTCGTCAAAAGAGTTAACGTTTGCAAACAGGGACGAGGCGGCCATTTATCGGATATTATGTTCCACACATAACCTCCATATTTGTATCTTATATTAAAATAATAATATTCGTACTTTTCGAATGAATAATACGTTTTATTATAATAATAAATTAAACTGTCAGGTCATTTATACACGAACAATCATGCATTAACGAACACCTCAGTAATTGTACCGTTTACACAATTAGTGCATTGTTATTCAAGAACAATGAATGTTTCAAATCCACGAAGAATGAAAAACCCTGAGCGTTCTGTCAAACAATACGACAACAAATTATTCGTTTAATTTTTTATCTTCGACCCGTTCGTAAAAACAGTTGCTCTTCCCCGAGCTGGCAATCGATCAATTAGTAAGCCTCGGGTCAGCAACCTTCCATCGAACAGAAATGCGTGAGCTTTCCCCGGGTATATCGCGACGTGAAAACGCGGTGAAAAAGCGTAAAAGCTCAACGACGATTGCGCCGACATAAGTCTACGAGAGGCTGCGTCTGTCAGCGATTTAATTGAACGGAAAGTTCGATCAGTCGACTTGGCTTCCCGCACTCGCGTGTAGTCTGCCCGGTTAAATTGGAATTGCGCAACTTATCTGTACCGTTACGCGAAGACGTGAAAGAACGACATTGGTAGTGATGTCTCGGGGGTGAAACGGACATGAACTTTTGGATACGTCGTGATAAATAATTGGGTGTGATTGAAGTCAAAATTGAAAACTCCCGTGACCAGAAATTGATTATCGCGATAGTCATGGAAAGTGAAGAATCCTGTGGTTATTGAGAACTAACCACGTGTCTTCGTAATGGGCGAGCTTTACGGGGTTACAAAACCCTAACATTTTCGAAAAATCTTTTTTTGTTTTAATTTTTTTCTCATAGTTTGAACCTTGAAGAAAATGTTAAGCTGAATGCGAATTCTGTACCTACAATATTAACAAAGATATACATTTTTTTCTATCACACTGTGCAGCGCTCCCTTAGATAGATTCACCCTTCGCTTCTATGAAACTAGTACCCGAGCATAGATTTTTTCTTGGATGCTCCAATTCCACTGTCAATTGGAGGTTTAGGAGGATATAACCAAAACTTTAACGAAAGCATAAACGCTATGATATGGAAAATCACACCGAAAATAAATTTCAGTTGTATGAAAGTAAATGAAATAGCTACTTACATCGCTACATGTATTTATAATGATGGCTATAGTAATATTTTTTAAATATTACACGTATTAAACGTAACCATCGCAAGTAATTGTTATGACAAGTGTAATGACGAAGACGAGCACCGTATATCGCTTGCTGAAAAACGCGCGCAAGAAACTACAAAAGAGGCTAGAACAGCTCGGAGAAGGTCAAGATGATCTCTCGAGGATCAGCAACTTGCTGAGGAAGGACCCCAATATGTAGCAGGAATCATCGATTAACTATACAACAAGGTATGTCATAAGATTTCAATGTTTTTTTACTGTTGAAGCCGCGTCAAAACTTTAAACGCGTTTTTCTCGAAACAACATTTTTCGAATTTGCGGGAAAGATAACTCAACAACAGCTATTCCCATTGATTTGAAATGTATATCACACATTTGTAACATAATTATCTCAATCCGTACGTAGGATTTTTTTTTCTAAAGTTAACCGTATTTGTTTAAGCAATATTTTTAAGTAAAAATTTTATATGAAAAACAAACATACATTTCTGCGTGATACCAAAATCCATGTTTTTTCAGAAAATCCTCTGTAGCGCCGTGTATTTAACCTAACTCAATAAAATATTTGCATTCTTCTATGTTTCAGATGAACCGTGAGGCCATTAGGATTCTCACAAATTGAAGGTGGAAAAAAAAACTTGACGCGCGCGGAGGCGTGTATCTTCGCCGATTATCAATATTTTTATATTTAAAAAATACATTTAAGAAGCTGAAAATATGTACTAAAAGCGTGTAAAGATAGAAATAAAAAATATACATTAGTTTAGTTACAAAATATTCATGATTACCAAGTGTTATTATAGCCTCTAAGGGTGGTGTAACCCCTTATTGATGGATGTTCTTCAATCAGACTGATTCCCCGTTGAGCCTGTTACGTCGTAAAGTGCACGTGTAAAAGCAAAACTGTCGTCCACGTTTACCACGTTTTATAGCATCGCTGACAGCCCTTGTTCTCTTTCACGACACATTCGGGGATGGAAATTCCGCGAGTTCCTCACGCGACTGTCGGCCATACGATTCCCCCGAGTGTTACATGTGTTTGCCTTCACTTCTTCGCCGCGTCCCTTTCGGAATCTCGGAAATTCACGAAAACCTGACGAGTAGGTATGAGCCCTGAGAGGTGGCGTTGTACGTGATGAAGCACAGAGAAAAGTGGGTCAGGAAGAAGTTGAGTAACGAGTAATCAGTTTAATTCAACGAATCAACAAGCAGACGATTCTAGGTTAAACGTAACCTGACGAGAAATCTCGTTGTCCTCGATCCATCGAGTTTCTTCAGCCTTTTTAATAGTCAAATCCTCTGATTCGTATTATATATTCGACGCTTTCCGAGCCATTTCCATTAACGATCAACTCGCCAGCGTCTTCGAGGTCGTCCAATTATTTTCAATATTTTCCAATGTTCCTTCGTACACCCTATTGGGCTTCAACGACCTCGTTTCTTCAACTTCTACCCCACACTTGACACGCCACCATCTCTCTGAGACAGCCCGCAGAGCATTTTCACAGCGCCTCCTGCCTAAGCGCTGCTGTATCACGTTTTCCCGTGGGCACAGGGAAACTACGCGAAACCTGTGTCGATACAGGCTATATTTTGTCGAGTTCCAGTTGCGTTGCCATTGGAAACTCCGCGGCATTGCACTCCTGCTCGGTAGTCGGTATTTTAAGGGGTTACGCGGGTTTCAACATTTCAAAAAATCCATTTTTTAATTTTATTATCTTATAGTACAATATGTCTAGAATACTCCCCCATAGTTTTAAGTCAATCGGAGTAAAAGTCTAGGAGAGAGAGCCTTTGGGAATTCCCCCCGTTGGGAAAGACTGGCCGGAAACGATGCAGGTATACGCATTTTTCTCAAAACACTATTTTTGAAGTCGGTGGACACGATTTCTCAAAAACGAATGCACCGATCTTATTGAAATTTTGCACATTTCTTCAAAATAGCATTGACTAGGGATTGAACGAAGGTTTTTTTTTCGATTACAACTAATTTTACAAGGCTATACGTAGTGTAAATTGTACCAAAAATTGAACAATTTTGCATACAACTCTGCCAAAAATTTAAATTTCAATTTTTTTTTAAAATCCTTTGTTCAATCATGAGCTATACTTATCTACTAGCAGAAAAAAATTGGTTTTTTAACTGCAGATAAAGCTATCATGAGTTATCCTGACCACCACGAGGACATTTTTTTTTGAGGGGTCTCCGGAAACCAGGTCCCACCGGCTGAATTTCCCAAATTTTTGGATGAAATTTTTTTAAACATTATTCAAATGTTGCTCTTTTATGTGCTTAAAATTTTAAACAAAATAATTTATATATTATATTTTTTTAAAAATATAGAAAATATGCTTTTTTTTGGCTTCGAAACCCACGTCACCCCTTAACACGTGGCTAAGTGGTCACCCATCTAAGTAACAGTGCCATGCCTAATATGGAAGATCCACGGATTTAACTACTGATTTTTCTCCCCATTTGATATCCCGAAAATTAAAGATGAAGGTGCTCCGACATAGTCAAATGTTCATTATTGCATGATGACGATCCATGCGACATGATGCAGCAGACGCATATGCACTGCGGGCTGAATCTTGTAGATGACTAACGAATGTACATATTAGCAAAATATTCATTGAAAGCCTGTATCTCTCCCTCTCTCTCTCTCTCTCTCTGTCTCTCTCTCTCTCTGTCTCTCTCTCTCTCTCTCTCCTCTCTCTCTCTCTCTCTCTCTCTCTCTCTCTCTCTCTCTCTCTCCCTCTCTCCCTTTCTCTTTAGCCTCTCGTCGGGTACCAAAGGTTTCCTGTTCGACTGCACGTGTACACGATCTGAGCATATATTCCCACGTGATATATTCCCTATACCATTGCAACTACACAAGTTAGTACGTATAGTTCCTGTCACTGTGACGTATATTCACTGACCCAGGGGTGCAAATATCGTTGGAGCACAGGCTAACGGTATACAGCGAACAACAAGAGACGGAGAGCTTGGCCATTTTGCTTGCAGTAGATTGTGCAGCAGGTGTATACCAATGCTTGCATGCTATTCCGTGTACTTTTCTGCAAATAAATGCATACATACATATAGCCACACAAAAATATATGGGCAATTCTACCGGTATCAAACATTATTTTGGGCCAAAAATTGACTAGTTCAATCACCAATAAAAATTCCCCTATATTTAGCTCTGAATGTAATAATTTTTCCTATTTATTACTCTAGTTATAGTAGCAATTTTTCCTATCTATTGCTCTGATTATAATAATACCCCGGGCAGAAATTGTTGGAGGGATCTAATTGGATTTCCATACTTGTTACCGCTCCCTGATAGGAATCCAATGGGTCGTCGCTTTACTAAAACGTCACACACGTGCATTAGATTCTAATCGGGACTCGCCATTGGAATCCAATCTACAAATCGAGTTTGAATCCTAAAGGATTCCCAAATAATCGAACAGAATCCGATACGATTCTTCATGGATCTCATAGCATTCTGTACGTTGATTTTTTCAACAGAATATATAGATCTACAAAATGAGTGAATTCTGGAAAAGTATAAATCTTATCTTAAAAAAGTATCCATCGCTTAAAAAAGTATACATTAAAAATCGATTTAAATTACATCACTGAAAATTCACTGTAATTACCATGCGTTATTTATTTCACTGCACTTTAGAATAATATCACCGCACACGTATACGCCGATGAAGCGTACAGGTTATGATTCAACACGTCGATTTTTTTCTCATAGCTTTTCACATATTTTCCATTCGAACGTGGTAAGAATTCTTAAACGGCGTTCATCGGGGAACAGTGCAGAATCCAATTGGATTCCAATGAGGACTTTCTATGTGTAGTGACCCTAATAAATCTCTATATAGATGTGGGTGCATCTTGGGACTCCTCAATAACTTTGTGCACTGGATCACGAACAAAAAAATTTTTTGTGCGATCCAATAAACTCCAGTTGAGAATTTGAAATAAAAAATTCTCTAACGGCTTTAATCAGAAAATAGCGCGTAACGCACGTGGATTTCAATATGGACTTCCTACGTGGGGTGTCCCTATAAAATCCTTATAGGGACGTGATAGGATCTGGGAACTCCCCAACTAATTTCTACACGGGAATTTGCGATCGAAAGTGGAGCTGGGTCTGCCGGAAGTTTAATGTTTCATCCTGTTTGAACAGTCAATCGAAAAGTACTGTGCACTGTTCCTCTAAAGAAATCATCGTTCTTTGATTACTAAAATGGCAGGAAAGGCGTTTTTCAAAATTTCCGTGGATTTTTTTTCTATATCTACGAGAGAAGGTCTCGTACATGGAATATCCAATTCAACCTGCCACCGAATTCTGCGCTCGCTGACCCCGCCAGGGGATCAGGTTGATCCACTTCCGGTATACGCAGAGCACACACACACACATACACTGAGCGTACGCGAAAACACTTTTACGTTCTGTATTGTTTCGCCTCAGACACACCGGTTCAATTGAAATGAAAAATCACTGCGCATAAAGCCGGAGAAAGATACATTGAGGTTAAGACTTCGAATGCGGCGTAGGGAAGATAAATCGTGGCTCGTATGGGCGTTACGAATAATTTCATCAGTTCTGAAGTCGAAAAAGTGCCATTGTTCATCGTCTTTTGTATTCTTTTTTTGTATTTTATGTACGAGTTATTTTTGTGTATGCCGGATGAACTAAAGACGAGCGGGCCACCTGAAGTGTTCTCACTTTTCGAATGCACCACGTTATAGTGTTTATGAAAGGGCATAGGGAAACTGAGGAAAACCTGTGCCGATAAGGATCACGAATATTTCATTGAAAATTGCCTCCCACACTGTAGTTCGCGCGCAAGCTATTACGCGACTGAGCGTTCACCCATCCAAGTACTGGCCCACCCACATGGAAATAAAATATATGTAAAAATATATTTTTCGATATATTAAAAATAGATGTAAAATATATTTCTGATATATATATTATATATCTTAGATATATATTAGATACATGCAATATATACGGGAAATGCTTTAAAAATATATTCGCGATATCCAACTTTTCGTCAAAAAATATATCTTCAGAATGTATAGAGAATATATGTTGGATATGCGATTACATATATTCAAACTGCATCTAAAATGTACACGAAATATATTCATACTATATTTCAAATATTATTGAAATATATTTGAAGTGTATTCAAGATATACTTGAAATATGCTTAGATTATGCTTAAAATATACTTTGAATGTCTTTAAACTACATCTAAAATGTATACGAAATATATTCATACTACGTTTAAAATATACTCGAAATATATTCAAAGTATATTTCAAATATACTCGTAATATATCTGAAGTGTATACGGAATACATTTAAAATAAGTACATTTTTGGCATATTTTAAGATATTTATAAAATCTATATAAAATAAATTTTATACATATCTGCAGGAATCAAACAGATATTACAAAAAAATTTACAACGAATAATTTTGAGGTGCGATCCTATTTATTTATGTTAATTACACGAAAGTCAAGAAACGATCCAATTATTATGTACGCTTTATTGACGGTGAAACCTTCGAAATCGAATTCTTTTACGTTGTCACGATGACGTATCTCCTGTTATGCTCTCGATAAATATTAAAAAAAAAAATATGGCCGTCGACTAATCATGGGCAGGAGACGACAGCACCTATTGAAAAAAAGTAGGATGTATATAATCTTAAAGTACAAATGTAATTTTAAACTACAAATTAAACGTGAATACAAATACCTAAATCAAACCAAATCGAATGACGTTTTTCAATGAATAGTTGGTTCGTTGAGTCCTTCGACAAATCCTTTTTATAAATTGTCCGACAAATCCAAACGATATCACTTCGTTTTTCAATAAATTCGACAACTATGGTTCGTTCGTTGGGCAAATTGCTCTTTCGGTTATTTATTCCTTCGGAACTGTGTTTGATGTCAAGTCTCTTGACAGATGACGAAACATATAAAATCGAGATATGAAAATAGCTGCATATGCTGAGATATGAAAGTATCTACCTTCATGCTTAGATTTTTGATGTTCTGACTATGGGCAGAGTATGCTATGGAATAACAGCTATGAATGTATTATTATAGCGACTATTTGATGTTCTAAAATCCAAATTTTCCAAATTAAACATTTGAGTGCTAAAATGTGTGCCAAATTTCATTATTTAATTCTAATATGATCTAATATTATAATTATAATTATAAAAATATTAGATATTATAATCGGATTTCACATTCAAAATATATAAAACGTATATTAGTGATGCATTTTCGATAAGTTTTATATACATCTGAGATGTATTTTGTTATATACGTCAGAATATTTTCTCTAGTATATTCCCCAATATATAAAACATACATTCAGTTTGTATGTCTGATATATTTAAGATATATCTTAAATGTATTTATATTTATATATCGCATAGGTTTTGACTTATATCCAAAAATATATTTGACATATCCAATTTTTCGTACAAAATATATTTTATATATGTTTTATATATCTTTCGATATATTTTTTATATATTTTATTTCCATGTGGGCAGCTGAATGCGTACACGACTCTTCAGCTCCTATTTCGTTTTCTTACAATTTTTTATCCTCCAAAAGTTCCTACTTTTCACGAAAATATTCCAAATTCTCCAGTTTCATTGAAACGAACAGGAGTAGAAGAGGAAGGCTGATGCGGTCATTTTTTTTTACGATCGACCAAGTTGACGGCAACCTTTTTTTTCATCCATCGTTTTTTTTTAATTTTCGATGAGAATCCGGGTACGCCGGTTTAGTCGATAAATACTGATCCGGGTGTGCGAAAAGCGCACGCTCTCAAAGTGTCGGATGCTGAAGAGGACTCGACTGGCACGTAACTATGCGAGAGAGGATTTCACGTGGTGCGGGATCAACGTGTGTCACATGTGTGGGAGAATAGCCGGCGGAGTTGCGATAGGAGGAGCATAACGGGAAGGGTCGAAGAGCGGGAAGGGTTGCTACAAGCGAATTAACGTGGAACAACCTCCGGGGTGTTTACACTCTCCCGATTAACCCTCCAACGATTCTGCTACGGTCTTGGCCAGACTTTCGATCATTTCTGCTCACCCTTACATCACTCCTAACCTCGATTGGCAAACCAGAGCGTCCTATACAGCTGACAACGTGCCACGATGCAAATATCGTTCATCACATGAGAAGGATTGCCCAACTTAGGGTCGTCATCGTCATTGACCTTGGCGCGATCCAAGAGAGCTTTGCAAAGGCAAAAACGCGGGTGGCAATTAGGGGAGAAAAATTGCAACATTACGGACATATTAATTCTTGGCTACTCCCGTCTTCGAGTCCTCCTTCGCAAGTTCTAAGTGGCTGGTACGAAGCTCCGGGAATGGCATAATTACCCGGGAACATCGGAGCCTAACGAGTTTTAATATGACATCGCTATATACAACATAGCCTCAAAATGATCTGCATAGCGGTGAGTCTAAGTTTTAACTTGGGTATGCATTTCGCTTTAATATGATGCGCGCATATGCGCAAGAGTTCGTTGCTTCGTACCGTCCTCATAACTTTGAAACTGTTTCTCAGATCATAATTCAACTTGCGCCAGGCGAACGTGCCGAGTTTTAAACCGAGTAAAGCCACCACGGTTTTACGCTTGCCAATTAGAATTTTCGTCAGTATTTTTAACGAGTTTTACATTCGTAATTTGAGTAATTTGCATGGCGTTTTGCGGAACGTCACACGCGTGCGCGTATGTTCGGGGGAAAAAAAGAGTGAGAAGGTAATGCTCCCGGCATGAGTTCGTTATTGCAAAAGAAACCTTCAAAAGACACGAAATAACATTGGCATGAAAATTTTCAAAACAATTTCAATTTGTGAATTTGATATAGCGGGCACTCAAGCTAAATGAGAATAGCTCGCTTAGCAGCGTTCGTTTGGGCCGACACGCACGGATGGGTAGCCCAAAAGGGCCATACGATGAAAAAATTAACAAACCACCCGTGCAGACATTTGTTGGCGAGTCTACCACATCCCTATAAGGATGTTTGAAGGACGCCGCACGTAGGCAGTTCACATGGGAATTCAAGTGGATTCCGCGCTATTTCCCGATTGACGTTGTTTGAAGATTTTTTTTATTTTAAAGTCTCAAAAGAAATTTGTTGGATCTCCAAAAAAAAAATATCCTTTCGTGATACCGTGCACAAATTTGTTGGGTAGCCTCAAGGTGCACCGACATCTCTATAGGGATTCGTTAGGGACACTGTAAATTAGGGCCCTCATTGAGATCCAATTTGATTCTACACTGTTCCCCATGAACGTCATTTGAGAATTCTTGCCACGTTCGAATCGAAAATATGTGAAAAGTTACAGGAAAAAACTCGGCGCGTTGAGATCTAATCTGCACGCTCCGTGGGCGTTTACGGGTGCAGTGGTATTATGTCAAAATGCAATAAAATGTGGTGCTGAAGTTCGCATCGTTCGAACGCAGCGAAAATGCTTCTTGATTTTATTCGTTTCTTTATTTCTTATTATTATATAAAATCTTTTTTTGCTGGTTTTTGGTTATAGATTTTTTTAAAGAATAATCGAAAGTGTTTCACTACTTTTATTAGTCTGAATGTGCAAAAAAAATCGATAATTCGAAGAAAATATATTTTCGCTGCAGTCCAACAAGGCAATCTTCAATACCATAATATAATAAAGGGCAAACGATAACTATAGTGGATTTTGAGTGACGTGATTCAAATCGGACTCTAAGAGATACTGTTTCGTGTGATTTATACTTTTGGAAGATAAGATTTATAGTTTTCCAAGATCCACTCATTTTATATATCAATACGTTTTATTTAGAAAATTCAACGTACAGAATGCGATAAGGTCCATCAAGAATCGTATCAGATTCTGATCGATAATGTGGAAATCCCTTAGGATTCAAATTGGATTCGTATATTGGATTTTAATGGGGAGTCCCGATTAGAATCCAATGTACAAGCGTAACGCTTTAGTAAAGGGATCCCATGCGATGACTCATTGGAACCGTGTCAGGAAGTAAGGTCAAGTACGGGAATCCCATTTGATCCCTGCGACAATTTCTGCACGAAAAGTAATATGAACGGAATAGTTCGCTATAATCCGAAAGATCGAGTGGAAAAATTCAGTTGAGTTGACGGCGAATGCCGGGTGTACTTTATTCCCTGTTTATTTTCATTTTTTTACGCACACGTGTAAACCTATATGAGAAAGGTTTACGCCGTCATGTATGTATGTTCACACTGAAGGCGGAGACCTTGTAATGTTCGTACAAGCTCCGATCACGAGTACCTTCCAACCCTTCTATTTTCCTCCTCCCCGGTGCACTCGACTGGGAACTCGCTCGGTCACCCACTCGACTTTCTCGATATTGCCGTTCATTGAGCTCGACGAGCTGGAACAAAAGTTTTGCCCTCCTGCTTGCCTACGTATTTGACCTAACTCGCCCAACTTCTTAAACCTCGCAGCCATCTGCGTTTTTCCTTTCCCGGAGCTTTTCTATCGAGCAACAGGAAAAATTCACCTCGTGAAGGGAAAGTAAAATGATGAAGCTGTTGCAGATCACTCGAGATGAGGAGGGGAAGTGTACGTATCAGTTGGTGTAATATATTTCGTCATTCAAACTGGAGAGAGAGAGGGAGAGAGAGAGAGAGAGAGAGAGAGAGAGAGAGAGGGAAAAGTATTAAATTAATAAAAAAGGGGGCCCAAAGTTTTCAATTACAAATTATGCTTTCAATATAAATTTTTAATATTCGACAGAACATTTTTTTTACATTTTCATCGCATTATTTGGACATCGTGATATAAAAGAAGTTTCTCTAAGAATCGAATAACAAATACTATCGAATAAAAAGCGAACGAGACTGCCACGTGTGCTCTTCGGCCTGATGATCGATAAGTGCAAGGGATGAAAAATATTCAAGGGGAAAGCCGAAGGCAGGAGACGCTATTTCCAAGAATTTTTCCTTCCGGGTTAGGAGTCGCTTTTTCCGCAAAATGTCATTTAAATACCAAAGGATTTTCATCTTTCGCATAATACACCACACGTCGTAAGTTCTTCCCCTTCGGTTATTCTCGAACACGTTGCTGCCTCGCTGGGCCTTCCTATGCGCCGATATCCATTGCCCTGACCTCTGTCTCTTTTCACCAATATGGTAATTCCCGCCAATATTTATCTTCATAAATTTGAAGGAGAGCGTATGGGATATCCATTTGTGAGGAAATCTTGCAACCGATTCTTTGGAAACTTGAAAACGTGCGCTGTCGAGCCGAGAAATTGATATCAGCTGAAACGAATAGGGGCGGTCCATTGGCCTGGATCGATACTTAGATGGGTGACCGCTTGGCCGTACATTATCTTAATCGCCAGAGCTGGAGGCAGTTTTACCGAGTTTACGATCATATCGCATCTAAAAAATGACCAGTGGAAAAATGAACAAATAGTAAACTACAGAATAAAAACAAAGGATTATTGTTATCAATGGCTAGCTTTCGCCCATAGCTTCGTCCCCGTGGAATTTGGCCCATAGAAACTTCATTACCAGTTGCACCCATTATTAGGTGTTATTTTAAAAAATCCTAAATCATGCGTTTTATTATTTGTTTTGGAGAATATTGATACCGAGTTTCAAGTTGATACACGCAAGGAATAACATTTTTTATACCAACTTTTACTTCGCATTTCATCTTTTTAGGGGTTGATTTTCGAAAAATCCTTTCTTACTGCACCTCTACGTCCTTTAAGGAATATATCTTTCGAATTTCATTGAGATAAAAGCAGGGAATTCGATTGTCCCATACAAACTTCAACACCCCGTTGCACGCCTATGATTGGGAGTTGTTTTAAAAAATCCTAAAATATGCGTTTTATTATTTGTTTTGAAGAATATTTATACCAAGTTTCAAACTGATGCACGCAAGGGATACAATTTTCCATACAAACTTTTACACTCCATGTCACCCCCTTAATAGTTGATTTCCAAAAAAAATCGTTTCTTAGTGCACCTCTACACGTTCTGAGGAACATGTGTTCCAAGTTTGAAGTTGATACACGCAACGAATATAATTTTCTTATAGAAACTTTTGCACCCCATTTAACCCCCTCAAGAGTTTATTTTCGAAAAATTCTTTTAAGCGCACCTTTACATCTTCTAAGAAACATATCGGTCAAATTTTATGTTTCTGTCTTCAGCGGTTCAGGCTGTGCGTTGTCTATATGCCAGTCTTTTATAAAGGGTGTCTCGAAATGACCTAACATTTTTAATTGCTCTCCATTTTTTTATTGCGAACATAGAGCACTAATATTTGACAACTGGCATCATGAAGTATTGAGGTTTAGTCATGGAGAATTACATGATTGAGGAACGCATAGAAATTGTGAAAATTCAGAATTCGGTCAAAACAGTTATTGCAGACGAAGTTTCATGGCCGTGTTATCTCGCGCCGCGGCGATGTGATTGGCCACCAAGATCGTGCGATTTGACGCCATTGGACTTCTTTCTTTGGGGTTTTCTGAAAGGAAAAGTGTATGCCAATGATCCACAGACCATTTCGGACCTCAAGGAAGCAATTGGGCCCATCATTAATGAAATTATCCCGTAATTATGCCAAAATGTTATTGAAAATTTCGTCAAAAGACTGAACGTTTGCAAACAGAAACGAGGCGGCCATTTATCGTATATGGTGTTAAAATGGTGTATATTAACATAAAAATATTCGTAATTTTGAAATAAATAATACGTTTCCTTAATAAATAAAAATGTCAGGTAATTTTGAGACACCCTTTATATATAGATAATTAGCGCGTACACCGGGTAGCAGCTTACGAATCACCGTGCACATTTTCTCCTCATCGTGGTCGACAGCAAACTGCATAACTGTCGCGTAAAAATAAGAAGACTCGGTGATTGAGAAATTAATGGACACAACGCTGTGAAATCGTTCCGTACACCTATCACGTCGTAATTTCCGGTCCGGAAATTTCGCGAAAAATTCGTTAACAACACACGGCGTGAAATATTCCCCCAGAGATTCCCAGTCTCTGTGTTTCCGTGTCGCTCGACCGCTGTGGACCGTCATTCGAAAGAAAAAGTGGAGTATAGGTACATGAAATTGCAGTAAAGAGGGAAAAAAAGAATGAGGAGAGTGAATATCCTGGGATTTTTATTATCCCTTGCGACCGATAGAGGCGATGTGGAAGGGTGGTAGAAAAAAAATAATAATAATACAGCGAACGGTTTGAGTACATCGCCGCAGAGAAACACTGTTCGCTGCATAGGGAAGACGGCGAGGGGTTGAGGAGGACTATGAAAGTGGTGTAGGTTGGCTGTTAGGGGGATCGCTGTATGCTATATTTGTATACATTATATTTACGATACGTTTAGTATTTATGTATATATTGGGATATATAAGTCGCTAATATAGTCATATCAGGTAGGTAGGAAAGAACGGTTGATATTGGGGGTGAGCAGGGAACGATGTTTCGTGTCGCGTGCATGTGTGCATGTGTGTGTATGCGTGGGATGAAATCAATAATACACCTCCATTCAAAGCTCCCTCATCCTGGTCTCTCGCTCTCCCTCTAACGCTCTCTTCATCCAGCTTGCGCCGCCCGTGTGGCCCCAATGTTCCCATATGGAATCAGATACAAATGTGCAAAGTACACAAAGCGTCATTTGTGTGTATATATATCTATAACCGACACTGGTTGATGGGCGGTCGGGCTTCGGTTTTGGTGGTACTTTGAATTAATCAGCGTCGTGCATGACCGATACTCAGAGCGGTGACCGCTTAGCCGTGCACAGGCTGGCGCATCAACCAGTCAGCGGAAGGCCAATACTTCTGACACCTTGGTGTATATGCTTGAGTAAAATATGACATTGAAGTTTGCATCGTTGGAGCACAACGAAAGTTCAGCGGCCCGAAGTTTCTTTTGGCTGAATTCGGCAAAGAAAAAGACTCAAACGTTTTTTTTAGGATCCTTATCGGAAAGCAGCAGCCCAAAGATGCAGAATGCCGGGTTGAAATTCCGAACTTTGAATGCTCCGACGGCTTAAAATTCCTAATTTTAATGTTCCGAAACTACAAGTTTCGTAAACATCATACGAAAGTCTACACAGTTGACTGTCAATGATGTAGAACGATACGAGTAGCGATAGAAAAAGGACACAAATATGATTTCTTATACGAGATAATTTACAGAAATAGTATGAAGAAGATAAACGCTTTATTTGAACGACCAGTAATACGACATACAAAACTGCGAATATGTAATATTAGGTATGCCACAAAATTCCGATTTTTTTAATGATAGAAAACGAGCTACATTAGAAAGTTTAAATATCATAAACGCTAATAAGAGATTCGTCAGGTTCCCGAAAGTTTTAGACTCCGGAAAACATAGCATCGATCATCCAGTTTGCGAAAACTGAAGTCTAGAAAGGACGTTCAGAACGTTCAAAATTCCAAAAACTCACATATAAAGCAGATAGCAAGTTGGCCTAACACATTTAGGTGGCAGCACCACCACTTGTTTTGACGGTGTTCGGATTTTCGGAGTTTTGGTCTTTCGGGTAAAATTCTTTCGGAGTTTTGATCTTCCGGGGTAGTACTCTTTTAGAGTTTTGATCTTTCGTGGTTAAATTTTTTCAGCGTTTCGATCATCCTTCACGTTTCATTGTGAACATATAATGTAACAATGTTTAGCTATCGATGATTCTTATCGATATTCTTATTTTCGGAACTTTTCCCTGTACAAACCTTCGCCATTCAGGAACTTGAATTTCTAACACTAAAATTTTTTGGAACTGTGGACTTTCAAATTATGGGAAGTTGATACATGTTTTATGTGCTGTGTTTTCGTGTCGACGCTTTATCAGTCGGTCCCATGATAATTGCCATTTAATTCCTTAGGGTGACATTATTTTCGGTTACATGATAATTCTGTTTACAAAATTTTGGTATCATACATTTCCAGACGTATTTAGTACTAGCTAATAAATTCGGAATTTTGCGCGTTCTAATCATTCAAAGTTCGGAATTTCAACCCGGCCTCAGATGCAGGATAAAATTTTGGATGATAAGGAAAATGAGGAAATAAAAATGTAAAAAGAAATGTCGTTGAGTTTCAACGATGCGAACTTCAACATTGTAGTAAAACGTCTGTGCCAATCAGAAGAATACCGGTACAGGTATTCCACGGTTAAGGAGGTACGATCATTAAGAAGAATACAACTTTCGGGCCTGAAATTTTTATATGATGTTGACAAATACGTTATGCACCCTTTGGAAAAATTTCAGCTATATTGACCGTTTAGTGTTTTCGTGATAAAATCGCAAAGTCGAGCACTTTGAGCTAGTGAAGCACGTCGTCTTATGGAGACGGTTGACCGGAAGTGCGGTGATCACGGTTTTGCTCCTCACGTATCCAACTAAGGTCGTCGGAAAACTGAAATTTGATAAATTAAACATAATAGATATTGTAAGAAATCGAAAATTCGAACTTCACCGTGTAGTTAAAGCACTACATTATAAAACGGTTTCAACTTCCGGTTGAATATTATCATAATGACTCTGGAGACTACTCCAGAGTCGTTGAGGATCTAATTTTCAGTTTTTATTAGTAAACATACAATAAATAAAATATTTACCACAAATTTGGCACTTTGGGATCGACAATACGAATATTCAACATAAGTTAACATAAATCAGAACGCTCGTGGGGTAACATAAATATAATCTCTTTGTTGACCCTGAAGAACTAGTCCTTTGCACTTCGCTAGATAAATAAAAAAAACTACACATAACTCATAATGATTAGTCAATTTTTCCTCTATTGTTCGTTCGTTCATTTGTTTATTCATTCTCGATCATTTGTTTTGTCAATATGATTTTTGTTATGTTCCTTTATTTTTAATTCCAATTAACTAATGCCCACTAGCCTAAATCCTATTCCAGCCTTCAACCTATCTTTCTGTGAAAGATTCATCAAATTCGATTCAGTAGTTCTCGAGTCATAAACGAACAAACATAAAGACTCAACAGTTTTATCATACGTAGAGATATATCCAAATTTGACGAGGTAAAAAGCACTGCATAATTCAATACGTATTAGTCAATATGTAAAATGTTACATATTGACATTATTCCGTGTATTCTGACAATAGAAATGATACGTGCATGGGGATTCAAATGCTGGAGTCTCGGGGCTACAGATAGCATTGAGTTTTCAACGTATACCAAAAATTACGAGGGGCGATTTTACGTAGGATGTAGACACAACCGCAACCGCCTACATTCGTACTTGAAAACGCCTCCGGAAGAACGAAACGATCAAAAACAATTGGTGGTTTCGTGATTTCGGGATTCTACACGACGAGCACATTTATCGTACGTAAAGTACACGGTCGTTTATGGTTACTGTGTGTTTATACGTACACGTATATGAGTGTAATTTCGTGAACGTCAGGGCAATTCCTGATAATGGCATGATGCTTCGTCTACCATGAGTGATAGTAGATATTCGTGACGCGTGTCTGCACGCGCATATAAACCAACAAATTGATATATCGTATACGTTGCTCATGGGAATATCATATTTCAACCTAAAACTATATATTTGCGTATGTGTGCAAGTATACACATGTGTATTTGGGTTTCTTGTATGAGGAACACGAACGCCCGTTAGCTGGAATAATTAAACGTCAGAAGGTAACTCGTGGATCCAAACTACTTGGTTATGGTCCTTATGGACCTCCGGTCTTGGTCTAGCGTCGAGAGGGACACCGGACCAACCTTTGTGAACTTTGGAATTTGCCCTCGAGGGAAAAAACTGCGAGAGAGCACGGCATATCATTCTCTTGTCTTTGCTTCTCAGTAGCTCTTAACCCGTTCCTCTGTGCCTCGCTCATTCTCTCGAATGTATATATTTATATACAGGTTTGTGGGTGGTTGCATATGAAACCGCCCCTTGGCAGTAGATGGCGTTGGGTATATTATTTTCTCAAATCAAAGGTTGGCAATACACATGATTATGGATTCACAGAGTCTCGTTAAAACGCCATAGGTAAGTTTTGTGCGCGACATCAACAGCATTTGATAAGCATTTCTAACTGCGTTTACAATAGCAAAAGTCACATTTGCGGTAAGTTATGCATCGTTATTTCCTGACACAGAAATTGGCCACGCAAACGCATCGTTTGCTAAAGGAAGTGTATGCCGAACATGCACCATCGAAGTACAACGTGCAAAGAGTCGTTTCGCAGCTTCCAACGTGGTGATTTCTCTATGGGCAACGAGGACCACGGAAAAGCACCTAAAAAGGGATTTAGTGTCTAACGAGCTGCTGAAAGCATCGGATACCATCACTGGGTATCGTTATCAACTGCAACTGGTGCGTTTGAAGCGAGCCTTGCACGAGAAGAGGCCGGAATGAGAGAATCGCAATTACAAGTTGATTTTGCAGCACGACAACACCGAGGCGCATGATGCTCAACCGATTAAGAAGTACTGAGAAAGAATGAACTGGGGAATCCTACCACACACGCTATATTCTTCGGATATTGGTCTCTCTGATTAGCACTTCACCTCGTACAAAGCAGTCAAAAAACGGCCAGATGACTGTATTGCCTCTAAAGAACCCGAATTCTTCCTGAGTAGAATCCGTTTGTTGGCCGAAAGATGAGCCAAGGTTGTCGATTCCGATGGCCAACATTTTGAATAAACCAGTTCGTCGGTTTTCTGCCGAATCACTATCTTTTCATTCGCCCAAACATTGACGATATTAAATTCAACCATCTGGCACAATATATATGTATTAGGCATAGAGTTGCTTAGGGGACGTCCATTAATTACGTGAGCTCCAAATGGGGAGGGCGAGGGGTCTGGCAAAATCTCACCAAATCTCATTTAGGGAGAGGGGGCGGGGGTCAATTAAAATCTCACGTTAACTTTGTAATTCAGAAAATATACTATTATAACATTTTATAAGTTACAGGGTGCAAATATGGACACCTTCAGGTTTAAATCATTCTAGAAGGGGAAATATTTTAAGAAAACAACAAAATCAACAATTTTATGATATATTGCACCGAGCAAAAGATTACACAGACTGCGAGGGGAGACAGAACGATGGTAGAACGAAATGAAAAAAAAATGACTCTCGCAAGAGTGGTGGGCGGAAATGAATCGTGCCCCGTGGGACTTGATCCACGTTCGAGTGACACTTTTATTTCACGACACGGAGGCGGAAAAGACGAAAAAGACGGAGAGAGAGAAGGGTTTCCCTGGGAACTATCTAGGTTTTCCCCTCCCCTCTCCCCTTTCTTTAGCTACCTTTGCAGTTGTTGCTGAAGCATTATTTATTGAAACAGCTGACGCGAGACGCAGAAATCTCAGCCCTGTGTACTGAAGCAGACGAGGGTCGAGAGGGAAACGAGGGCGGAAGACAGAGATCCGCTCGGCTGGATTATGCCCTTACCTTACTCTTACTCGCCATAGCTTTGAGCTAAAACTCTCCGCGAATGTGTACAGATAGCGTATACTTGGGCGCGACGAAAGTTTCGGTCCGGGCAAACGCAGCTTGCTGGAAATTCTTTTCAGCTGCTTGCCAAAACTTTGCAACGTCGCTTCGATCGGAAAACAAAATTGTTGCCGTTGTTCCGCCGTGCCAACCGGTGCGATTATTCCTTCCTCTTGTACGGATACACATCGGTATTTGTTTAACGAACATTCGAAGCGCGCTACATCAGCGTAGCCAAGTGAAATTCCAATTTCCGGTGGTCAAATTTTTGCAAAGTTGTGCCGCATTTTTTTTTCTTCGTTGTTCTCCATTGAATTCATTGGACTGCGGATATGAGAAGAACGCGGGATACAGACGGTTAAATTCCAATCGAACCACCCCCCCCCCCCCCCCCCCGCCCACTCGCCGTTACAATCGCATCCCCTTCAATCGAAATCGAACGTAACGAATTTTACCCTCCATTTAAAAATTCACGAGCCGCATAAATATTTTTTGTAAACGGAGAATTTAACGAGCGTGCCATGTTGATATTTGTGCGAAAAAGCACGACGCAACTTTTACCCCTACGATCTATTTGAATCTGTTTCCTTTCTCGTCGTTATTCGCTATAGGGGAAGGTGGGGGCGCAGTGTGTTACTTTTTTTCTAACGAATTTTTACTCTTACCAAAGTAGTCTGATTAGAAAAAAAGTTCATAACCGATTTTATAGACCTTTGGGCGTATAATAAAGCTACCATATTTTTTGCAAACAGATTAAAAATCCAAAAATAATGGAATCGAAAAAAATTTGCAGATTGACTCATTGTGCCCCACAACGCGGTGACATATTGTACCCCACTAGTAGAATATTTGATTATTAATGAAAATAACTATTAATTGAACGACGAATGAAAAAACACAAGTTACTGAGTGCATCATAAATAATAAAACTATCGATTAGGATCGAAAACCCGAGGCAGTACAGAAAGTGTCGTTATATTTAACGTTTTTCCGGTGAGCGAAATATTTTTTTTCCAAGCCTCAAATCAATTTTTAATTTTTAATAATTCTTTGAGTGCTGCTATCGACTTTTTTTTAGGCCCGACGAAACCAAATATAAATCGCGGTCCAACACATAAAATTTCGGAAGTTGCGAGCTACACACCTCCGAAAAACCGCATGTGGCTCACAGTGCCCCGTGACACATTGTGCCCCCCCCCCCCCCCCTCTGCCCTACGACCAATGCGCAAGCAATTCGATCGCGACATAATGTATTTTATCGAACCCCGCCACTTCTCTATTCGCTATCCCAATTATTTGGATTTAGCTTGTCCGTAAAAACCTTTATGATTTTTCTTCCTCCACACTCTATATCTACCCTCGAAACCCCGAAAAATGGCGTGCTATCCTTCGTCCGTACTTTTGGCAATTTCGCGAACGCGCCAAATCATTTTTTCTCTCGATGAGCTATCGGACGAGCAGGTTTCCTGTGTCGCGTTTGTGGTTGTACCCGCGGTAGTGGCTCGAGGTTGCACGAAATTTTGCAAGCACTGCACGATCTATCTCGTCTGCATGACACGCCAAGCGGCTCGTAACTATTTCTTTGCAGCGTTTCTTTTTTTCCTTTACACGGCAGTATTTTCTCGCGATCCGCGCGATCACGCGTATTCACTCTGATTTTCGTTGTGTACTACGTTCGCGTCTGCAACTCTGCGTCAATGTGGGTATGTTTCGCACGGGGCTGTGGCAAAAAAGATTATGAAAAAAGGAAAGAAAAGAGAAAGAGACAGAGAGAGAGAGTGGGAGAGCGAAAAAGAGATAGAGAGAGAGAGAGAGAGAGGCAGTGAAGAGAACCATAAAAAGCTCCTATATCGTCACAATGGGAAAACAAAGAATTTCGACCCGAATTCCTGGCAGGAAAAAAATGCCTCCGGGGAAATTGAGTTGGCCTGAAAGAGACGGGTTCTGTTAACAGTATTGTAGACACACACACACAAACACACTCATATATATATATATATATATATTATGGATACGTCAGTTTGGAAAAATGAAACTCGACTGATTTCTCCAGCAGGAAAATAGAAAAATGGATTTTTGAACGGAAAAATAAGCTGTTGACAAACGATGACAAAAGGTCCCGCTGACAAGCGTTAAATCTCCGTGAACGTCAATAAAATTCCAATATCATCAAAGAACCCAAACAATCTATAGAGCCCCCGTAATGGTTTTTTTTTTATCTTTTTTAAATTCGTTTTTGGGAAAAATCACGCGCGTTATGAAACCTCGTTAGCGTGGAAAATCAAGGAGCACGAAAAATCGTAAACGATTCGAAATTATCGACTCTGTAACCTCCAAGTCGATTATACAATACTGTTTCACACGCTGGAATAGTCGATATGTGCCAAAGTTTATACGAGTCTTGACAAATGTATGTATATGTTTATAGGTGAGCCGAAAAAAATAAAATAAAAGAACGAAAAAAATCCAATCTGCGAGGTGTCCGCACGGTGTATCGAAGATTCGATATTTTTCGTGTGAAACGATGAGAGGCAAAAGCGATCGCCGTGTATTGCCCGAAGGTTCATGGAGCGCATGTAGAGAGAGCTAAAACGAGAGGGAGAGGGAGAGTGAGAGAGAGAGAGAGAGAGAGAGAGAGAGAGAGAGAGAGAGAGAGAGAGAGAGAATGGCCGAAGGATATGGGGAGAAATGAGGCCCGGCAATCTCGAGAATGAGGCAAAGCGCGAGATAGCAGCAGCAGCAGCAGCAACAGCAGCAGCAGCAGTGGAGGGATTGATTTTGGCTTCGTGACGCGTAACAATGCGCTTTGTGCGCCTCTTCGCGTCCGTTGGACGACCGGCTCCGTGACGCGAAAGCTACGACTCTGAGTGAAGTCTGAAGGCTCCATTGGGCGACAAAAGAAAGCTCCGTCTCTTGTGGATATCACGATATAACGGCAAAGAGTCGGAGAGCGAAACGAGAGCGAAACGTGAGAGTGAGGAAGAAAAAGGAAGGAAGTCTTGCTGACGTTGTCTCGCAGTTAGACATGGCCACGAAATATTTCTCTTAAAAAACGCAGAAGTCTTTTCGATCTGGGATTATCGAGCCTCGAGAGTTTCGTTCGTCAGGGTGACGAGACTGCAACGGCCCGTTCAAGTTTTCCCTTTTCTTCCAAACTTGAAAAACTTTACGACAATTGAGCAAACATCTTTCTCCGATGTCCCAGTAGGGTAAAGTGATCTGAAATAAAAATCAAATGTACTTTTAGTGTAATAATAAGAAATAAAACTTTCTTATGACCGGAAACTTCTGTGAAATTTTGAAAATTACACAAATGTCAAGCTGTAGAAGGAAAGTTCGATTTTCGACAAAAAAAAACAAATTTAATAATTTGTTATTATCAAATGGATAAACAATCACAAAAAATCATTCAGTCATGCGATCGAAAGTATTATGAACTATGCTCTGTCCAAAATTGAAGTAAATCGGACGAATAAATTTTGAGATAGGACTTACACCGTTCAAGGAGGTTGAAACGGTCCAACAGAGTCAAAGAACGGTTTATGAGTTTTCTTTCAATAAATAAAAAAAAATGCATATGAGGTATAGATTTATTTAATAGATGCTAAGTTTTCAAAAAAAATATACAATTAAAGGGCAACATTATGCACTTTTATACTTTTATTACGAGAAAAAGAAAATACTGAATCACTACCAACTTGAAATACTATAAAATTATTCCTTATTATAAAATGGTCGTAATCTTTAATTAGATTAAAAGGATTAAAAAGTTTTAAAATATTAAAATATTTAAAAGTTTTGTAATCTTTTATCACACCATGATGGGTCAATATGGAGTATATATGGCTTTCGATGGGCAAGATTGGTTTCATTTCTTCTAAATGTCTACAAAAGTTTAGTTTACGTTAATCCGTTGTTAGAAGTGATTTATCTCCGTGTTGAATAGTTAAAAAAACTACGTCACCCGTAGCTTGAACGTCTTGCCCATCTAACCGCACGTGAAATTACATACACCAAACTATTTTTTAGCTCTCGCGTTATGTGGTGAAAAAAATTCCAAAAAATTGGTAAAGACTCAGTATGGTCTTGGCAATAAAAAATATATATATATATATATTCGTTTTTTACTTGGATTGTGGGTAACTCTCCAACCTCCGTAATAATACATAATTTCGAGAAAAAAAAGGTAAATCGAAGTCGGCGATCTGGCCTTTGCGAAAAGCCTCGTAACTATGTCAATTTTTTTACATTTTCAAAAATGCTTGTTTCATTTGAAGTTAAGTTTCCGGGCCATAAAACTATGTAATGAAAAATTTCATTTCATAGTTCATTACATTTTCGAAGTTTCAAGTTCACGCTCTTAAGGCCTTAGGCCACTCTAGAGGCCAAAAAAGGGCATTTTTGATGATTTTTTTTCAGCGAAACCATAAAATAAATCGGAATTACAAAATAGGGTTTTTATTATACACGAAATTGACTATACAAAATTATTTTTTCACAGCGATACATGTTAAAATGGCGACTGTGCAGAATTATTCCGATGACGCCTTTATTTCTGGAAGGTCAACGGCCGGACCAACAGCTCCTATCATTTTTCAGTTATGATGAGACACTAAAGTTTTTTCGATTAAATATAAGAATAACTATAGAAGTACGTAGGATTTTTTGATATATTGTTTTTTGTCAAAATGGCGCATTTCTAAAACAAAACGTATAAAATGCCATGAGAAAATCGTCAGAAAATTGTTTGTAAAAAAGGAATTATGCAATATAATTTTAAAAATCCTACGTAGTGCCTCAGAAAATGTAAAATGTAATACAGTTAAAATTTCAAGTGAATCGTTTGAAATTTGTTCGAGTTATGAGTCAAGTCACGACATGAATCAAGAGGGGTTGCGTTAGAATTCGAAAATCGAGTGCTTAGAGATTTTCCACACCCATAATCTTTTGGAATATAATTTTATAGGTACTAAGGTACATTTTTAACAAAAAAAAATCAATTTTTGGAAAATCCTAGAGTGGCCTAAGGCCTTAAATTGGTGGAGAGTCCCGGAAATGTGTCCGGCATGGCCCTTTAGTCGTGGCTCTGTTGACCGCTACGCGATCACGTGGCATCGTTTTATGCAACTCTACAGTTTGGCTGATTCATCCAAGAAGCCAGTATAGACCTGAGAATGGAATCGAGGCACGGCGAGAGCGACAAAGAAAAAGGGTTAAAGATTAACCAAGAGGGAAAAAGGTGATGCGGAGCAAGTGAAACGAGCATCGTGTGGGAAGGGGCGGGGGCGGGACGGTAAAATACCTCGAAAGGGTGGTGAAGACGAAAGGGGTGAAGAGTAAGAGTGTGGATTCAATCTAGCAGGATTACGCTGTCCGCACCCGCGAATCCACCTCTTCTCATTCTCTCACAGTCTTCATCTTCGTAGTGAGTGTATAAAAGTCGACATCCACTGGCTAACCTCTCGTCTTTGGGTATGATGCTCCAGCGTCGTTTGCTCTAAAACGCCTCGGCAAGGAAATTCCCAGGGATAAGGTCTACCTGTCCGTGTGGGTGTGTATGCGTGTCAAGGGACATCATGACATTTCTGTAGACGCTCTGGTGCTGCAGTAGCTTCTCATATCGTCGACGAAAAGCCTATAAAGTTCATCTACATTTCTCTCTCTCTCTCTCTCTCTCTCTCTCTCTCTCTCTCTCTCTCTCTCTCTCTCTCTTTCTCTCTTTCAGCCTTTTTTCTCACGTTCTCTCTTGTGCTCTCCTCCTCTCTTTCTCAGCCTCTTTTCCCACGTTCTCGTTCCGGTGCTCTCTCATCCTCTCACCCTCTCTCATTCTCTCGCTTCACCTCTCGATCTACTAAGGTAACGCCGCTAAAGCTCGCGACGCCACTGGAGAGGAAATCCCCTGATATTATATACGATCTTTCAAGTGACTCTGTTCCATCACTGAGTGTCGCGAAGTGCAAAAATTGTTGCCTCATATCTCGCCATTGCATGCCTTTTTTTTCCACAGCAACAGCGTCTTTGCTCATTTAAATTTATTCACATCTAGCGCAATGAAAAATAGCGCACATTCTGTCGCATTTACAATGACAAACGTTATGGAAATAATGAGCCAAGGTAGACGTAGCACCCATGCTGCACGAGTGACCACTTAGCCGCACACTTAGTCGGCCGACTACTGAGCAGGGCCGCAGTTCTAATGCGTCCATTGGACAAATAGCGTTAAAAACGAAAGGGATAAGATCGCAAAAGTCAGCAAGAACATACGAAAGAATATTGAACAATTGAAATATATATAAAATACCCACAAAGTTTCAGAAACAAGAACAGCGAGTATTAGGGGCTCTAATTGGAAAGTAGAATGAAAAATATAGCACGAAAAAAGTACGCGGTACTACAATAAACGCTGGAGGAGAGCGAATGCCTGACGTGTTCTTGTCAGTTGTTGCTCCCACCGCGGAAACGACTGCAAAGAAAACTTTGCTCTCGCTCGGTCGTCTACGGCAAGCACCCTTGCACGGATTCTGTCCTGACCGTTTCCCTCATTTTGGGAGCTTTCTTTTTCCTTCTTCCAGCTCGTTCGAGATAGGAAAGTTTCGTTCCGCGAGATCCCGACCGCGATTCACTCCGTTAAACTTTTTTTTTCGTGCCGCGCGTGTGCACACGTTTCAAAGTCGGCACGTGAACTGTCAAAATAGTGCAATGAGCGTGCTTTTTTTTTATTTGGTCAAGAGATTTAATCTTTGTCCTGTTTTAGTTTTGCGGCGATGGTAGGTAATTGATTTCTTCCGTTGTACGTGTCGAAGTCGAATGTATTCGAAATCACGTTTCTTCGTAAAAATGAAAACAATAAATATAAAATAAAAAAAAATGAAATTGCCAAAAAAATATATATATATTTATGCATATGAAAAATAATATGAAGGTACACAGTGTAGAATAGCAAGTGTGGCGAAGGGCAGGCTGTGTGAGAAATCGCGTTGACGAGCACAAGCGAACGCGATGTGCAAAATGCAATATCCCAATTATCTCGCGACAAGAGCCATAACCGAAGAGCCCCCACGAGAGTGACGTCGTTATCGCGCATAGGACGACAAAAGCTTTTTGCATCTCTCTCACTCTCTTTATCGTCCTCTCTTGCCCTCTCGCCAATTGCCTCATACTCTCGACCCTCTTGGCCGAATAACAGCGGGTAAACTTTTGAAAAGTACCCAGCCTCGATTCGGCTAAAATTTTATGCGAAGCTTTTATTCGAATATAGAAAATTATTGCGACCCCCCCCCCCCTCTATTTTTGACATGTCGAATTTTTTCAGCCTACTTCGGCTCACAAACCTCATAACTTAGGGTCACCTCACCGATTGTAATCGTAAGAACTAAAAATTTATCTGGCGGTGGTTTTGAAGACATTGTGGTTTGTGTAACATTAAGAATGGGAATAATAATGGCATGAGAATGGTCCTCAAAGTCGAATATCTTCAAAATCGCCGTTTCCCATATATAATAATAATAATCCACGCTATATATTATTATATACCGAGCTTCGTCCATTGTAAGCATGAAACATATTCCGGCTATAAATCTTCACGATTCTCTCGACTTGCACAAGCTCATTTCACGGTGATCGTCGAGGGATGAGGAGCGGGAGCGGGGTAGAAAATGCCCGTGGTGCATGTATAGGAATGGGTCCGTGTCGCTTCATACATATTAAAATTTTCAGCTCTAGGCGCTGTCCGAAAGGGCTGCCTCGAATGAACGCGCAGGAACCGGTCACACGTTAAAGCTCCCCGTTACATCCTTGGCACGTGCCATTGGCCATTGTGTCAGAGCCAAAGAGTACTAGAGAAAGAGAGAGAGAGAGAATTAGGGAGAAATTGAGCTAGATAGAAAGGAAGAGGGAAGAAGGAAGACGACATGAAGCGGTATTAAAGAGGGTCTCGAAAAACGATTCGCGACTAAGATGAACGGGATTCATCGTATCCATTATATATATATATATATATATATATATATATATATATATATGCGTTGTTATTTTGAACTACCCTCCGCATTAATATATCGGTTCCAATTCGGGTAAGAAAAAGTACCACGTGTATTTGAAATTTAATCTGTTTTTCTTTCTCAAAACTGTCAACGTGATCTTACGAGTATATAGATTATATACGTCGGTGGTAGTGGTCAGTGTGCAACCGTCACGATTTTACATATCGAGCAGCATTGGCCTGGACCAATGCTAAATCGGTGACTACTTAGCCACCCATTGGCCTGCCGGCCGACTACTGTGCAAGAGCGCAGTTGCACTGTTTCGAGTGGGCAAGCCGCGGTCAAAAAGATAGCTATGACATTGCAAAAGTCCGCAAGGGCATACGAAGGAATATTTGACATTTAGAAAAAAATACTGTATAAATAATGGTGTTTTTACGATTGTCTGTTGCAGATTGTGAGCTGAAAACGAAGAAAGAAGAGCAACGAGCACCGAGCCAAGTTCCAGTCTGAATTCCGAAAAGCCATTTCTTTTCCCACATATCAATACGAACGTCCGTATAAATACGGGGGAAAGAAAAAAGGGAGGAAAAAAAGAGAAGAGACACAATGATCAATGACGAGAGATCGTTTTGCGCGAGGACTTTAACGAGATTCGATTAGTGGGTGGGACTTGGGGGGGAGCAAGTGACGGCGCCGATGTGTTGCGCGAGGGATGAGGGAAAACTGTGAGGGCTAGAGAGGAAGAGAGACGCTTGATATACAATTAAGCCGAGGATCGTATAGAGAGATTGTGCGAGCCTAGTGTACATCCACACACATTCACCCACGCATACACACACACATATGCATTCAGCGCCGATGTTAGCGTTGATCGGCCAACTGGGTATAACGGTGAAGTCGTATACCGAAACTTTCCGGATGTCGACAATAACGGACCAGTAACGAGAAGATAAGAGATAGGGAAAGATTGAGAGAGGGCAAGAGAGAGAGAGAGAGAGCGGAGAAGGAGGGAGAGAACAGGAAGGCACGAAGAAAAGCACCAAGATGTTGGTCGACGATTGCGGACCTGGTGGAGTCGGTTGGGGCGGGGGTGTACGAGGGGGTTGGTCCACACCCGGTGGATGCAGAAATTCGGCGATGAGCTTTAGTGGCAGCGTTCCATCCCTTCATCCAGGCGGCTCCATGAGATCTTTACGGTCTCATCACTCCATGCAGGTAAATGGCAAATTATACGTTCCAGATCTCCACCCTTTTAACTATTGCCCCGCTGTTTTGCAAAATAATAAGCGCCAGAAAATTTGGGGACGTGCTGATGTCCAACCTCATGAATGGAACATTGAGGATTCAATTTACCTTGCGGGGTTCGAATCTTTTTGGTTCTGTATTTTAGCAAATTGAAAAAAAAAATCCAGTAGCTTTATATTGAGCCGAGGAATGTTATAAGGGAACTAGCTTTTTCCCGCGACTTCGTCCGCATGGACTTTAGGATTTGATCCAGAGAGGAGATAAACAAAGAGAGAAAAAAGTAAGAAATCATGAAAAAAGGTTGCGTGTCACATTTCTCAGGCACGGTGGTAGACTGACTTAGGTAATGGTTAATAATAAATGAAAAAGTAGTATAAAAGTGCAACCTTCAACTCCAGTATCATACAATGTGATTGTTGTCTACAGAACTATATGGCTTTGCAATATAGTTTTGAAAACAACATTGTATGATTTGTGGTTTTCGGCAAATTGTGGTCTTTCTTAGTGAACCTCTACGCCATTTAAGGAACATATCTTCCTAATTTCATTGAGATAAAAGCAGAGAAGTCGATTTTCCCATGCAAACGTCAACCTTTTCGCACCCCTAATTACGGGTTGTTTCGAAAAATCCTCAAATATGCGTTTTATTATTTGTTTTGAAGAATATTTACCCCAAGTTTCAAGTTGATGCACACAAAGATTACAATTTTCCATATAAATTTTTACACGCTATTTTACCCCCTTAAGAGTTGATTTTTGAAAAATCCTTTCTTACTGCATCTCTACACCTTCTGAAGAACATATCTCCCAATTTTCATATTCTTATCTTCAGCGGTTTAGTCTGTACGTTGTCTATATGTTAGTCAGTCGACCAATCACGGAACTGTTTCACATGTATAGATATTGTGGGTGGTACATCTTTTTTCCACATCAATAGAATATTGTGGAGGTTGAGAAAAAGGAATGCAAATTAGACACTGTCACGTCGCTTCCTTGCGGTATTAATTCATTCACGAAAATTACTCACGAGGAAAGAAGCCATCGTTAGAAAACCAATTGGCCATGAATGAAACTTCGCCAGCGAAATAAAATGACGCAGCAATGTGCAAGTTCCTTCCTTCTTTTTAACCACGCAGCTCGGGGAATTCGTTCGAGTTTCGGGCAATTTTCAAACTTTTGAGACTTTGCACTTTTTATTGGAATATTTATGAATAGGAAGTAAAAAAAAATACGTTTAAGACAGTTTGAAACTTCATATTCGTTCTTTACCATTTTCCTGCGAATTGATCTGGCTCGTTGCGATCCTAGCCTACAGTGTTCGCATTTCGTGTTGTTTTCTTGCCCGCAGCCACCGCCGGAAACCCCGAGGCGTTGCATGCACTGTCATCCGGTTCACATCGAAACGCCGACCAACTATGCCCCACATCCGGTTCAATATTACACGCCAAGTCATTGCATTGACAGCGGGCGTCAAAACGGCATGGGTGCTGGGTCCTACACCCCACATCGCGGCAGTTCCTATCACGGGGGTGAGTTACATTCCCTCTTTATTCGTTTCAATCAGACTGAGTCACGTAACGCTCGCAATGTGCTAAAATTTCTCGTAATCACTCAGTTTCGCGTGCTCGTTGTTTTTTGCCACCTTTGTTTTTCTCGTTCAGCTCCGCGCGTCCTTTGTCCTTGATATAGCATTGCCCGTTTTTTACGCAAGGAATCGAACGTCACGGAAAAACCGTCGAGCAAGGGTTGTTATCGCGATCACGGACGAAAAACGTCGGACAATGGCAGTTGCGAGCTTCTTCGGGATCGGATAACGTTGAAGACGATCGGTCGCTCCTTTGTATATATTCTTCTGTCGTTTGGATATATCTATGTGTATATTCTCTCCATTGTCCGTTTCAGGACAAGTCACACAGCTTTCGTTTCGGTCAGCTTAAAATATCCTTAAAATTCGATTTTTTTTTCAACCCTGATATAGTCACCGTAGCGTAACTGTCAAAAAAAATCTAAAAAGCAACAAACTCATTCAGGCTCGAGCTCAATCCGCTTCTACACCTGCCTTGGCATATTTTTGTAGCACGGAAAGTTCCATACATTAAATACATACATATATATATATATATATATATAAATATATATATATATAAGTTTCTGGTCGTTGTTGGTACAAGACTCGCCTTGGTCTTTTTCAAAGCTAGAATTCTGCAATGGCAAGACGACTGCAGCGAAATATCGAACCATCGCGAATCACCCGGAAAAATCTTGAGTTCCAGCTCAAGAAAAATGTGGCAAAAAAATAACCGGGGAAAAAAAACGAGTAAATAAAGATAAAAACAACGTGGACAAAAGGAAAAATCCGTGTCGACTGAAGCTTCGACATTTTCGTTTTGAGAACATTTATATTCGCGCTCGAAGAGCAGGATCGTTTCTCCAACACAACCGGTATAATTTTTACATTCGTATTCGTCGCGTAGATTGATTTTGAAAGCTTCTGAAATATTTGTAAATCCGATAATACTTCGGGAATTCTCGTTTAAAGAGGTTGAACCGGTCCAGTTGGGTCAAATGACGGTTTATAATTTTTTTTTTCGATAAACCTCAAAAACAATGCATACAAGGTACAGATTTATTCTGTAGATGCTAAGTTTTCATAAAATATAGGCGAAATTATGCATTTTTAAACTTTTATTAAGTGAAAAAGAAAAACTATTGTGTTACTAACAACTTGAAAAAGTATAACATTATTGATGATTATTATCAGAGAGTCGTAATCTTTTATTAGATTGAAAATATAAAAAAATATTAATCAGATAAAAAGATTAACACAATTAAAAAGATTCGTTATCCTGATCAAACATTGATGGTTCAATATTGAATACATATAGTTTGCGATGGGCAAGATGGGTTTTTTTCTTCGAAAAGTTTATAAAGGTTTAGTTTACGCTAATCCATTGCTAGAAATGGTTTATCTTGGTGCTGAATAGCCAAAAAAAGATGTCACCTATGTAATATCAGATCTAAAAAATATGTCACATTTTTTAGATCTAATATTATGCGGTGATTTTTTTTTATCGTAAAGACTCCGTATAGTCCGGACAATAACATACATAGACATATTTGTTTTTAATCTTGGATTGTGGGTATCGCTCCAACCTCCTTAATGTTGAACAATTGCCATCTTTTTTCAACGTTTCATTCTCATTTTCTAATGCGTATATATATATCGATACTATTATACCGATTTTAATCCACCAATATATCATATACACGCCATTTGAATGAAAACTTTAAGTCTCCCGGCCGCACATCTCAAACTTTCATGCGTACGATTTTTCCACTTCCTCGCTTCCCACTTAATTCATTGCGGCGAGCATTATTCTCCTCAGGGGACATGAATCAGTGTTATACACGAGAAAGAAAACTCGAAGAAAAGATTTGCGTGTACAGCCGTGCGGGCACGAGAAAAAAAAATGGTACAAGAAGGAACCCCAAGAAATAAGTAATTGCTTCGCTTTCTTGAGGCCACTTTTTTACTGCCAAGATATATACAATTATATATCTGAGAAATGAATATGACAGTCGTACAGTACGACGGTCAAGGGATTGTTTGTACAAGGTTCATATGGTCGATTTTGCGAAGCTAACGAAACCCTTACTCGAACCACTTTAAACAATTGCTCAAACTGTATGGGAATTTTTTTTTTTCGTAATAAAAAAAGTGGTCTAGTCATTCCGGTGCGGCGAAGAGTGCAAAAATTATTTCGGTAATTTCACGAAATACGGGAACAATAAACGTCGTGAACAGAAGTAGGAAATAACGAAAACAAGGCATATTGAGATTGACTTCCGGAATCGCTTTTTTGGGGGTGTATGGGATAGGTGCAATTCCAGACAGCCGAATATAATTGTAAAAAATAATTGAGAGGCTTGGATGTGAAACAAAATCAGTCGTAAGTGGCTTGCTATGTAGATCAAGTCTCAAATGTCTAGTTGGTAGTGTTTTCAAAAATATTCTTACATCTTTATGTTAAAGCTGCGAGCGAATTAAGGCCTTAGGCCACTCTAGAGGCCAAAAAGGGTATATTTTGTGGTTTTTTTTTCAGCGGAACCATAAAATAAATCGGAACTACAAAATAAGGGTTTAATTATACACGTAATTGACTATACGAAATTATTTTTTCACAGCGATACATGTCAAAATGGCAACCGTACAGCATTTTTCCGATGACGCCTTTATTTCTGGAAGGTCAACGCCTGGACCAACAGCTCCTATAATTTATGAGTTATGATGAGACACTAAAGTTTTTTCAATTATATATAAGAATAGCTATAGAAGTACGTAGGATTTTTTTAATATATTGTTTTTCGCCAAAATGGCGCATGTCTAAAACAAAAAGTATAAAATGCCAAGTGAAAATCGTTAGAAAATTGTTTAAAAAAAAGGAACTATTCAATATAATAAAAAAATTCTACGTAGTGCCTCAGAAAATGTAATTCTAAATATACAGTTAAAATTTCAAGTGAATCGGTTGAAATTTATTTCAGTTATGAGTCCGGCCGACTTGAAAAATGTAGTTTTGATATAAACGCGATTAAAGTTAGTAGAAAGTCACGACATGAATCAAGAGCGGTTGCGCTAGAATTGGAAAATCGAGTACTTAGAGATTTTTCACACCCATAATCTTTTGGAATATAATTTTATAGGTACTAAGGTACATTTTCACAAAAAAAAATCAATTTTTGGAAAATCCTAGAGTGGCCGTCGACCTTAAGTTAAGGAATTTAAGGATCAGAGCGAACCTCTTAAGAGTGTATATACCGCGGTTCACGATAGCCGCAATTTTTTAGCACTCTGAAATTAGTTGCCCTACAATTATGTCATGAATGATAATAAAATTTCCCAAGAAGTACCTTTCCTGCACAATTTACCCGCATAAAAATCTAAAAAAAACTCCAAACCACTGTTCCATCGTGCTTTTTCTCAAAACAACTGCAAGTAAAACAACGTCCAATGCAATACTGACAAAAGAATTGCAAATTTAAAGCGTTGCACTCTTTCAACGGGCTGGTTCCAAACTTTTCGTACGAATTTGAAAAAAAAAAATGAAATAACATTGCGTCAAATTTTTATCGCTGTAATGGCATTTCTGTAAGGCACCCATAGATCCTTAAGGGGGACGAAATGAATGGCAGGTCCGCTATCAAAACGCGCTTCTACCACATTAATGGTATAAATCAAAAAGATTTTCCCGAATTTTTCACAAATCTCGGGTCATTCGATTCCCTCGTGTTCACCGTCGTACGAAACAACTGCGCGAAGCTAAGACGCTCGTATTTCATCCAGCGGCGAAATTAGGAGTAGCAAAGAAGAAAAAGAAAAAAAAGTTATTATCTTGCTGTTGCTCGATCTTTCCTCTGGGGCGTCCCTCGACAATCTTGAAAACCCGGGTGTGCACAACAGGGGAGGTGGACCAAGCTGAAGTTGATAACTCGTTAGTGTTTTTTTTTCCCTTCTGCCTTACGCTCTCCGTCGCCGTCTCAAAACTTCACTACGTCGTCCCACGTCCTCGTAGATTCTCAGTCATTGCCGCTTCCCCCGAGCAGCCAGAAATCACCGAGCATCAACCCCCCCCCGTCACGGTACTCGTACAATTTTATTATTTTCTCTGCTTTTCTCGGCCTCGGCTTGTTTTATGCCTCTTTTTTTTTTTTCAGCCGTCCCTTTTCACTTGTCCGTCTCGTATTTCGCGAGAATTTCCTTCCTTGTTTCCGGCTCGTTTCTCCCGTGGTAATTAAGAATATTACGTTTCCTTCGGGGAGCGGGAGGGCTAAAAGATGTCGAGTCTTACCGCTATCGTTTGTCAAACGCGGTTTTTCCAGGGATTTGTAAGAACATACCCGTAAGAACGGAAAAATACCCACGTACAGTTGCTGAAGAAACCCGTGCTAGGAGAATACTGCCGATCGCACGAATAATCAATCGTTCGCAAAGCAATTGAGAATCTAGGATGACCGAGTATGGTCGCTCAAGCTTAATTTTCGACGTTGCGTGGAAAAGGACTCACACTTAAATAACAGGCAGAGCTACAGATATGCCGAGCAAATGGATCAGATGCGCGTGGCTCGGCAAAATAGAAAAAGTTTATTAGAGACAAAAGAAGCTCGAAAAGCTCGTAAAGAGGAAATGCAAGCTTCAAATGAGTTGCATGAGGAAGAGGAAGGACTGCTGTATGGTGCTGGAATCGCTGATTAATCGGTAAGACACTTTATCATTTGATTAAACACATTTGACTTTGAATTTTTCGTTTGTGAAACTTTAAACGTGTTTTTCTCGAAACGACATTTTTTCAATTTGCGGGAATCATAACTCAAGAACTAATTGATGGATCATCTTCAAATTTGGAACACATTTACATAATATAATTTATTAAAACATGAACCTAAAGTTGGAAAGATTAGATTGTTTAAAACATATTTATTTTTGCAAAATGCCGGAAAAAAAATGCTAAAAATCGATAATTTTTTTTCAAACACGTTCCAACATTCAATTCTCGATTTTTTTTCAAAATTTATGTTCATGTTCTTAAAAAACATTTCAAGAATGTATAAAAATTTGTTGGAATATTTCGGATGCGAATTGCGAGCTGCACAATTCCCACAAATCGACAACGACGATGAGGACACGCCAAGGGATACAGCGGATTACACTTTAATTAATGCATGAAATAACTTGAAAAAATTACCAGAGATGTGTGAAAATATGAATAAATTATTGTCAGAGTTGCGGATATTTCCGTTTTTTTTTTCACAATAAAAAAAATCCAAAAAATCATCTAATTTTTGGTCTCCTAAAGTGGTTGCTCGCCTTAAGATAAGCCCTACACCGTTTCATGAAAAATGCAAAAGAAAAAATAGTCAATCGCAGTGGGCGATCTGACCGTTCGAAAGAAACGTCATAACTCGGGCAATTTTTAGAATTTTTACATAATCTTTGTTGCAAAGTAAAGTTAAGATCCTAAGCTATATAACTATACAATAGAAAATTGTATTCCTAAACTTTCAAGCTCCCGCAACCCCTTTAAATAGAACAGATACAGATACATATACCAATATAAAAGGAAGACATACAGCGAAATGTGCAAACACGACAGGACGACCGAGGACAAGCAAACTCCGTCTCTCACTACGTATACAAGGACTTCCCGATGCAACGTTGTGATCCCACCGCAACAATGCACTCACGAGCGACTTAGGACAGTCGGGGAGAATTTCAGAAGCAAAGGGTCCCGCTAACCAACCCGGTACGCAGCTCAACCGAGACGGAAACAACGGTAACAGCTTCCGCATCGATGCCCGAGTATGGCACTCCGTATGCACCAGCAAAGTGCTACCTTAATAATAAGTATACGGTCGATCCTTGCGAAGTGCATGCCGAGCAAAAGGTCTCGTTATAGGGGCAGCGTTGATTTTCGCCAACAGTTGGATGGGTGATCACTCAGTGGCGCACTGTGCGGTTCGTGCCCTTTACCATGCCCTCGCGCGAAAACGGTACAGGAAAGAGTGACTGTGGCCATCACCCCGGGGGCCCCATTTAGGATATGATGTAACAAGTGTGGGCTAGAAGTGAAAAGGGATCGTAAAAGCCCGCAACGGCGTACGAAGGGACATCAGAGATAAAATGTATACACGTAAAGGGTGTCCCAAAATTCACGTAAAGGGTGTCCGAAGGGTGATTTTTTTTAGAAAAATCATCTTCAGCGATGAGGCTCATTTTCATCTTGATGGCTTCGTTAATCGACAAAATTTTGGCCTTTGGGATTTAGAAAATCCACGAGTGATTGTTGAGAAACAAATGCATATGCTATTTCATACACAACCCTACACTGCATACTTTATGAATCAATAGAAAATTTATAATTTTATATTAAAAACCTGTGTTTTCTATAAAAATTACTTCTGTAATTTGTACTTCTGAATGTTGGAACACCCTTTACATATTATTGGGTCTATGCATAATTCCGGAGCGAAAATCGAGCAAATTTCAAACGCAAAATATTTATCCAAAAAAGGCGCCTTTAATCAACTAAATATGTTCCATTCTGTTCGATGACTTTCTGTCATCTCTCAACGAGCTTTATTATTCCTCTTTCATAAAAGTCCTAAGATCTTTGGCCAAAGAAGTCATCCAAATAATTTGTGAGGTTGTCCAGGAAACTCAAGGTTATGTTATTCAAACTGTTCTGTAACGACCGGAATAAGTGATAGTCTGAAGGTGCAAGGTCTGGACTATATGGTGGGTGCACCAAAACATCCCACCCAACCCGCAATAACTTTTGCCGGGTCATCAGAGAAACGTGTGGTCTAGCGTTGTCCCAGTGGAACACTACGCCCTTTCTATTCGCCAATTCAGGCCGCTTCTGATCGATTGCTCGCTTTAATACGGCCAGTTGTGAACAGTAGTTGATCGAGTCAATTGTTTTGTTGGGTGGCAGCAGCTGATAATGGACGATTTATTTCCACCCCACCAGATACAGAGCATGACCTTCTTCGGGTATAATCCAATCTTTCCTACCGTCTCAGCAGCCTCCTCGAGCTTCGACCATGATCTTTTTCGACTGACATTGTTGTAGACAATCCACTTTTCATTGCCAGTAACCAACCATTTTTAAAATGGTTGGTTTTAATGGCGTTTGAGCAAGAAATCGCAAGCTGAAATTCCATGTATTAAATTCTTTTCACTCAGCTCGCGTGGAACCCAAACATCAAGCCTGTTTACCATACCAAACTTCCGTAAATGTCTCGAAACAGTTGATTGGTCAATGTTGAGGTTATGTCCGATCATTGTAGCCGTCAGATGCCGGTCGGAGTCGATTAAAGCCTTGATTTTATCGATATCAGTAATGACTGGCCGATCGGAGTGAGAAGCATCTTGGAGATCGAAATCTCTACAACGAAATTTTGCAAACCACTTCCGGCACACACTTTCGCTTACGGCATTCTTTCCATACACGGCGCATATCTTTTTGTGAGCTTGCAACGCGTTGTTACCTTTTCGAATACGAAAAATTTTAATGGATCCAAAGTACACGTTTAAAATATAATTTAACTTCCTATAGGTCACGGATCTTGATGGATACTATTTTTTTATGTCGGCACAAATTTCAGCTTTCACTTAATACGTGACACTTCATATGGTTGACGTATGTGCGAGCGGAGAAACAACTGCGGACGACATCTGTCGGAATTACGTTACGAAATTATGCATAGACCCAATACATGTCGGTGTAGCAATGTTTATTACGTTGGCCAAGTTGTGTCCGCGTCAAGTCTTTTTTTCCCTCTTGCATTCCCGATCCCCTTGAGAAGATGAAACAATGCCGCTTGGAGAAATTCCACTTTTCCAACCGGTTATTCACTTTTCTTTCCACCTTCTTTGTCCAATGTTTTTTGCCTACCTCTCACGAGTTCGAGCACTTTCAGAGGCCGAACCTGCGCTGCATTCATGCAACTGCAAGCACAGCATGCAACTGAAGGATTAACGAGTGCTCTGACATGACCCTTGTAGAGGCGGACGCGTATTGGTATTTTCTGCCGAGCAACTCGAGCTAATAAAAAATCCCGAATCCCTGAGACTTATTAAGAAGCATGGAGCAGGCAAGGGTTGGGGGGGGGGGGGGGGGGGGGGAGACAGGGGTAAAAAATAACTTTATGAGAAATACTCGTCGTACCCTTTGAACTAATGGATTTTTTTCTCATGTTTTATTGCCCAGACGAACGCGTTGAAAATTATTTTCCCCAAGTCTCGACTGGAATTGGTCCGACCTTTTGACGCCACCCGCTAAGCTCCCTCCGAATTCTACCCAGTTCACGTTCCGTCGACCAACAATTTCACGACGAATTAAAATTTACTCATGTCCGCTTTTTTTTTGCATTTTTCTTTTTCAGATCCCAGAGTACGATGCATGGACATCGATGAGAGCTTGCCGGGCAACACGAATTGGGTTCTTGGTGATTTGCGAAGCTTGCATCGATGCGTCCCTGCCCTTCGACGACCAGGTAAATAAAAAAAATCATCCTTCCCAAGCCTTTGCGATTAAATTCTGAAGGATCTCTATTTCAAATCTTGTACGCAATATAAAAGAAACAAAAGTGGAAAAAGGAATTCGTAAGTAAACGTGTATATATAGATAGACGTTCAATTTAAATTTATGAATTACAAAATTTCCATCTTTCTCTTTTCACCCCCACTTGTGAAGAACTCGAGAGGTGGATTCATTACTATCTCTGCGTATAATAAAACTAAAGGGTCCGTATGTTTGTTCGGTTATAACTCGAGGACTACAGAGTCGATTTCGATCAATTAAAAAAAAAACACAGCTGGAAGTCTGAAATATAATTTAGACTGATGGGCATTAGGCTATGTATTTAATTACAATTACAATAAACAAACATGGCAAAGATCATATAAAAAAATTAACGAGCACAAACGAACAAATAAATGGACGAACGTATGAAGAAACAAAAATTGATGAATAACCATGAGTTCAATATATTTTTTAAATTTTCAGAGAAGGTTTTTGCAGTACGTTATTATTTTCAACAAGCAATGTGTATGAAAAATGAAGACGAAAAAACATTTTAAAAAATTCCAAATTAAGTAATTAACAAAAAATTACAAATAATGAGGCAGGCTTTGTATGTAAATCTTTATCTCTACATATAATAAAACTGTAAGGGATGCTTCGTGTTACTGTTGAGTTTTTAGGAAATTCCGTTTCAGATCGTTTATATTAACTAAATCAATTGGAAGTGAAGGAGGGAGAGAGAAACAGAGAGAAAGAGCGAGATTTTGGTGGACAAGAATTCCACAAAGTGCGGTAGTGCGGACCTTTCTCATGGTCCGTATCTCATGTAAGATGTTCAAGAATCCCACAAAAAAAATGTTTTAAATATAAAATTGCGGGGGTATTTTTGCTGTCGATGAGATTTCAACGCGGACGAATCCAAGGGGATAATTATTATACATATATAGCACCAAGACATAATACATCTGGAGCGGATTTAATTTGACAGATTTATCTGCGTAAAGTTCTCATTAAGACCTCAATCTTGCCACGCTGCTTCTTTGTCCCTTGCCCAAGCTTCCCGTTCTCTCCATTTCTCATCCAGATATCGATTGAATATTAATCATAAAAAGTTTTGCCCGCGGCGCTATCTCTCACAAGGATTTTACCGGAATAGATACTACGGTAGCATTGCACACTAGAGCGGCATTATGAGTGTTTGCAACAGGAAATGTTAAAAACATAAAACGTGGAAGAAAAAAAAACATAAATTACAACGTTTTTCCGAGGCTTCCTGCAGTCAGTACTTTAAAAAAAGTTGGTGCACGGTCGTTTCGGCACCAATGTCCATTTTAAGTGAGAGAAAAATGCTTTTCAATCCCCTTTCCACCCCTTTTATCGTGTAGAGCTGCTCGACCCGATGTCCCTCCGCCTCCCATACGTGGCTTTCTACAGTATGTTATTTTTGCATTGTGAAATTGTGAAATATGTACCATCTCTATCATTGAGAGACAGAGAGAGAGAGAGAGAGAGAGAGAGAGAGAGAGAGAGAGATCGTAGCTCGCATTGTGCACCACTGAAATTGAAACTAACTTGGCACCAGCGTTTTTATATCTACATACAGGGTGGCCCGAAAAGTGACGTTCAACAAATCTAGATGCCTTGTATCAATACCTATCTGAAGCACCCCTATGTATGGTCTACGATCTTTTTTAGTTTACGAGAAAAAAAATTATTTAAAAATTTTCCCTTTTGTGCATGTACTTTTTTCGCGACTTTTATTGCTTGTGTTGTCGTTATGAAGTGCACTGTTAAGCAATGAATAAACGGCCTGCTGAACACTAACATAAATGTCTTATATTTTGATCGATGGTGAAAAAAATAAGATTGAGAGAATCGATCACTAAAGTTCAGATGATTAAAAAAAAATACTTATATTAGTCTAAATAACTGTCAATTGGTTTTAAAAACTTCCAAGAGGAAAGTACATACACAAAAGAGAAAAAAAAATCTATGCTACAGGAAAAGTCGAAAACAATGATAAATGCTTTTTTCTCGAAAACTACAAAAGATCGTAGAACATACATGGGGGTGATTCGAATAGATACGAGTCATCTAGATTTTTCCTTACGACGTCACTTTTCAGACCACCCTGTATTTATATAAATATCTGTTGGATATCACAGACCCACAAAATATCGAGGAAAACGGCAAGTTCCGTATTTTTTATTTTCGTTTGAAATTTTTTTCCACCACATTGAGTACTGACTGTCCGCTTCATTAGGATTTCTTTTCAACTCTTCCTCGCTCCAATTCCGTTTCTTTTTTGGTTCATTATTTTGCGACCTGGTCAGGAGTTCAGCGTGAACACAGATCCTCATCAATGTCCCTATAACAGAGCTGACGAATATGTTTTTTTTGCCTTTTTCCAGGGATAGACGTGGCAGGTATGCGGACGCATTTTTATCCCGAGGGTGGCTGGGGATGGCTCGTATGCGCGGCAGGTTTTCTCGCCCTGTTGCTCACCACGGGGATGCAGCTGGCCTTCGGACTTCTTCATCTGTACGCGGCTCGTCATCTCGGAGATCGTCACTTAATGGACATAGGTGAGTGTCGGAGTCGTTGAACCACTCCTCTCCTCCCCCCCCCCCCCCTCTCTCAAGTGAAATGCATCACGAACCCGTGAAATGGCCTCGCGGCCATTTCGTGCCAGCGCAATATCAGCCCGTGGAACCGGAAACGCTAGCGATTTATATATCTCGAGGTTTTTTTTTACCATTGCTGTGCGAAGCACGATATAATGCAGTGGCCGAGTATAGTGCACGGCAATGCAGCGCATCAACGAGACGAGCCGCAAAAAAGATAAAAGCGCCAAGAGAGAAGCAGAGAGGAAGCAAAAAATGAAGAGAAACTGTGGAAAAAAGGCTCTTACACGTTTGTCTTCTCTCTTTCTCTCTTTCACCCTTATCTTCTACGTGTCTTCGTTCGTTGCGTTTTATTCCTCGCCTCTCTCGATGACACACACGCGGCGAGCAAGAACAAAAAAGGAAGAGAAATTCACGTATGTATAATAAGCTCGGGGCGCCGATTTTTTCAAGGAAAATGCACGTTTCACGTCCGGCAGAGACGGCGATCTCTCCACTTCGAGCGCCCATCCGAATATAATATTTTTTTTCACATTTTTCGTCCTTTCTCCCTTTACCGTACTTGTGTCCATATATAGAGATAAACCTTGGGCGCGCGGAAGTACACATTTTATAGGGGGCCGAGAAATTCTCATATTTAAAAATCTCCCTCATCCGTTTCTCTACCCTTCACCCACCCCTCACCACTCTCTCTCTCTCTCTCTCTCTCTCTCTCTCTCTCACATACACACACACACATACACCGTCTGCGCCTATCCCGCACGGACTATGGATTCTTGCCACAGTGATGCACTTGGGCTAAAGTATGGAGAGAAAATCTCTAAACGTGCATTCGTTGCTCTCTCGCTTCTTTTTTCCCAGCTCACTCGGACGCGAAAACCCAAGAAGAGAGAGAGAGAAATAGAGAGAGAGAGAGAGAGAGAGAGAGAGAGAGAGAGAGAGAGAGAGATAGAAGGGGTTTCGATAAAAGCTCCGAGTGCCCAAGGCTGATGCATGCAGATAGATGTGCTTTATATACGACCTGCTCTACATTTACTTACAGTACCAAGACTCACGGTAGACCTCTCCAAAGGTATCACCGCATACATGTATCATATCGTTTGCAGATAAAGTACCCAAGAATCATATATTATATTATATGTATAGGTATGAAGGTGACAAACACTCTACGCTCTCTGATTTACGAGTATCTTCATGCAGAATATGTGGAAGTTCAAGAACATATGGTCCTGTATCGAACTCTACGATTATTTTCTTTCAGCAACTTTTTATGTTACGCGGTGTCCTATTACGTTCGATCTTGTCCGGATCTAGAATTGTTTGTTCGTGATGCGAGTGCCAAAGGTCGATTTCTCACAATGACTCGTGGAAGCACTTGACAGTGTGTCGTTTCACTTCTCAAAATATGTGGAAATGGTCTGTCAAAATATGACATACACACGAGGTGTGTAAATTAAGTAATGAGACTGGCAACGTAGCGTTCGATCTGGCAACACTTGGGACGCGGGATTTGGAGGTTCGGTAGATGAACATGTGATACGCCTTCCGTACGAGTTTGAACTTGCTAGAGTCATTTGGTTGTCCGTAGCGATTTCTTTTTCGTGAAACAGTTTTTTATTTTTTGTTCGAAAAATGAGTGACATCAATTTCGAGCAACGGTGTGCTATCAGGTTTTGCTTCGGACTTGGGCACAGTGCAACGGAAACTTTTGCAACGGAAACTTTTACAAAACTTCAGCAGGCCCACGGAGACAGTGTTTTGTCAGAGTCAGAAGAGAGTCGATTGAAGATGAACTACGCAGCGGAAGGCCTTCGTCTTCAAGAACAGACGAAAATGTCATAAGAATCCGAGATCTTGTACGTTCAGATCATCGGTTGACAGTCACAATGATCGGAGAAGAGTTGAATTTGACTCACACCACCGTTCATCAGACTTTGACCAATGAATTGGGGACGAGAAAAATTTCTGCCACACAGCAATTTCAATAAACGAGTCTTTGGCCAGTAAAAACATTCCTGTGGCTCCTCAGCCTCCTTATTCACCTGAATTGAGTCCTTGCGACTTTTTTCGGTTCCCGAGATTGAAAAATCGACCCAAGGGACGTCATTTTGGGACACTCGAAAACATTCAAATGGCTGTAACTGACCAGCTGAATGCTATTCCAGTATCCGAGTTCCAGCACAGCTATGAGGATTGGAAGAACCGTCCCCAGCCCTGTGTGGCTTCCCAAGGAAGTTATTTTTAGGAAGACAATATTGAATTGTAATTCCAAAGACGAAAACGTCCAAAGACGAAAGGCAAGTGCAGACACTACAGTTTTCTTACATTAGTAATATTCACATTCACTGACGAACGGTAAATGAATATTTTGGATACGTAACCAGTTGTTAGTAACAGTGACTCAACGCACCCGTGCCTGTTGGCATCAAGAGGTCATATCTGCGTGTCATTGCCGAGTCAAGAGTGCTAAGAGACTCACACTTCCGGAACAAGGGTCCGCGATCCCTAGTCGCCTCTCGAAAGAATCGCAAAAGTTGCTATTCTCCTTGACGAATGCAGGCCAATGTTCGAACGTTACTTTTTTTTTACGGTAACGCCGTTGTAACGCGCAAAAGCGTACCCACGGAGGCGACAGATAGAGAAGAAATGGCAGAGAGGTTGGCGAATGAAAGATGAAAAGGAAGAAACGGACGAAGTTGAGAATCGAGTAAGGGTGGTTTTCCAACGAGCGAGAAGAGCTTACGACATCCAATTAGCGAAGTTTCGCTCGGTGCACATTGCACCTCCGTCTCTCTCTTTCTCTCTCTTCTCTCTCTCTCTCTCTCTCTCTCTCTCTCTCTCTCTCTCTCTCTCTCTCTCTCCCACGCATCCCTTTCTCTAGTTATTCGTCGGGTTTCCGGATCTCTCCCATAAACCTGGTAGGAGAAACGAAAACTATCGGGGCTATTTAACGATCCGGGGCATTAAAACTCGTTGTCTATTCCATATCCGTTGAACCGTATCTTTTCGATCAGCCCCCGTACCCCGTAGGCTATCGTATCTTCGGCCATTGGTAAAAACAAGAAGATCGAACAGTGGAGGCGATTGGCAATTAGCTACGACGTGAAAATCGAGAAAAAAAACCGAACGATCGAGCAAACAAGAGTCTCGGAGCGGAAATCGGCAGATAACGGGAGTCGCTGCTTTTTGGATTCATTAGAACATCGTGATCTCGGGACTATTTAGAAGTCGGAGCGCGGACACTCCTTAGTGAGTAAACCACCCCGAAACAGCATTCGCCTGGACCGATTTCTGAATGGGTGACCGACGAGCCGAATCTTTTCCGGTGGTAACTGAAGATCGGTAAGGGCTAGATCGCCACAGGTTTTCCACTGTTTCCCTCTGCTCTCTTGCGAATGGGCTCCAACGGTTGGGAACCGACGGGCCATGGCCAATCCGGGGAATCTCCCAATAAGTAAAAATAGTGTATTGTCAAGGTAGAAGCGAATGCTAGTGAAAGGAATAGGTTCGTAAAAGCGCGCAAGAGCGTACGAAGGAGCATTGGAAATGAAGAAAATGGATATTAAGTCGCGAAAGTGCGAGTAGAACGGATACTCTTCCAGATGAAAAAAAAAAGTTCCGTTCAACGAGTCCGATCGATAGACCGTATAACGGCTCTGCGGAAACGCCAGTCCCCGAAGACTGTGGCTCTCGAGTCTCTCGAAGCATGATACTCCTGCTGGCTAAATTGAAATTTTACCGGTCCGGGTTTATCCGTTTGACGGTCTCCCTCTGAATAATAGAAACACATCGAAAGGGGAGGCATTCGGAATTACGGGGCAAGAGAGAAAGGAATCAACACGAAAAAGTTTCTTGGTTGGCTCCATGAAGTCAGTGACTCAATTACATTAATTATATTTTCTGCGCTTTGTGTTGGGAAGAAAAAGAATATATTCAAATGGAGTACGGTAAAATACTGGAATTCGACCCATGAGCGCTTTTTTTCTCCACCTCATCCTTCCATCTTTTTCCGCTTCCTCGTTATATCCCAGAGGGATAATACAGAGTCATGTAGGGACCTCGTTGCTCTCACACGTATTCTCGGATCTGCATTTTCGGTCTCACGCGAATTTACCCCTGTTCAAAGATAATGCGAATTATGTGGATGCTCTTCGTTAATATTCAGAGGCCAAACGTTTTTGCCGCAGTCCCCGTTTATTTTTTAAGTTAAACTTTTTTAGCTCCGTTTTTCGTTCTGTTACGCATATCGAGCTGCATGCGTCACGTTCAATTGAAATTCGTTTACGCATGTTGAATCTTTCACTTTTAATAACTGCTGATCGCACGCCACGTGGTCAGTACTTTTTCAGGAAGTAACCATAGAAAATTTCAAGACATTCTACGCATTTATATTTTGAATTAAGAGCACTCTCACAAAATCGTGATATTTTTGGCATTTATAAAGGTTGCGTTATTTTATTGTTTTGGTTTGTTGCAAGTTGATAATGATATATTGAAGAATTAATAAACTAGTATTCGCTTTAAATAAAATAAAATGCCATAATACGAAAGTATAGTATAAACACAATTATTTTTGAAAAATTATCCTGTTTGTTAGCAAAATTCTGTTTATTTAATTCACTGTAACGATAATAAATAACACATGTATAAAACCAATTAAAAATACTAAATACCTAAATAATTGCATTTTAATAGCATTTAGTATAAACACAAAATGATTTATATTTTCGGTTTTTGGCCGTCAAAAATTTTAAATACTTTACGTTCGTGTTAGTTTTCATATTGAAGTCCTTTTTCAATATTATTTCAAATTCGTGGAGTATTTTCAGCCTTGTTTTTTCTAAAATAAAGAATGATAAATTTTATATCGCACATATGTTTTCTTTGATTATGGGACCATTCCAGTGTGACTGACATAAAAATTGCTGATTTTCATAATTTTTTTTATTTTATAAAATTCGATAATCAGTCCGATTTTTTTTTTCGTTTATTCAAATGGCTTATGTTGTACATGAAAATATTTTTTCAATGTTTTAGTTTTACTTGTTAGATAATTTTTTTGGCCAATGCGAAATGATGGCTAAAAAATAGCGCTTGACGGTGGGAAGTCCTACGCTTCCAAAAATTGTCTGAAAGAAAAAAAAACCGAAAAGAATATTAATCAGTATGAAAACTGTCGAGGCGAACGAAGGATATTTTTTCGATTAAAATTAACAAAATGGTGGCCATTTAAAAATTAAATGTCAAATTGGGCCTTTTTTCGACAGTTTTTCGTTAAAAAGAAATGTGAAATTTTCAAATAAAGAAAACACTTCGATACAACGTTGAGGAATAGCGTGAAGAATGATGTGGCAAAATTTCAGACGTATCGCTTGAAAACTCTCTGTTTAAAATCTTCCACCGTTTTGAAAAACGATTTTTCAAGAAAAATGCGGCTCACGAAAAACGCGCCCACGCAGCTGATCGAATTCTTTTTTCTAATAAAAGTTGTAGCGACCGGAAATTTCAAATTTCGCGACCAAAATTTAACAGCGTATTTATGGTAGTCCATATTTTTGGATAATGTAAAAAAAACGAGTTTAAAAAAATGTTACACTGCAATGGTCCCTTAATACTTTTTACCTAACGTGTTTTTGTATTATCATTTTTATTATTGAAATTGAAAAATTAAAAGAACATTTGTACCTGCATTTGCTTCTTCTTTTATCGACTATTAATAATTAAACGATTAAACCAAAACGACGTAAATAAAATTATATACTTTCGGAGATTACGGGATAAAATCGTTTAGGGTTATGGCAAAGAAGTTTCACTTGCACCGTGATTTCGTAAAACTCCACCCAAGTTACCTACTTTGGTGAGAAAGTTCGCGGAAAATCCCTACCTGTTTTCCATGGGTGATCAATTTACGCTTGTCGAAATTTCACTGATCGGCACGCGGCCGAGGATCGATTGAAAATTTATCGGGACACTTTTGTTCGTTTGGTACGAAAAGACACTTTTTTTTATTGTCGAAATTCCGATTAATCGAAGTGCTCAAAAATGATGAAGGGTCCGGGTCGAGTGCTTGCACGTATAGACCACTCGTTAACTCTTAAAGAACTTTATGAGGCTCGGGCTCTTCACAGGCACTCGCGGAATATCGAACTTTAAGCATGACCCAAATTTCTGATCGGACGTGTCATATGTGAGATCCCGCGGGGTTGAAAAGTCTGCAACGAGTTCCTGCTTTCGCCTCGGGTGAATTATCGTTCTCTCATATCCGATTCTCATACAGACTGGTTTTCGAGATGGATTTGGCACCTTTGAAATCTCATTCGTTCGTCTTTAATTTTTCTCGTGGTCGGTATATCGCTGTACCGCGTGAAACGCAGGCCAGACTGCATATCTGTGAATCGTCGAGCCCTTCAGAAGGAGGAAAGAGCCGACGTAACTATGCGCCGTTGAAGAGCCAGACGCGGCTGACGAGGCTTAAAAATTCAACACCTCACAGCCCCTCAATACTTACTCCGAACAACCTTGACTTACTTTTTCATTTCATCAACTGCGGAATTATTAACTTGATGCTTACGAGGTATACACGCATAAACTATAAACAAAACGGATAAAAATGAGAAACGAAAATATTCATAAAAAAAAACGTCGGAAGTGTATTGAAACACGTTTTTCGCATTTAGTCGACGTCATTTTGAATCTACAGATGTTACACAAAGTGCAAGTATTGCATGGCATTGAAAATGTAATCAGAGTTTTCGGGTGATAAAACAAGGTATACATGCAAATAATATTAGTTGCTCTCTCTCTCTCTCTCTCTCTCTCGCACTCTCTAACTCTCTAACTCTCTCACTCGCTAACTCTCTCACCCTCTTCTCCCATTCTCTCTCACGGTCTTTCACACACATTCTCAAATTCTCACATTCTCGCTCTCTCACTATCCATCCATCCATCAAACCCGAACGAACAAACAAACCCAAACAAACCCAACTTAAACCCAAACAGACCCAAACAAACAAAACCAACTTAAACACAAACAACCCCAAACAAACCCAACTTAAACTCAAACAAACCCGACTTAAACCCAAACAAACCCAACTTAAACCTAAACAAACCCAACTTAAACCCAAACAAACGCAACTTAAACCCAAACAAACCCAACTTAAACCCAAACAAGCCCATCTTAAGCCCAAACGAACCCAAACAAACACAACTTACACCCAAACAAACCCAACTTAACCCAAACAAACCCAACTTAAACCCAAACAAACCCGACTTAAACCCAAACAACCCAACTTAACCCCAAACAAACCCAACTTAAACCCAAACCCAAAAACCCAATCCAAACCCACCATCATTGTAATGTACACACCAAAATTGAAACTTACAACTTGTAACTACAAATTAGTCTAGATGTAGTGCAGCATTTTTCAACAAACCACGGGCATTTAGCATGTCGCAGCTCACTCCACCCTGCTGCAAGACAGCGGCAGTGGAATGGGGGCAGCGTTAGTTTCGTGCGACATCTCGCTAAATCAGATCCCCTATATAGATCTTTAAAAGCATTTTCAATGCTGCAATATAATCGTTGCTATATTTTTGTCGAGACATCATATCGGATTGATTTTTTGCCATGGTGACGTTTAATCCTCTCATCTCGAGTCCCCGATATTTACTTATATGTAAATATCGTGGGGGGGGGGGGGGGGGTCGTGCTCACCCTATGTCCCTTCTAGGTACGCCAATGCCTATACACCTATGCATGTAAGTTTCTTCCACGGTTTTACGCCACTCGAGTACTTTTTCCGCAGCCCCCGTTTGTCTTTTATTCGCCCAACTTTTTCCACTTCAGTTATATTTTCCGTCTGTAATGGGCGACTTCATTCCCGAGAAAAGCTGACTTTGCTCTCGATCGCACGTGTTTTCGTCCTTTTTGCCCCCCACTTTTTTTTCCTATCTCCTTTGCCTCGTTTATTTCCTCATGCGCACAACCATGCGCACGTTTCACACGAGAAAAGCTTGGGGAAAAGCTCGCCATTTGCGCTTGGCGTATCTCCGTGAGAGTTTCGCACTTTTCGCGGGGCGCATTTTTTTTCAACTCTCGCTACAACCGGGACACGATCTTCACCCTAGTAGGATGCAATGTTAACGGCAAGAAAGTTTTGAAACTTCGTAAGCCGGTGGGTAGTACCAAGGGACGAATTTTCGAGTTCCCGAATCTCGAAAACGCATATTTGTCGTATCGAAATGAAAAGTTTTCGCGAAACGATGATAATGGAGATCAGTCGTGTACTCCTCATGCATAAGTAGACGGCCGCGTGGAATTTGGCCCATAGAAACTTCATTACAAGTTGCACCTCTTTTTAGGTGTCGTTTTGAAAAATCCTGAAATACGCGTTTTATTATTTGTTTTGAAGAATCTTTATATCGAGTTTCTAGCTGTTACAAGCTATATCAGCTTGTATTCAAGCTGAATACAATTTTCCATATAAATAAATGTAATATGTCGCCATTTTATTTCTTATAAATAAATTTTTCGTACATCATCTAGAAAGTTCAAAGCATATTCCGTAATTTTTCGAACCACTTCGGATGGATAGTTTGGTCACAATACTTTTTTTTTAATTGACTGGGTATTATCGACCCAAGTGTGACCACCGCGATTGAATTTGGATGTGTGACCACGAAGGGTTAAGGAACATACCTTGCAAATTTTTTTGAGATAAGAGTAGGCAATTCGATTTCCCCATCGAAACTTCAACACCCCGTTGCACCCCTAATTAGGGGTTGTTTAAAAGAAATTATAAAATATGCGTTGCATGTTTGGAAGATTATTTTTACCAAGTTTCAGGTTGATAGACGCAAGAAATATAACTTTTCATACAAACTTTCACATCCCATTTCACCCCCTTAAGAGTTGCTTTTGAAAGAATCCTTTTTTACTGCACCTCTACACCTTCTAGAGAATATATCTTCTAAATTTCATGCTTCTATCTTCAGCGGCTTAAGCATTGCGTTGTCTATATGTCAGTCGTTCATTCAGTCAATCAGTCACGGAACTCTTTTATATGTGTAGATATAGTTTTTTGCTTTTGGCACTTTCTTCTTTTCCTCCGAATCACCTGTCGCCTACGTAATTTCCTGAAACAATTAACTCATAGGAAACGCCGTTCACCAAGATACCCCGAATAATTCCTTATGACCCTAATAATGGATGTAATAATGGCTCTCGAGTATAGCGTAAGTCATATCCTGTAGGCGAAGAGCCACCTCGCACGCGTCATCACTTTTATCGCTGCACTACGTTTTTACGATTGGCATATAAACATATACGTCGAGAGCACAACTGGAAGAAAGCTGCCTTCCTGCGGACGCGTGGAAAAAAGCGTTGGGCTACTTGATTCGCACGTGTCGCTGAGAGCCATCGCTTTTGGGAACATTTGCCGTCGGGTAAAGCCCTGCTAAGCCATAATGGAACTCACACACGCATACACATGCATTGAAAATGGATTTTCATCCGATCTCTGCAGCTCAGAAGAATCCTGACGTTGGGCAGATAGTAATACAGGAAGATCCTCCACTTTTTTCTCCAATTGGTTGGCCTCCAATCTTTGTGTCGCTCCTCACATCCCTCGCGGGGCAACGGAAGTCATTTTTCTTTCTCTTTTCCCCCAGCTGGACGCTCTTGCAACTTTTATTATCCGAGGACAATGAATTGTATTTGTTGAATAAGCTGATGGAACATATTATGTTCGTTCGTCATCAACTGATCTCGTCGATGTATCAGGGGACTCGAGGGCCTCGTTTGAAATATATATATATATATAAAGCCGCTGATCAGAAACAGACATCGCATCGATCGAAAAGCTATTGGAAACTCGTATGGCAAGTTTTCGTGCTCCGAATGAGCTTTCAACGAGTTTCTCAATGCTATCGATGTCCTACTGCCGTAAGTCGAACTCTTCGTTGTGCAGTAATACAGCTCTATATGTATATAGATCGAGTAGGTTCCGAAGCTTTTGCAACAGGTCTCAAGATGAACCGGCGAGGGCCGTTTCGCTCGGGATGTATCGTGGGCCGTCGAGAATGAGGGTTGCAAGAGGCGGGGAAACGATCGCCACGGTAGAGAAGGATTCGAATGGAGTTTGGAACGTGCCGGAGAAGGTTTAGCTGCTGCTCTCTTTCACTCTCTCTCTCTCTCTCTCTCTCTCTCTCTCTCTCTCTCTCTCTCTCTCGCTCTCTCTCTGTTCTCCCGTTTTTTTCCGGGCTAGGCTTTTACACACACAGAGACAGTGGCGATATGTCCGTACATATAGAAAAGTACCTCGCTTCTAAAGCACTCGATCTCTCTCTCTCTCTCTCTCTGTCTTTCTCACTCTTCCTCTCTCCGACACGATTTATGAGATCCCCACGAATGCGAGGCGAGTCAAGGGAGGAAGGGTTGCGCTCTCCGTCTCGACAGCACACGATAAATAAAAGCGCAATAAACAAAAAAACGAGGAAAAACGAAAGAGAGAAACCGAATGACAATACGTCACTGTTGTCGTTATCCGTGGACATGCAGCCTGCGCTCGGATACCACCCCGCCTTCACCCCTTGTTGCACGATGTGAATCCATTAAGCCACCTCGTTCGAGAAACGTTCACGGCTATGTACATATGTATATGGATGTATGGAGCCAACCAGTCAAGTGAGCTTCACGTGTTGTGCGGTACGTGCACCGTAGATTCGAAACGACGACGGCTTCGAAATCCTTCCGAGCGGCGGAGCGCTTTGTCGAGTGTGTACCGCGAGAATAAACAGGGCACCGGATTCTTGACACGCGTGTCACATCAGCAACGAAGCGAATCAACGTTGTTCTCAATGGCGCAGAAGCTGCCACGAGACACGTGGAAATCCCGGCGATCATCTTTAACACCGAATCCTCATGAGGCAGTCACGAACTTGTATTATCATTTAGAAACTACCGAGCTCGTAATGCAGGATCAAAGCTGTTTGAATCGAGAAGGGTGCATTTAAGCAGGTCAACTGTCATGAATGATAGCCTTAACAGTAGACCTCCAATTCAATGATGGAACAACCCTGAAGAAAGGACACTGCTAAGTGATTAGCACCGCATTTAGGTGAGCCTTGGAGTGACATGTCGATCCCGGATTCGATCGTCACCAAATCAATGGATTGATCCAAAAATTGATTCCAAAGAACGTTGCCAAAGAATCCACCTTGAATATCGAAGTACATTGCTGAATCTAGTGGGTTGATGCAGAAGACGTTGCGAAGACAATAGGAAAGATGCGGCGCGAATGGGAGCAGGAAAAGTGGTTGCCCAGTGGATCAGGTTTTAGCCCAGCACGGTACAACAGTTGCTCTGAGAACCGGAATCTTCAGAAAGCTGCTCTATGAAGCCATTTTTCATGACCAAACTTACCGATGTAGCTCGATGACAAGTTGCCTGTAACTTACTGTCTTTACGAGATCTCCGGCTCGATGTTGTCTCGCCGTTGCAATGATGTTTAAGGTAGCATCAGCATTATTGGGCAACATCGTGAACTTCATAGAAAAACGCAAGTTTGGCTAAAAGCTTTTCAAAAAGAAATTCAACCCTTTATTCTCGTATCGATACGTGTATCTATATATAGTCTGTTTGACAAAAGCGTGTACGGATACATTTTTCCCTGGAAACCCTTAGAGGGTAGATTCGAACGCGAGCAGGTAGTAGGATCCTTCCCCCAAGATGGGGTGAAGATGCTTTGTATGGAAAGCGCCAGTTATCGTCCGACCATAGTCACAGGCGAACGGCTATTGTCCGAAAAATACATCGAAAATAGACTCACTTAGGCAAAAGAAAGTTTGGACCGCGATATGGCCAACGTAATTTTTTCAAACGAAGCATCTTTTTGGGCACGTTCTCGATCAATCGTACCCGACCTATCCACAACCATATACACCGACGATCTGGAACGTCAAACAATTATTCCGACAGATTAGAATCATATGGAAGTCTTCATCACCAGATCCTGCCATTAAATTAGTGGAAAGTATGCCTCGGAGATGCCAGGCGTTTATCAATAATGGAGACAACTGGACCACTTATTAAGGGATCATCACAGTGTAACGGGCAAAAAAATAGCTGATTGTGGCGATTTTTCTTTCGATGGTTAAAATGCGCTAATCAGTCTGATTTTTTTATGTCAAATCAAAGCACTCATGAAGAAAAGAAAATAAATGTTTAAGCGTTTATGTTTAGTTTAAAAAAAAAAAATTATAACGGTTGAAAAAATCTTCGAAAAAAAGGAGTCCTCACGGTGTACACACATCAATCAGTATGAAAGCCGCTATCTCGCCATGGAGGTTTTTTTTAATCAAAATTGACAAAATGGCGGCGGTTTGAAAAAAAGTATTGAATTTAGCCTATGTTTTCGACAGTTTTTCGTTAAAAAAATGAAGATTAAAAAAAAAGCTTTCATAGCAAGATAAACAATGGCGTGAAGAATTTTGTGTCAAAATTTGAGACGGATAGCTTGAAAACTCTTCCTCTGAGAGTATACGTTTTGAAAAACAACATTTTGAGAAAATCGTGTTTAAAATTTCGAATGCGGAATTTTCATATAAATTGTCTACATACGATCAATCGGCGATGCCAGATCCATGGTTATAACCGTCTATACTATCGGATAATGAATAAAAAATCGTTTTTTTTGCAAATTTTACACTGTGATGATCAATAATAAAGCATCACTATATATCATATAGTGTGTGTGTATTTTTTTCAATGCCTTCGTCCGAATAGTTTTTGAGTTTCGCCATACGCGCTCTTGTTAAACCGACTGTGGCTATTTATCTGGGTGCATGCAGTCTCTGATTTTCTAGCCCATGGCCGGTATACGTGTCGCCTGAGCGGAGCCGAAAAGCCTCGGCATCCGCAGGCTCAACGTTTTACCGTTCATCATGCTTGCACCCTTCAGCTTTTTCCCTCGTGCTCCATGGCTCACATATACACATAGATAGGAAGCTCTTCGTCCGAATCTGAGACACTGTAACCCGCGTACCGCAGGGACCACGGTAGAGCTTCTCCAATATTTCCCCTGATGCACGTATACCACGGTTATATATTGAAGCGCAACAAGGCCGCAATTTGATACAACGGAAAATCTGACGACGAGGAGACGACGAATTCTGGGTCAAGCCTCATTTCGAAATGATATATATATATATATATATATATATATATATCTACTTAGAATACGTGATGTGTGTGTGCTAGATGTTCATCGACGTGTCTTCGTAGCCTGATGCATCATCGGTGGGGGATAGCTCGCGACAAGACCGAAAACTCGTCAATTCTTGGATCACTCTCTTCCATCCTCTTCTTTGTGATAATATTGCCAAATCGTGTTTTTGGAGTATTGAAAAAAAAATATCAAAAGCTACAGAAGCCACACCATCTATCCAGCAACGAGTTTCACGGGAAATTTGATGGACATATTGTGGCGGCAGTGACGAGTGAAATTAATTTCAACCGGAAATAAAGGACGCGAGGTTTGCGGCTTCGGCGTTCGCTCGTGTCATACAGCGTTGGCCAGAGTCAATACTATGTTGGGTGACCTCTCAATTGCGCACAGGCTTGCCAATTATCAAGCGGGAGGCAGTTTCACCGAGTTTCCGACTATAACGCGACTGTAACTCAGTGACAATAGAGCTGCTTGTAAAAATAGCTTATTTTTTGAGCCATCACAATAGTGATGGCCCCTTAAGGCCTTAGGCCACTCTGGAGGCCAAAAAAAGGGCATATTTTTTTATTTTTTTCACCGAAACCATAAAATAAATCAGAATTACAAAATAGGGGTTTTATTATGCACGTAATTGACTATACAAAATTATTTTTTCACAGTGTCACATGTCAAAATGGCGACTGTGCAGCTTTTTTCCAATGACGCCTTTATTTGTGGAAGGTCAACGGTCGGACCAACAGCTCCTATAATTTTTGAGTTATGATGAGACACTAAAGTTTTTTCTATTATAAATAAGAATAGCTATAGAAGTACGTAGGATTTTTTTGACATATTTATTTGTCAAAATAGCGCATCTCTAAAACGAAAAGTATAAAATGCCATGAGAAAATTGTCAAAAAATTGTTTATAAAAAAGGAACTATGCCATATAATTTTAAAAATCCTACGTAGTGCATCAGAAAATGTAATTCTAAATATACAGTTAAAATATCAAGTGGATCGGTTGAAATTTGTTTGAGTTATGAGTCCGGCCGACTTGAAAAATGTAGTTTTGAGATAAACGCGTTTAAAGTTAGTAGAAAGTCACGACATGAATCAAGAGAGGTTGCGCTAGAATTCGAAAATCGAGTACTTAGACATTATTTACACTCATAATCTTTTAGAATATAATTTTGTAGGTCCTAAGGTACATTTTTAACAGAAAGAATCGATTTTTGGAAAATCGATTGGAACTAGAGTGGCCTAAGGCCTTAAGTAAAAAGTCTTCTTTTCGATGTAGGATCTGGTTCATGCACAGCTTGTCTCAGGGCTCTCGGGCAGAGCTGCGGTCGAAGAAAGGAAAAATCCCCAGGGCGACTTACCGAAACAGGAAAGGCAAAAGTCCATTAAAATATCGGAGGCTTGGTAGAAAGGCAAGGGCGAAAGGGAAGGGAGCCGGGGGGATGACAAACGCCACCAGGCATATCATAGTTTGAGAGTAGATGATGCATTAGTGAGACAGAGCTGACAAGCCGTTAAAAGGCGAAACCGGTGACATCCAAAATGTATATTTTCCGCTAATGAACGCTCTCATAATTTTGTGTTGCAAAGCCCAAGAATGACGTCCTTTCATTTGCTAACTGTCAGTATATATACGTATATATAAGCAAGCATGCATAGACATATGCAATATTGGTTAACGATAGACAAGGGTTGGTACTAGCAGGCGACCGGATGCACTAAAGTGGCACCCGGTCGAACGATACCTCAATCGTTGTGGAGCATCGAGTGACACGTATACATACTTAATATCCCCGCGTTTAACAAATCTGCATAAACTTAGGAGCCCAAAAAACAAGTTGATTCTACCAATATTTTTTTCGGATCGGAGTCTTAGGATGACGAGGTCGAGATTTTACAAGCAATTGATACATAGTCTTGCCAAGTTTAGGTTTTTTTGTTGAAAAATATTGATGAACAATGAAGTTATTATTATTCAAATATAGCGCCGCCGTAGCTGCATGGCCAATCAGTGTAGGTGGTTCTGGCAACTAGGCTGAATAAAACATTCGTAAGAACGTATAGTATTTTGAAAGTTTGAAAATGATAAAAACGGCAAGTCGTAGAAAAAGAAGTGCAATTGTCGACAAAAAAAAACCCCTTTAAATATGTTTGGACAAATGGAGAAAAATATTTTAAATAATCATCCTGTCATACCATAGAAAATGTTATAAACTCTTCTCGGTCCGAATGTGAATTCAATCAGACGAATATATTTTCTGGTGCAACTTACACTGTTTCATAAAACATAGTTTCGAGAAAAACGCAATAGAAAAGGGATAAATCGTAGTATAGGGCGGCCGCCGTAGCGCAGTAATCCGACCCTTCACAAAAATCGTCATAAATCGATCAGTCTTTCTAACTTTTACAAAATTTTTGTTGCAAATTGAAATTAAAACCCTAGGGTATGAAATCATACAACGAAAAAGATATTTTCGAAATTTCAAGCCTACGCAGACCCCTTAAATCCCCGCAGCACGAAATACATTTATTCTCAAATTGAATCGCTTCTACCACAAAACAAGGCTAGGCAAGTGGACAATAAGAATAAAAAATCGAAACGAAAATTGACCCCATTAGCCTCGAAAAAAGGAACGCCGTATGATGAGCGCCCGATGTAAATAAATACATGTTGAACGAAGCCATGATGAGAAAAGTGATCGGTAGAGTGTGCCCATCATCGCAGGGTCTCTAGTAACATTTCGGTCAATATGTATTTTCGTCTTTGTCGCGCGCGGCTTTTCCAGCTCACCACTCTGCTCGTTCTCGTTTTATCGGGGATTACAACCCCTCCCCCTCCCGACCGCCTGCGCGTCAGTGTACTACCTGTTGAAACGGATCCGGCAGAAAAGGCGAGAGATGCTCGTGTACACAGAGACCGGCTCGTGCGTATATTTCCACGGAACAATTCCTTGCTGGGCACTCAAGTCCGAAATGTCGGAACGCACGCACTCATTATGCATGGCAAACAATGCATATTCATGCGGCCAGTATGGGCAAGAGGCATTACCGCTGGCCCATCGATCCTCATATTGCCATGGCCGAGCATAATGCGCACGGCCCATAGAGGCTGCATAGAGTGAAGATCCATTTGTCGAAAGCCATGGCGAGAGAGAGAGGGAGAGAGAGAGAGAGCGAGAGAGAGAGAGAGAGAGAGAGAGAGAGAGAGAGAGAGAGGGGTGGAGAGAGTTAATGGAACCAATGTAGGTGCTTACATAGGGAAAGTGTATGAACACATTGTGCAACTCACTCCGGTATAGGAATGACTAATATTGTACGTGAATAGTAAAGCTTTTAGCATCAGGAAGCTAGGGAATTTGGGCACTTTTGGACAAATTAACCGAGTAAAATTTTTCGAGCCGCGTTCAACCCGCAAAATAAAGGCCTTCTTTCCCGAGCAGAGATCGGCGATAGTGGATCATAGGGTACCTAAACGAGGGTACAATGTTTGGAACACCAATACGTTAGGGCCTCCGATGAATCTTTCCGAATGGCAGAAACTGGACATTGTCACTCAAAGGGAGCCAATGCAGAGCGCAACTGAACCTGCGTAACCCCAGGTGGGTCTACTTCGAGCGCTCCCACAGAACCCACTTAACCCCCTTTCGGCCTACTGTAGGCGCACTGTAGACCCTCTGGACCCTCCATTCAGCCTACTGTAGGCGCACTGTAGACCCTTCAGACTCTCAATTCAGTGAAAACGTGTTTATTTCGTGATCGTATGGGTTACCGATCAGGCCACAATGGAGTGTTGATGGAGGAAATATTGAATTTGGGCTTACAGCAGGTTAGGCGGGGTCGAGGAAACGGACTTGAGATCGAAAGCAGGTTAAGGCCTTAGGCGACTCGAGAAGTAAAAAAAAAGGCATATTTTGTGATTTTTTTTCAGCGAAACCATAAAATAAATCGGAATTACAAAATACGGGTTTTATTATACACGTAATTGACTATAGAACATTATTTTTTCACAGCGATACATGTCAAGAGGGCGACTGTGCAGCATTTTTCCGATGACGCCTTTATTTCTGGAAGGTCAACGGCCGGACCAAGAGCTCCTATAATTTTTGAGTTATGATGAGACACTAAAGTTTTTTCGATTATATATAAGAATAGCTATAGAAGTACGTAGAATTTTTTTGATATATTGTTTTTTGTCAAAATGGCGCATTTCTAAAACAAAAAGTATAAAATGCCATGATAAAATCGTCAGAAAATTGTTTATAAAAGAGGAAATATGCAATATAATTTTTAAAATCCCACGTAGTGCCTCAGAAAATGTAATTCTAAATATGCAGTTAAAATTTCAAGTGAATCAGTTGAAATTTGTTTAAATTATGAGTCCGGCCGTCTTGAAAAATGTCGTTTTAAGATAAACGCGTTTAAAGTTAGTAGAAAGTCACGACATGAATCAAGAGGGATTGCGCTAGAATTCGAAAATCGAGTACTTAGAGATTTTTCACACCCATAATCTTTTGGAATACAATTTTATAGGTACTAAGGTACATTTTTAACAAAAAAAATCGATTTTTGGAAAATCCTAGAGTGGCCTAAGGGCTTGAGGCCTGTGTTCTGCACGTTTTACTAAAACTTGGGGTCGAAAGAAGGTTTGAGAGGACTAACAGAGGCTACACTGGACCAAATGGAAGCCTCTTCATGGCACTGAACTCGACAAATGGGGTTGTGTAGGTTCAACGGCGGCTGATGGCTTGTGCATTACAAAAAAAATGAGCCAATCTGCAATTTTTTTCGATTCTATTATTTTAGGATTTTTTATCTTTTTGCAAGAAATATGGTAGCTTTATTGTACGCCCGAAGGTCTATAAAATCGGTTATGACCTTCTTTTTCTAAGCAGACTACTTTAGTAAGAGTAAAAAATCGTTAGAAAAAAAGTGGCACACTAGGCCCCACCTTCCCCTATATATAGAAAAAAATTAAGAAAAAACAACTTCAAACAGAATACCAAACGAAGTAATTAACAAAAATGTACAAATAACGTGATATGATTTGTCTGTAAATTTGTAAATCTCTATCTCTATATAACAAATCGTGCTTCGTCTGTAATGTCAAAGTTTTTAGAAAATTTCATCACAGATCGTTCATATCCAAGATCCTACTGAATCGTAGGATCTTGAAATCCGCACGACTCCTTCGCAAGCTGTCATCCGCGTGTGTAAGTACGTGAAAACGTTTGGAAAACCGACTTCACGATACTCACTGGATTACACGTGTGTGTGGGCAAATACACGTTTTCCGGTCGACGTGCCGATAGAAAAATTCGTGTAGATTCGTCACACGAGCGGAGTTAGCGGTGCGAGAATAATACAACATCAAGAGTGGTTTGGTGCTCGATGAGTTTGGAGGGGTACGAGACCGAGTACGGAGAGTGTCGATTTTTCAGCGCACCGAGGGTGAACCACGAAGAGCGAGCATTTTCAACCTCCTCCTCTTCTCCATTCCACCGATGTGTGCGGTTATCCCTCAGGAATTTGTTGACTCGGCACCGGAACAGGGAGCGACGGAGGGTGGATTGCTCTGTGGTCACGTGACATATAGCAGAGAGAAGTACACCGGCAGGGATCACCATGTGTTACTTTCTATATATATATGTCTATGTGCATCAGCTCCCTGGAGACTTTGCCATTCCTATAGACACACACACACACACATACGTAGGCCGTGTCATATCCGACACTTTTTCCGCGTCATTTGGCTCTTTACACCTGTAAGTAACGTTAAGCCGGAAGTGACGATGATCGAACCGTGGCGGAAAATTTTTTCCACATCCCCGCGTTTTCTCCTCGAACTTGCTCACCTTGGCGACCAGACGACCCCGAAATAACTAGAGTATTATGGAACGAATATTACGCAGTGGGGGAAGAAAAAACGTCGATTATTCGTGGTCACGGGAGAAGAAGGACGAAATGGCGTTAATAATCGAGCCGGGTCAAGTGATCGAGATACAACTTTTCCTCGATATTCCTGCGCTCGTTGCCCGGATGTGTTGCTTCAGGAATTCGTTCTACCGCATAGGAATTCCATTAGCGGCGCGTTCTTGTCAGCGATCTTTTCCCCGTTGCTCACGATGCCCGGCATCACGTTCGTATTTATATATCTTCTTGACACTGGCGGTAAGGCGTCGGCATATTTTTGTCACGTCCCAGTCACGGAAAAGAACTCCGAGCAATAATCGGGTAAAAAATTAACTTGGTCCAGTGAAATATGAATCGCGCGGAAAACCAAAGATTTGGGGAGGAACGAAGAAATGGCGCTAAGAAGAATCAATGATTCACTTTTCGTTAAGAGGTCTGCAGTGGCTTGGGGCTCAAAACGAGCTGAAGTAAACATTTTTTTTCCGATAATTATTTTGGATGACGGGGGCGAAATTTTAACACACAACTAATAAGCAGTCTTGCCGAGTTTGAGTTTTTGGTAATTATGCATAAGTGAGGCACAACCCCAATTTCGATGGAATTTTTCTTTTTCGCCGTGAAATTGTTGATTCCATTATAGTAAGTGATATTACATCGGGGGAGGCTGACATTTTCTATTAATTCCATAAGTAATGGGTTTTTAAAGTTCCCGGAAACACGTGATAAGATAGGGCATTTTCCAACATTTTAACCCCTATGTTGGGGATGGGGGTTTGTTTAGATAAATTCATAGAAAAAGCCTCCCCGAATTCAATGCCGAAGAGAAATCGCGGCGGTCATCCCCCCATAAAAAGTTATGGGCTTTTGAAGTTCCCGGAAATACGTGATAAAATAGGGCATTTCAATAGAAAAAAATTGTGCTACCATATGAAATAAAAATGAAAATTTATGGTGTGGAAAATCACTTAATTTATACAAAAAAAAAGCAATGCTCGCTTTACTACTGATTTAAGTATTTACCTCAAACCGTAGAAAAAAATCGCATGACTTTGTAAATGATAAAACCAACCGAAATTTTCTGTTTTGATCTCAAATTCAAAACAAAAGTACATTGGTACTATTATACAGCACGTAAACACATGCATTGTTGGGTTCACGTGTCCAGGTATCGTATCAATTACAGGTAATCTTGTGAGAATATGAATATCTCAGTATGAATTTTTTTGTCACATATATGCATACACACACATATGCATACACACACAAACGCACGCACTTTTATTCATAACAATAGCGAGAAAAAAATGTAGACGAATTTTGATCGATTTTCAGTTTCGTCTTTGAAATCGTGTATTTTTACGAATGTTCAACTGGAGCCAGAGGAGTAGGGGAAGTGACCACTGCAATTTTTTTCATGATTGAATCCCCTCATTAATCCCCCTACCCCCCCCCCCCCCCCCCCCCCCACTCCCAAAATAAGCGTCGAAATTTTCGAAAATGCCCAATTTTTTCACGTGTTTCTGGAAACATCAAAACCCCATAACTTATGAAATTAATAAAAAATGTCAGCCTCCCCCGCCGGAATATCATTAGTGGTGACCAATTAAAGCAGTTTATGCTAAACAAAATTTTTTAACATCGAAATTGGCGTGGTGCCCCACTTATGCATAATTACCGAGTTTTTTTTGTTGGAGAGTATTCATAAACAATGACGATATTAATATTTAAACAAATGCAGCTGCTGCATGGCCAATCGGCGTAGGTAGTTCTGGCAACTAGTGTCACCTGAAATGAAAAACAAAAAAATTTGTATAATAATAAAATTTTCGTGTTACCGGATACTTTTGCGAAATTTAAAAAATTATCAGAATGGCTAGCTGTAGCGAAAAAGTTCGATTTTCGACCCAAAAAAAAAACAATTTTAATCATGCGTTATTAACAAATGCATGAACGTGTAAAAAAATCATCCTGTCATATGGTAGAAAATGTTACAAACTACGCTCTGGCCAAATTTGAAGTGAATCAGACGAACCCAAACGAGGTTTCGAGAAAAGCACAAAAAAAAGGGTAAATCCCATCGAGGCGGTTCGCCGTAGTGTGCGATCGAACCCTTCACAAAAATCGTCATAATTCGGTCAATGTTTAAAATTACAAAATCTTTTTTGTAAATTGAAGTTAAGACCCTACGCTATAAATCTAATAGAATAAATATAAATATAATTAAGAAATCAGTAAAATGCAATAAAAGAAACTCGTATTTCCTAAATTTCAAGCTTCCCATTAGACTGATCAGGGCTACTGGTGAATAAAGGGAAATGAGGCAGGTACTTCATCGAGAGAAAACAACAATGTTATTTCAATAATCTGTTAATTAAAGCCTCTGTTAATAAATAATATATGATATATAAAACGCAAGATGCAACGTATGTTAAATAATACAAAATGTACAGTACCCAACTACAATAAATTTACGAAAAAGCCATGATCGTTTACCGCTTCATAAAATGCCTCCCGAAATGCGAAAAAAAGCGTCGTGGGAGGATTTTTTTGTTTCATCCCAACGAGACGAAAAACATACCGAACAACGCAAATAAACTCTGCCATGACGCGACGATTTTTTATTCCTTTTATCCAACGGTGACGTTCCATGTCGAGTGTCTGACCATTTATTACGTACACGTTTCCTCTCCACACATGATCATGAGATTCTTTTTTTTCACCCGAGATACGGAACACCTGCACAAATACGCGCGTACGTCGTGTTATGATTGATGCGTTTCCACGTGGTGTTTTTTTTCTTTTTCAGCATGGGTTGGAGCCCTCAGTGCAGCGGTGTCCCGTGGATCAGCACCGCTGGTGGTCGGTGCGTGTCGTCGGGGCAGTACAAGACTCACCGCGGTGATCGGTGGCCTCGTTTTGGCACTGGCCTCTCTCTTCACCTCTTTCGCCCTTCAGATGCATCAGGTCCTGCTCAGGTATGCGAAAAATCTTCACCGCATAGATCGCTGCATCGAATGACGAATCTCCTGCGAAACTTTGATCTTCCTCGATTTCCAAAAACGTGTACACTTATCACCCGTAGCTCGTAAGGGTGGTAAGTATTTCATAGAAAAAAAAAACCGGCTATACGCTGGAAGCGCACTAAAGTTCATCAGAAGTCGAGGAGGATCGAGGGAAGTACAGTGAATCGAAGAAACGAGGGAAGTATAATGGCGGGGTTTTTGAGGTTCCGGTGAGCCCGTCCGGAGGTAGGAAGATCTAGGAGAATAATGGTTACGTGGCACGAGAACAAGAAGCGAACCATTTGTGTTCTCTCGGGAAAACGTTTTAGCCAGCCAGCCAGCCGAAGACGTTTCAAGCTCCTTTCTTTTTTTCATCCTTATTCCAATACTGCGTTTCTCTGTTTTACTTTTAACACACACGCGTGTGTCTGTGACTACGTCTTTATCGACGCAAGATGGATATTCTACCCACCGAGCGTTATGTACAAGTAATATAATTTTCCACGATCGTGCGTAGTATTTGGGCAAACGGCAAATTCCTCACACCGAGATTCATATGGAAAAAAAAAATTCTGCAATTTATATCCGAAAAATGTTCTGCTGACGAGAATGAAGGGAGGAAAACTTTTTTCCTAGATACGAGTCCTCGTAGATTTTGCATTAGAAAATTCTTTGATGAAGACAGACTCTGCATTATTTTTATCAGCGTTTTATTCATTAGGAATATATATATATATATATATATATATATATATATATATATATATATATATATATATATATGGTCGTATGATAGTTGTGTAACAGACCATCTGAGTCCTCACAAAATCCCATATTGACATTTAATCCTTTTTTAAATCAATATTATACGACGGCTATAAACCATTCTATAGTTTTTTAGTGCAATGCGTGCAAACTTGATAGCATTAGTCGGATCAAAATTTGTTTGAAGTTCACTTGTTCACTCGAGAGCTTACAAGATTCGAGTTTGCGAAAATGGAAAAAGAAATATAAAAGGGACAAAAACAACGTGTCTGTTTGAACTACAACAAGCAAAACAACTTCTCTGATGCATTTCATACATCATAAAAAAAATTTACGACACAATGTAACATGTCGGTTATACTCCCTTTATTGCTTTATAACCAACCCCCTGATAACATTTTTCAAAAACTAAATAATACGTGTTTTTTTTTCTTTATTAAAACCTACCATAAAGTCAATGATTTTTTAATTTTTACGTTGTTGAGTCAGGAACGGCTCAATATATTGTATATATATATTTAGAGAGCGAGAGAGAGGAGAAAGAAGTGGCCGACGAGAGAACTCCAACCGTAATTTCCTACTTTAGCGTTCTCCGGCATCAAACGTATTTTCCTCTACTCTATCCACTTTGCGCTCGTCTTAACTTTTATTTTGTTTCATTCTGCCTCTGGTCCTTCGCGCGTGTTCTAATACTCCAAAGCTCAGGTCTTGTTTCTCAGTCACTGCTGATGCCTGTAAAACGGATATATATATATATATATATATATATATATATATATATATATATATATGCGTATCTACGTGTGTTATTTACCTTTTGCAAATTACCATACGTACTCGCAGCTATGGTCTGGTGCTGGGCGCAGGAGCGGGTCTGGTTCGCGAAACTTCTGGGCTCGTGTTGGGTCATTACTTCAAAAAACGCAGAGAGTTCGTTGAAATGGTCGTGCAGGCTGGCACCGGGGTGGGAATCGCTCTTTTCAGCGTATTCTACAAGGAGGCTGTCAGGTTAGTCTTGCCATATTATATTTTGATACATACCTGTACATAAGACACATCAGTGTGTGTTTACATATGTATTTCAACTTTTCTTGTGTTCCAACGTATACCAGTGCGGGTTTTTACAGTTACCCTTCCCAATTGAACCCCTTCCTATCACTCCCTAATCGCACTTCGCTAATCCAACCTAACTTCGGTTGCGTCCACAGACGTCTTAAGCTACATTATACCGCATTTGCCGAGGGCACGGGGAAACTGTGGAAAACCCGTACCGGTATAGACTGCCCCATATTCTTCTAATTCTCTGGTGCACAATACTTTTACTCAAGTATCTACACCAAAGTATCAGAAAGATTGGCCTTCCGCTCACTGGTTGATGCGCCAGCCGGTGCCCGGCTAAACGGTCACCGCTCAAAGTATTGACCATGCGCAATGCTATTTAACTCGAAATACCACCAGAGCCGGACCCCGACCACACATCTACCAGTGTCAGTTCTACATATATTGTCATCTTTTAACGAGGCTCTTTCCAATGTATTTACAATTATATATATACGCGATTATATTCCTAAGAGACACTGGGGGATGGGCGGTTAGGATTCGGCTCCCGCGGTACTTCGAGTTAAGTAGCGTTGTGCATGACCGATACTTGGAGCGGTGACCGCTCAGCCATGCAGCGGCTGGCGCATCAACCAGTCGGCAGAAGGCCGATACTTCTAAAACCTTGCGAATGGTAATACGTCAAAACCAACAAGAGCATACGTTGGAACTTAGCAACTGTAAAAAGTAACGTGACAAATGCTCAGAAATAAAATAATATATTCATATTGCCATTTTTTTTGCGTTATTGGAATATACCGTGAAGTAGCGAAAGAAACAAAGGAAATCATGCTCACCAGCTGCATTCTATGGGATTGGGAGGGGCATTTTGAGCAAGATTGGAATTATCGCCCTGTAATTCCTTAACAGCCTGTCGTATAAAAATGAAACCTACTTTGGTCAATAGAAACTTTATCTGGGAAGAAAAAGTCTGTAGACGAAATTCCTGTTATCCTTATTGTTTCATAGATTATCGCTCTCAAATGACTAAGGCCATATTTGCTCACCCTGCCTCGATAGTGGGGTAAGTTGAGCATGGGTATGAGGTAAGTTGGGCAAAGTAAGAATTGCATTAAAAAATCAGACGTATCCAACATGATTTGGTACAATGCAGTAACAAACCAACAGTTGCTTGTTAATTAGTGACACTTTGAAACATATTAAGATTAATTGCAATGGACTTTGAAATATTTTTTCTCATACAATGGTAGAAGAAAATCTTTCAATCACGTTTTTTTTTACTTTTGGGTGCAAAAATAATGAAACGTCCCACGTTACCGCCTCGTGCGCCACATGGCAACGGGCAATGGCGTGATGTGTTACCCTCCCCCATACCTCTCATTCCGCCATTTGATGCATCCGCGTGCGATGCTTAGTTCTCCAAATATTTCGATTGCCCAACTTGAGCGACAGCTCAACATGCCCCTTCCTACCCTACCTAGTTGGGGAAAAAATTATGCGAGAAGACAGAAGTGAATTAAGATTGAGAAAAAGATCGTGCCAAGTGAATATAAAGTGTACCGTGGAATATACGAGGGCTGTGTAAAAAGAGGAATGCGAGGGTGTGTACGGTAGGCGGTAGGTATGGTAGCAATTTATCATAAGTATCTGGTCTTTGCGTGGTATGTGTACGTCACGAGAATACATGTGTGTGCGTGTGTATGTGGAAGCTCAGAGACAACCTGGGCAAACTCGGGACCGAGGAGAGCTTCGTCGTCCCGATGAAATCGCTTATTACATCGGTGAGCCGTCCGCTCAGGAATTATAGGAGCGATGAGAAATTTACTCCCATCAGGTGTGCATAGTAAGCACGTGTATATTTTAATAACGTGCGGATTTATTCGTGCGAATGAATTGGACGGTTATAAACGTTGTAGCGGAAATCGTCTTCGCGGCGGTGAAACAGCTGCGGTAGCTGAAGACGAAGCACGGGATAATCTGAGATCATTCGGCGATCGTTCTTTCCTCAGCGATAATCCTTCTCGTCGCGTCACTCTTAATATCGCATAAACTCTCCCGTCTCCTCGCAATATATATTTGTCGGGTACACAAGTTTCTCACGAATATCGAACGATTCGCGAATCATGTGCATGGGAGGAGCCTTTTTTCGGAGACTATTGGGATAACGGGATTTTACACACAATTAATACATAGCCTTGCCGAGGTTGAGTTTTTTTGCCAGTGAACGATTTTGATAAAAAATAAAAAATGTACTTCTAGTGTACCAGGTCTGTAAATATGGAACCGGAATTTGCCCATAGATGGCCCTAGCTGTCAATGTAGTTACCGTCAAGTCACGTCATTGGCGCAATTTGCTTTGTTGACATCTGACAAAGATTTTTAACTCACAACAATACATGTTTCATACCCCAACATAGTTTGTTATAACGTTGAATATGTCGAATTTTGTGCCTGGAAATTACGATTTGCGGACAGCATTAATTTTCTGTTACCATTTGAAGAAAACTGCTGTAGAATCGCATCGAATGCTTGTCGAAGCTTACGGTGAGCATAATTTTGGTAAATCACAGTGCTTCAAGTGGTTTAAAAAATTCAAAAGTCGCGATTTTGACGTGAGAAACGAAGAACGTGGGAGGCCACCGAAAAAGTTTGAAGACAGCGAATTGCAAGCATTGTTGGATGCTAAAACCTGGCGAAACCGTTAATACTGAACGCTACCGACAACAAATGATCGATTTGAATCAAGCTTTGCGTGAAAAAACGACCCGAATATCAACAAAGGCAACAAAAAGTGATTTTGCTTCATGATAATGCACCATCGCGTACAGCAAAACTGGTCAAGGAAACGATTGAGGCGTTTAGTTGGGAAATACTTTCGCACGCAGCTTACTCATTAGACTTGGCTCCGTCCGACTACCACTTATTTGCATCAATGGGACACGCACTTTCTGAGCTGCGCTTTACTTCTTACGAAAATGTACGAAAATGGCTCGATAACTTGTTTGCCTCAAAAGAGCAACAGTTTTTTTTTGGCGTGGCATCCACAAATTGCCAGACAAGTGGGAAAAATGTATAGCTAGCAATGGAAAATATTTCGAATAAAATATTTTTCATCATTTTCATACAATAAACGTCTATTTTCTATACAAAAATGCCGCCTTCATATTTATATACCTGGTAATAATGAAAGTTTCGTAAGACCGGATCGTTTTTTTTTAATTTTGCAAATTACGAAAATAGCCAAACGTATGGAAAAATCATCTGGGCGTACGATAGAAAATGTTTTAAACTATGCTCTGTCCAAATTTGAAGTGAATCGGAAAAATAGATTTTGAGATATGACTTACACCATTTTATAAAACAAGATTTCGAGAAAAACGGGGGAAAAAAGGGTAGGGGAGAGTGGGATAATTGCGGACGCTTAAGGTTCCGCAATTAAGGTACCGCAACTGTGATGGCTCAAAAAAGGAATTATTTTTAATATTTTTTTGTTGAAAACTTTTGTATGTATCGGTTCAAACTTTTTTTCGCTTAAAGGTACACTTTTACAGAATAGAAAACAATTTTTTTTGTTGCATATAAATTTATATTTATTTAACAATTGATAATCGTGTAAAGACATGAAAAAAAAAGTATGTCGCTGGCGTTGATGATTTGCGCTCTCCAGGTGATCCGAAACAAAAAATTCTCAAAGATTCTTAATCTGTATGAGTGTCGCTATCGCCCGAACTAGAATGATTATTTTATTTTCCAAAATAACATAATGGCGTCTTTTTTTTGCAAAAGTGTTCGAAAAACAAGTTTTTTTTCGTCATAATTCGGGCGAAAGTATAAGTAAAAATGAATATTTTAAAATAATTCTAGTTCGGGCGATAGCGACACTCATACAGATTAAGAATCTTTTTGAATTTTTTGCTTCAGATCACCTGGAGAGCGCAAATCATCAACGCCAGCGACGTACTTTTTTTCATGCCGTTACACGATTATAAATTGTTAAATAAATATACCTTTATATGCAACAAAAACAAATTGTTTTCTATTCTATAAGAGTGTACCTTTGAGCGAGAAAAAATGTTGTACCAAAACATGCGACAGTTAAAAAAAAATTATTAAAAAAATCTTATTTTTTGAGCCATTACAGTAACCAATTGCCCTTCAAAGAAATCCTGCAATAAAAGTCATGCCCGTAAGTACAATAATTAAATTATTATTCATATTAGTATGAATCAGTCTCTTTTTATTAACTACTAACCTTTGGTCATTACCTTACGAGCTCAACATTATTCATTATTTGTAACTAATCAATAAACATTAATATTTAAATAAAACCCTTACTGTCCGTAATTACCCAATGCCATTCGGGTAAATACGGACACGTTTTGGGGTAATTTTAAGATGAACTGAACCAACTCTTTATCTTGTAGCTCGTTAAAAACTGGCTTCTTACCGCGCTTCGGATCATTAATATCTTCTTCATATTTCCCAACTTGATCGAACAACGTTGCCTTCGGAATATCATATTTTTTTCGGCTTGTCTAAAACTTAATCCTTTGTTTTTTTATTTTCCTTACAGCAATTTTTAAAGTTTCAAGGGTATATTTCTTCTCAGTCTTTGTTTTATATTTTCGAAGTATCTGAACTACAATAAAATCTCACAGTTTGCGTTTCATCGAAGGACTAAAGATCTAGGGGTAATTCCGGACGTCCGGAATTACCCCCTACTCACGCCGCATGTCAGCAATTGAACCAAGCTGATTTCGACAATAAAAAAAAATAGGAACTTATAGGTTAAGTTTAGTCATAACATTTCTTGTTTTATCATTTTGCTGCTATATTCTATTCGAGTAAAAAAAATGTCAACATCAGTCTCATTACTTAAACACCTCGTATAAGAATATTGTAATTTTTGTGCAACACAGTGATCCTCAAATCTAGTATTTAATCAAAATAAATAATGAATCGTTATCCTTTACAGCGTTCATCTACACTACATGTCCATTTACTAGTCGTTGTGTATTCATTTACTAATTTCGTCCATTCACTGGCGATTCAGCCTTTTCACTAGTTATTTATCAATTCCTCGAATATTATTTGTTGCAATTACTTTGAATATTTTTTTGCTACTATCAGAATAATATATTTCGTTAGATATAGCAATTAAAAAGTTTCTTTTGATAGTATTCACTTTACAGTTAATCTAAATCGTAGAGTGTCGTTATTCGTCCATTCACTGGTCGCTTTACCCGATATTCACGAGTTATACACAAGTTTCTCAAGAATATTGAACGATCACCGTATCATCTGCACGAGAGACAGCCTTTTTCTACCCTTCGAGATGAAGTTCCGCCCCGCGTTATAACGCTGAGTGCGTCTCGCGGGCTCACGATATCCCAGGAGAATTCTCCGATGCACGGCCAAGAGCTATTCCATTATCGAAGAAGAGAGAAAGAGAGCACCGGAGCGACACGTGGCATACATTTCAGCTCGTTCACATACACTTTGTATACCCCAAATTAGACGGGGAAGAAAATTATATCAGCCTGGATGAGGAACATTCTCCCTTTGAATTAATTTCGGGTCCGCCGTTTCGCGCGGAATTATTCTCGTAATTGCACCCGCTGCTGTTTCTACTTATTCCCGAGTATATATATATTTTTTTTTTCGATGGAGTAAAAAAAGGTGCACCAGCCGGTGGGATAATTTCGCGTGGGATTGAGACGCGCAGTCTTCATACCGAACTTTTGGGACGCATCGATTTTTTCGAATTTTTGACGGAATATTAAGGCAATTATTTTTCGTAATTACGAAGAAAAAAAGATTTTAAAATCTTTTTACTGTGTTCGTTTCTGTGCCATTTTACAATGTCCCAATGCCTTTTCACTTTTACCCTAAACTTATCGAGTAAGTTACCAGCCTGTTCGATTTGTCATGCTCCACATTAGGCCGTCCTTCCGGAACAGAGGATCCCTTTCTTTCCAGATAAAAAAAAAAATCCATCATTCATTTGATGGTGCACGGCTGAACGGTCACCCATCCAAATGTTGGCCCGGTCAGCGCGTCCTATAACGCCAATTCTTATCTCTATTGTTTGATTAATTTTCGAACGAAACGAGCGAGAAAATTGAGTGTCCTCGATTCGATGTAGATTTTTTTTTCTCTCTCGATACACACGAGGTCGGAGCGCTAGAGTGGTGTATACGAAGGAGCGAAAGGGGGTTTGGAATACATCCCGTGAGCTCTGAATAAACGATGTCAGCCGCTCTCGCGTCTCTCTTCTCCTTTTTTCTTCCCATCCCTTTTCGTATTCCATGGATGAATTCGAGTGGCGCGTCAGAATGGTATTGCCTCCTCGACTTTGGTCCGGCCGAGCCACACGCGTTTTGAATTATTCCTTCAAATTGTCCGCGCGCAAAGCCAATCGGCCCGCATCGAATGCGGTACACAGTGACGGCAACGTAGGACATTCCACGCAAAATGTTTGTTTTTTTTTTTTCTAACATTTTCGAAAAAAGAAAAATAATATGTAATAAAAATAAAAGCAGTATTGCACAAAACGTAATATCGCTTTCGATACTTTCCTATTTAAACAATTTTCTTTATATAGAACTTTATTCTATATAGAAGAATATTTATTTTATCTTTTTATTATATGAGTCTCGCGTGACAACGAAAAAATTTCAATGTCCAAAACCCCGATAAAAAAAGATATGATTGCAGCAAAAAAATAACTAACTAAAGTTTAAAGCTAAACTAAAATAACTTAAAGCTAAACTAGCTGAAGCTTAACTATAAAAAATATAACGAATAAAAAATCGGAGAAGAAGTCTCAAGATTCGTAAGATTATTTTTCAAGTCTCCGTGATAACTGAAACGAGACGAGACCGCAAAGTATTGCGACGAAGTGACGTCGATTGCGCCTGAAATTCGGCGTATGTACTCACCGATGTATTAAAAGCATGCGACGCGAGCAGAATTGCAGTTGCTGTGCACTAAATTGAAAGTGATCCGCCGGTCTCGCGCGTTACATTAATAATATCGACGAGGAACAGCATGAGGGCGGGGAGGGGGAGAGGTTCGCGAATACACCTCGATTTGCGTGCAGCCGAATCACCCGTGGCACAGGAAACGACTTCAGCGATATATATCTACGAACCTATGCCAGATTTAAATTCGTATTAAATACTATTATGTAAATAGTACACTATGCCACCCCCGATTCGATAAACCAATCCCGAAAATAATACTACCAATATTAATTACGAAAAAAATATTAAGTGTGACAACCAATATCAGGGACTGGTCTATGTCAAGGCCCATGTCGAGTTGCTTTCGCTTCGTCCAATATTTAGATGCGTGACCGCTTAGCCGCGCACTGGCTGCGCGTCAACTACCGAGGAGGAAATTTTGATGTGTCTCTGACGGCAAACGCAGCCAAAATAAATAAGTGGGTGGTCATCGTAGCAATCATTTTTATAATAATAATAATAATAAATAAATAAATAAGAGATGGAGTGCCCATTGCTGCGAAAATAATTTATATAAGAAGAACAACAATAATAGTAATAATAATAATAACAATAATGATGCATTGGTCCATCCGTAAGGCCTCGTATACCTTTGGATGATCGGAAAATAAGGCTTTTTTTTAGGATGTTTTTTTTTAATGATACGAAAGCAATGTAAATGAGGTTTGGAGTACGGACATATCTGTCGGTACTCAGATCTAATTGTTATTTTCTGAAAAAAATACAAAATGGCGGCCCTGTGGTCGATAGAAAGAGAACGCCTTTTTTTAGACCCTCCACGAGCGGACTCGTTGGAGACGCACACGAGCACCTACAGTGGGTAAAAAAAGTATTTGTACAACGCGTGTTTTTCAAATTATCCTGAGAAAAAAATACTTTAGCATTTTTTTTATCGAAGAAATATAAAATGTTCGACAAAAATTTTCGAAAAAAAATAAAATCCTAAAGCATTTTATTTTTTCGTTTGGGTTTGTTTGGCATTTTGTCCTACGAAAAACACGCGGTGTACAAATACTTTTGTACCCACTGTAGAAAAATCAACATTTTTTTTTCGTAATCTACATGCGTTTTTCTAGCGAAGTACACATAATTATTACAAAGTATTGATTTATGCAAATTTGCCACCATTTTGAAAAAAAAGTCGCATTTTCAATTGGAACAACGGCCTTAATTTGTTTATAAAAACCATAATTATTAAACGATCGTAAAAATCGTGTGTACTTTGCTAGAAAATCTATCGGAGAAGCTACAGTTGAAATTTGAAGTCAATCTGTTGGAAATTGTAGGAGCTACGAGTCTGCTCGATTTTAAAAACATAGTTACAAAAAAAAAAACGTTAAAAGTCTTAAAATAATTTTCCTACATGAATTCTCTAAGTGAGAGCCACCTAAAATAACTTTTGCATATCATTTTTAGAATGTTTATACATTAAACCAATAAAAAAACGACACATTTTTTTCAAAGGTATATAAGGCCTTAAGCAGAGAATTATTTATTCTCTGTGATAATAATTTTTATAACAATAATAATGCATTGATCAATACCGAAGCAGCAGTGAGATATCAATACTGCAATAATAATTCCTATAATAACAATAATAATAATGCATTGATCCATTTTTAAGCGGAGAATTATTTATTCTTTCACAGCCAGTTAAATATGATTTTAATTGTGTGCTGCAGACGTTATTGCACGCGCGCTGACATCTCGTGTGAAAAAAATTATGAAAAATTGGAACTGCGAACTAACGCGCTTGATCTGTGAGCCGTGGGCTTTCAGAAAATCACACGAGTAATGAACCGAAAAGCAATATGAAATTAAACTTGCCAACAGAACCTCGTGGAACAATCATTATATATATATAGGAAATCCTCCTCGCTGGCTTAATTGCAAACTAATGAAAGCCGGTAAAGCCAAGCGCCTCTCTCCCGGCCTATCCTAATGCTGAATCTTCGTTTTCCCTCTTTCTCTCTCCCTATCTCTCCCTCTTCGCGATCTCGTGTACAATATATCGGGCATTTCACGTGGCATTTTATCGATAATAATTATTGCTAAAAGTATATTCTCATCTTCCCCCAATGTTCACGTACATTTGAAATTCTCAACCGTAAATTTGAAAAAAAATTTTAATAAAAATAGCTCTCGTTGTACTCAATAGAACATGTTGAAGAAAAATTCCTGAAGAACTTTGGACCTGGTCGTTTCGTCATGAAAAGCCTTGTGCACGATAAATTTATATCATCCTCTTGGCTTTTCTCTCTTGATGAGAGATCAGCGAAAAAAAATATTTCAAATGGTATTGCAAAGTGTATCTTTTTTTTTTTTTTTTGACGACCCACAATTTTACTGCCACGACGCGCGGAGAATTCGCGGTCCTATTCTACGCCACTGCATAAACCCCGATTGTCTCGAGAGCCGGCTGTAAAGTCGGCCCGAGCCACATATTTGTAATTTTACGAGATCAACTGTGGCACGTGTACCGTGTGCTTCGGACAAATTTTCAATTTCTCGCCGTCGACGTCCGCACTCCTCCAGACGGGGGCCTCTTATCAATAATAAAATAATGTAGGATCCGAGATACCTGAGCTTACGAATGGATTATTCATGTAACTTTTGTGGACACGCGCATACATATAGATGTGTCCGTGGGCATGGAACTTCCGAGAGTACGATGTAGAAAGAGCTTTTACGGCTCTCGTTAAAGATACCGCAGTGGGGAATTTTGTACGATTCACTACTTGTATATAAAATACGAGGTACGTTTAGTTCACCATCGTTGTTTTATAGTTGTGTACCCGCGGGGCCTCCTATAAACCCAAACAAACCCAAACACTTACTCGCGGCGTATACTGACGTAAAATCCCTGCGCAAAGACCAACGAGTGCCCGTATAATACGTGAATTGACAGTAAAGAAAATGTCCAACAACCAAAGTATAGCTGGACTCTGTACACGGCCATAGGCGATAAATTGTACGATCTTTCTCGCTTCGCGAGTGTACGCGAGAAACTTGAAAATCATGGGCTACGACGTCTTGTCGTTGTTTTTTCGTTGTATGGAAAAATTTACAAAATTTAGGGACTGTAAAGGTCTCGACTGAACGAGGAGTTTCGTGTGCCCGAAAAAGTAGCACGAATGAAAATATTGTGGAAATAAAATCAAAGAAGATTGGCAGATATGTGTGAATAAATGAAATTTATAAATTCGTGCTTACGTTCCGAGTGACAGTGCACGGAGAGAATTAAAAAGTAATTATTGACGTGAATTTCACGGTAAAAATTACCGTGATATATTTCAATGTGGTGACAAGTGAGAAAAGCGTAATAATTCGTATGCGACAAGTTTTTTTTAACTCACGCTACAGAAAATTTCAAATACGTAGGTAAAATTTTACTATACAAGAAGGGCAGCACGCACGATAATTTTTACCGAGAGCACAATACATTTTCCTATAACACTCATTAAATTTTATAATAAATCTTAAAATAACTGTCATAAAGACGATACTTTTTTATAGACATTTTTGAAAGGCATAAAATAATAAAATGCACAGTAAAATTTCGCTGATATTATATATTTTTTAAATTTAAGTTTTGCGTATTTTGTTACACATCAAAAATTTACTAGAAAATCTGGTAAAATGTTCTATCTGAAGAAGAAATTTTATTTTATTTTCGTGAAAATCTGTGTTTTACTCAGTAATAATAAGCGAAGTTTCAGGGTTGTCATCTGGTTACCGTTACTGCACGGTAATTTTTAACATTTAATTCTCTCCGTGTGCAGGCTGAAAAGTCGTCCAGCACGCCGACAGTCGACACATCGAGTCCCGAAGGGGTCAACTCCCTTCAATTTTAATCCTCGGTCCAGAAATAAACGAGAAAAAAAAATCACCGCCCCCGCTAACAAGAATATTTATCGCGGCCCTTTCGTGAAAGGATTTCCTTGTCGTTAGAGCCCGACGAGCCTGCCCTCTCTCTCCTTCATATACACCCACACAAGGGTTGTCAGGCACGGGGCAGTGAACGGAGCACGGATTATTTATGCCATTTTAATGAATATGGAAAATACTCGCTCGTCCCTTGGCAAGCGCCGTTGGACCTCGACAATTTTTACCTCTTATTTGTCAGCTATAATTCGCGCTTTACTTTTCACGATATATTTTTATGCGCCTTTCGTGCGGAGCCATTATTTTCTTGATTATTCCGCAATAGCGCCCCATTGACAGCCCGATTTTAAACGCTTCGGGCTCTATCCTGCATCCAATATTTTCACGAGATTCAACGCATATTTTTGTTCTTCTATTTTATTCTCAGGCTGCACACATTTCCATTTTGTTATATTTTTGTTCCGGCCAAATAAAAACGAATTTTTCACTGCACACATTTCCGTTTTGCCGAAATAAGGACATATTTTCGAGCAAAGAAACTTTGTTAGTAACAAATGAATGAAAATAAGAGTTCGGTAAATAGTTCGAAATTATGGTGGAATTTTGAGTGAACAGCGAGACAATAACCTCGCAAAGCACCTGCTCAAAGTTAAGCCCCACTTCCGACTGAGCTTCGCCCTTATATTTCGCTCATTTTTCTTCTCCTTCTATCTCAATAGCGAGCGATATAGAATTCAAGTTGAGTAGTTTCTCCGCCCCCGCATTTATATCCCTGACGAAAAGGCTTTCTCTCCGATGAATAGAATATATATATATATATATATATACATTATTATGTGGAATACATTATGTATTTCGTTGTACCGTTTTGGAGAAAGCGTAAACGTGTCTGCGTACAATTTAATACAAGTACACATACACGCATGTAGGAGAAAAATGGCATAAACTTCGACGTCGGGAAAATTCATCCTCCGCATCTAGTAGCACAACGCTTACTGAATTCCGAATTTCCCAAAACCAGAGAAATGGCATTCTTATTTTCATATTTAGGCAAATTATCGTTATTAATAATTGCGCAATTAATAGCGTGCTAATTTAATAAAAACAACGGCTGTGAAAGAAACTACTAACTAAATAATCTATTTAATTTTTATTTGATTTAAATTTGCCTCTAATTTAATTTCAATTTAATTTCATTTAATTTTTATTTAATTTTAATTCAATTTCAATTTAATTTTAATTTGAAAATTAAATAGACGATTCGGTTCGTACTTCATTTCATTACCATTTTTTTTTATTCACAAGTTTCGTTGAAAAGAACTCCGATTTTTTAGAATTATACATTGATGAATATATTGAGGATTGTAAAGAAAAAAGGATCCGATGGTTCACATTGAAAAATAATGTCGAAAGGGTTAATTGATTATGGCCAGATAGTAATTGAGTGACGTACGCTTGTGGTCGTTTTGATGATGTTTGCAGCAAGCTCGGCTGGAAATTGGGTCTCCAGTCGGTAACGGGTGCACTGTCGTTGGCCTTCTTTCTCGGTCTCATATATCGTAGCGCCGCGCTCTATCATCCCCAGCGACGGGCCATACTGCATCTGAAAAATCAACGAAGCAAACTTAAGGAGAAGAGATCAGCGTCGAAGCCGCCACGTCAGCCGCTCCTAGATCTCAGCCCGTTGGGATGCCGACCCGTCAGAATGCTCATGCTCGCCGCTGGCGCGGCCGGCTTTGGTCTCTACACACCCGCATTCTACATCGTAAGTGATGCGCGAAAAATACAAAAAAACAATAAAAGTTTTCATTCTCGGCGCAAGGACGGGACTCTTTAATTGAAAAAAAAAATTTAAAAAAAAACAAATCACAGCAATAGCGACAAGTGACGTTTTTTGAAGTTCGCGCTTCAACAAAAGGGAACCGTGATCTTGGTAATGTTCCGACCAGGTTTGTTCGATGTGAAAATCCCCATATCGTATGCAAACGACGTATGCAGGCGCTTGCACGTATTAATCGCGTACCGTATCCGCTGGGTTTCCGGTATCATTGAACGGTAGTAATTGGAAGCTTGGCGAAAGCTTCTCGCACCTCGATATGCCCCTCCAGTCTACACACCCTTACACTGTTTCCTACCTACGCATATTATCATCTATATACATAATGGCAACAAAAAGTATTTGCACGTCTCGTTTTTCTAAAATAATACATCCAAAAAAAAGACGATTATTTTTGAAAATTATTCCATAACTCATTTTAAATATGAATAATGTACGTTGATGAATACAAGTAATTTAATTTAATGCTTATTAAATTAAATTATTTATATGATTATTTTATTTTTATGATTATTATTTTGGCACCTTTAATGCTTATTAAAGCTGTCAAAAAAAAAAACAAGCAGCGAAGTGTAGAAATAATACTTAAAAAAGTATTTGCACACCTCAGCCTTTTTCTGTATTTTTTATAATGTTCAAGGTTGGATCGTTGCAATGAAACGAGACTTAATTCTTTTCAATTGTTCAGTTTTTTTGCCCTTCTAGACTGGGACAATCCTTTAAACGTTTCAATTCGCAAAGAAAAGACTTCGGATAATGATCGAAATAAAGAAATGAAAAATGAACGAACGAAAAAATAATGATGGTGAGGTTTGCATCGTTGGAATGCAACGATTTCGATGCATTTCAACAATGAAAATCTCAACGTCATTATTTTTTACACGTCCATAACCATTAATTATTAACATTAACATCGACATAAATTATTTCTATTTGAAATAAGCGGTCGAGAAATTTGCAAAAAAATATTCGTCTTCCTTTCGATCTGTTGTTTCGGCAAAACACGATATGAAAATATTCAAAACGACGAATGATAATCTATATAGGCATTTCGTTAGGCGAAGAAAAAAAATTGTATGATTTTTCAAAAAATCAAACAAATAGAGTACTTTTCGATATCACGCATTAGACGTCTAAAGGAATACCTTATAACGCCGCCAATTTGTTTTGTTAAAAAAAAATTAAACACTTGAAAGTTGTAATAAAATAATGTCAAAATTTTAAAAAGATGCGATTATTTCATCACCTTTAAAAAAATTCATGAAAAATGACTCATCTTCGGATGTCTAAAGGGCCCCCCCCCCCCCCTTAAATTGATAATAATAAGCTTATAATAAAATCCATTTTTCTTCACTTTCACTCCTTGGTTGCCATTTTCATAAATTATTTCGAATATTCGAACCGAAGAGTTCCAGAATAGCTGAAAACTGGAATAGGGAGGGAGGGGAATAAACTCTGCTGTGACAGAAAGACAGACCGACACTGAGAAATACGACCAGAATTTTCCGAGAAAAGCCAAAAAAAAGCACATATATATTTCGTTCCATTGTTGCAAATACACTCGAGAGAGCGACGACTATACGATTTTTTCGTTGTTCCACGTTTCGCAGGCGCTTCAAGGATACCAGGACGGACTGGAGGCGAGCGCGCTGGTCCTTCTGCAGACGTGCCTGGGTCTTGCCGCGGCTCTTGGTTGCGCAGCTTGGGGTTTGGTTACGGCCAGACCATCAACCCAGTGCCTCGTGTCCAGACAATACCTCTGTCAAGCAGCTCTCCTCGGAGTTGGTCAGTACACGTGTATATCGCGCACATAGAAGCGATGAACTTTGGCAATGAGCTCTCCCCAGTAATCCTCTCCACCATCCACGAGCTACTCGAATCTACTCCAGCCCTCGTCCTTGCCCCTCCTCCCCCCTTCCCTTTCAGCCCTGCAAGCACTCGGACTGTACGTGGCGATTTGCGTCCATACATGGATAGGCCCCGCCATTCGGTACATCCTACAATTCACCACGTACGTGTAACGTACACCCTTCACAAATCTTATCGGCGGAGGATTTGGCCGGACGAAATTCCCGAACTTGCGGTAAACGTCGAACAGATCCACAAAACACGCGAAATGCAGGTTTTTTTTTATGATTCGTTTTGTTTTCTCCTCGGATCATCATCCGGGATCGAAATTATTTGCAAAAAGTGATGCATAGGTAGGAAAGAGAACAAGAATTGCGAGTACGTGTATTTATATATTCTCGTAATTTTCTGAATAGGACACGCGCTCGAATTTCTCCTTAATGGACGAAACTTTCGAACAGTTTTATTACGAGAATTCGTGCCAAGTTGCGAAGTGTCGTCGGAACGACGTGGCGAACTTTTCCGGGGTCGCGGGGCCGAGAAGTCTCGTTTCGGAAGAGATTGACGCCCCGGGCATCGAACTTCATCATCAAGAGATTCATATATATATATTATATAGATGTATGCACGAATGGAGTCCTCGCGTACGTCTATACAAATGTGCTCAAGGATTTGAGAATGGTTTTGAAGGGGTTTGCATAAGTTTGGGGTTCGAAAAAAACAGGTTGATTTTCAATTTTATCTTTTATGAGAGTATTGGGATAGCGAGATCGGGATTTTAAACACATATTTAATACATAGTCTTGCTAAGCTCGAGTTTTTTTCGGTAACTGTTGATAAGCAACGAAGTTATAATTGATTTAAACAAAGTGCCACCATTGCCAATTGGTGTAAGTGGTTCTGGCAACTAGGGTTATTTGAAATGAAATATGAGAAATCTGCAGTAGTATAATCATAAAACATTCGTATGGCTGGATAATTTTTGCAAATATTGAAAATAACGGAAATGGTAAGCTGTAGAAAAGAAAATTCAATTTTCGACCAAAAAACAGTAACTTCAGTCATTTGTTATCAACAAATGAATAAATATACAGAAAAAAAGTTATAAAACGTAGTCCCAGGGAAAATGCAAAAGAAAATTTCACTATAGCCCAGTGGGCAATCTGGCCATTCAAAAAAATCTTCATTGCTCCGTAAATTTGTAAAAATTATAAAACATATTTGTTGCAAATTAAAATTAAGACCATAGACTATGCAATAAAACAAACGTATTTTTCAAATGTTACGCATTATGCGGACCCCTTAACATTGATTCTCAGGACAGCAAAGTCTTCGAAACGATCTTTATATAAAACTCCCTTACATTTATCTATGAGAATGGTTCTCGAAGTCGAATGTCTTCAACATAATATTTTTTCACACATCTATACATATGTAGAACAGTTCCGTGACTGACTGACTGACCGAATGACTGACTGACATATAGAAAACGCACAGCCTAAACCGCTGAAGAGAGAAACATGAATGTTGGAAGATATATTCCTTACAAGATATAGAGGTGCATTAAGAAAGGATTTTACCAAAATCAATGCTTAAGGGGGTGGAATTGGGTGTAAAAGTATAAAAAATTCAATATTTAATTTCAGTATTTCAGTATATGTTTTCAGTATTTTTTTGTAACTTAATCCATACAGTTTATTCAACTGGAGAAAATAAACATTAATTTTGATCAGTTATTTTTATACAAACCAAGCAATTTTAATGCCGTTTATTTTTGGATAAATCGTCATTATTTTGTCTTTTTTCTATTTGAATGTAATCTGTTCAGAAACACCCCTGTCCTGAGGCCCTAATAGCTTCAAGTCAAATTCGTGTGGAAACTCGTATACACATATTATTCATATCCAAATTCATAAAGCCATAGTGGATCATTCGCACCGAATGAAGATTGCCGAAATTTGCCGCTCGAATGAAGACAGTCCCTTGCGTTCCCACCGTCCCACGAGACGTACCCCCTCAGCTCGACCCTTCGACTTTACGAACTATCAAATTCAGCAGGTACACAACCTCAAATAAATAAATGAATTTCATCGCACCATCAGTATTCGCGAGCCTGGGTCACTACTATCCAATGCGTGGGTGAAAGCCGGAAACGGAAAAAGGATTGAAGGGTTTTTGGCGAAGCAGCCCACGGATGAGGGTAAGAAAAGGGTGCATTAGAAGAGCGGGGTGAGGAAACATATGAGGGCAAAAAGTGGGGCTAAAAAGGGCGCTCGAAGACGGTACGTGAAGACACTACGGAGTAAAGGGTCGGAAGGACCCATAGGAAGGGAGTAAGAGGAAATGAAAAGAAAAATCGAGTGCAAGAAGAAACAACGCGGAAAGGCGGCGCGAGCCGCGTCTACGTATAACCTGGAGGTATGTGTATGCTCGAACGAGAATTTCCGCAATGTGGGCCGTAGTACACGTAACTTCAAAAGGGTGCGAGAAAAAAAGAGTTCGAGGAGGGAGGAAAAGAACGAAGCTGAGAGTGTCTCGGTTGAATGCATGTCGCGTTTAAAAATGCCAGAGTGGCATGGAGACGAGGCAAAGCTCGAGACAGAAAGAGAGCGAGAGAGAGAGAGAGAGAGAGAGAGAGAGAGAGAGAGAGAGAGAGAGAGAGAGAGAGAGAGAGAGAGAGAGAGAGAGAGAGAGAGAGAAAGAGAGAGAGAGAGAGAGAGAGAGAGAGAGAGAGGAGAGAGGAGAGATTGAGGGGTTGAACACACAGAGACGGCGCTTCGTTGAGGTTTTCTCGGTTACTATCTTGGACCTATGTAATCTCAGGCTTGTTGGGAGTGCTCACAGCAACAGAAAGAGAGAGAGAGAGAGAGAGAGAGAGAGAGAGAGAGAGAAGGATCACATAACCTGGTAGTTCTTCGACGGGGACGTACCCCACAGCGCTTAGCCGCAAAACAGCAGCCGCGTACTATTACATTTTTAATTTGTCCATTTAGCACGAACACGCGTCCGTACAATGAAAAGGGCAATGCCTCGCGGTCTTGGCTACCCGACGTACAGCTTCCGGTTGCTGCGGCTAATGATCTACCGAAAGAATAAAAATTTCCTTCCCTGTATACACGTGCATATAGCACATGACCGTTTTCCTGACATCGTTGATACGAATCGGTCATAAATTTTCATATCAAAAGACCAGACTTGAAAAACAAAAGAATAGAATACACGATGACATCGTTGGGTGGAAAAAAATGCTGTGAGATTTGGATTTAATTGTCAGGCACTCGCGTGTGTTGGTAAGAATACGTAACGGTGGGGTTGTATCTGAGAGATTTTATTTTTTAGCCATTTTTGTCGAGGTTGTTTCAGTTATGAAGCTGCTTCCAATGAAGAATACTTCGCGGCCCACTTGGCTGATGTATTGCAGGCTCTTACCATCTGATCCTTTTAATTTTAATCCTGGAATGGTACACTATTTTCTGGCAACTTTGATGGCGTACATCGGTCGTTGGCATATTTAACCTTAAATGTTACAAAAAAAATCGGAAAAAATTAATAACAATATTATAACATTTATTTTGAAAATGTATATTTAATCGTTGAAAAAAATATGCAAAAAATGCATCACAATGTAGAAAAATTCATAATTTTTGTCAAGTAACTTATTTTTTTTTATATTTTTTTCGGTATTTTTACTTGAAATTATATACTTTCAGAACAAAAATACGAGAGGCTTCAGGAGCCAAAAAAGGGTATTTATTTTAAGCGTTCAATATCCCTATTTAGTATGGACGCTTATAAAAGTTAAAAATAAGGATAAAATATAAAATATTGATCGATGAATTGAAAAACTTCGTATTTAAGTCGAAAAATCTTCGAATTTATCTATCTTAAGTAAATACAATGTAGTTAGAAAAAACTAAACGCAATCACGGAAGCATAATATTCTATGCTATAGCCATTTTCGTTTTTATTTACTCAACACCTTCATGAACATTCATATTTCGAGTCGAAAAAAAAAGACTTTCGTGAAAAGACTGTGGCACAGAACTACGCCTACACCAAACCTTTTTTACAGAACAGTATGAACGTGTTAGACAAACGGACCTCCCCAGAATACCCCATTGTTAAAATTCCAAGCACGGAAACGACCCATGTGTATCATTCCACGGTTAACCTCAAACTTTTTCGATTTCCGACCTCAAGAAGCCTCTCGGAGTATTACCCATAGACATTTCTTTCCAAAGATATTACTGTATCGCATTTGCACGAGGGCACAGGGAAACGACCGTTATTTTCCACGGTGTGATGTTTTCAGATTTGTTTTTAATACCTTTTTGGATCATATGTTTTTGCAGCCGTAGCTCAGGTGGCTCTCGGCAGTGTTCAAGAATATCAGGGCCTCGTGCTGGCTTCCGGTCTCTACGGCGCGTCCCTCGGTGGCGCACTCTATTCCTTGAAGATGCTCGCTCTCGAGAGACTCCGGGCAAGACACTTCGCGCGATCCTGGGCCCTTGTTCAGGCAGCGGAAGCACTGCCTATCCTTCTTGGAGTTCCTCTTACCGGTTTGTATATTTGCTACGAAATTATAGCACGTTCGAGCAGCCGGATAAATTTGCCTACACTATCAGTTGAATGAACAACAGGGTTGTGTACACAAATATCAAGTTTGTACTAATTGAAACAGTGTACAATCACGTTTGACGGATCTGCATCAGCTTTGGACCATAAAAACAGATCGATTTCCGATATTTATTTCTGATGAGAGCATTGGGATGCAGTGGTCAGAATTTAACACACGATTAATACATAGTCTTGCCAATTTTGAGTTTTTTTTTTTTAATTGACAGAAATTGATTTACAATGAAGTTGTTTTTATTACAACAATAAAAGAAGGCAAAAGAAGAAGAAAAAAAGGAAGGTAATTCTGGCAACTAGGATCATCTGAAAGGAAAAATAAAAAAAAAGTACTTCTATTATGATAATAAAACTTTCGTGTGAACGCACAGTTTTTTTGGACATTTTGGAAATTACGGAAATCGCAAGGTGTAGAAAAAAAAAAGATTTTCGACTAAAAAAACAACTTTGACTATTTGTTTTTTAACAAATCGATAGTCATATCGAAAAATAATCCGGTCATACGATAGAAATCTTTATAAAATATGCTCTGTCAGAATTTAAAGTGAATCGGACGAATAAATGATGAAATACGACTTACACCGTTTCTTAAAAAATAACTTCGAGAAAAACGCAATCGAAAAATCGCATGGGCGATCTGATCCTTCACAAGAATCATTATATTTCGGTAATTGTTTTTTTTTCATTTTTACAAAACCTTTATTGTAAATTAAAGTTAAGATTCTAAGCTACAAAATCGCCCAATAAGAAGAATCATATTTTCCAAATTCCAAGTTTACACAGAACCCTCAATTTTCTCCAGCTTCGTTCACCCACCCCTTCCACTACTGTCGATTTCATTATTCGAATAAACTGCTGAAAGTAAAAAAAAAATACATCCCTAAAGGATTTACATGGATAATGAAAGTCAACAAAACGTATCACTAAAGTTATCAAACAAAATTGCGTATTCTCGCATCCCCCGAACACTTTGCGTTAAGAGATCAACGTGAGATGTAGCTATACTGGCGGAAGTGCGTATGCAAATCAGCGAGAGTCGCTGTGCGTCGAGTGCTCGCGCAAGAAGTGTGAGAATCACCGCGTCTCGTGGGAAATATTAAGGAATGAAAGCGCGGTTGGGAGAAAGTGGCGCGTGGATTAAGGGTATTTCTCATCCTGCGATACGGTAACACGAAGATGTGCGTGCATATATGGGTGCCTGCGAACGATCACGGGAATGAGAACAGAGATGTATATTTTCGCGTACCGCACAGTCAATTATACAGGGTGTCCCTCTTATCTCTGCCATCCGAAATAACTCGGTAATTATCGACGTCACAAAAAAATGTTCCAGACAAAAGTTGTACGGTGTGAAGGGGGCCATCAAATGCGACCAATTTTTTTTATTTCGGTGGAGGCGCTGACGCACAGTGAAGGTCACCTCCATTTTTTTAAATGGAATGGTACATTTTTTTTTCAACTTGTGGAGCACCTCAAGCCGCATAAAAAACATTAGGGGGTCAAAGTCGTTCAAGGTCATTCAAGGTCAGTATCGATAATACAAATCTAAATATCTCGGATCACTACGAAATATTTGGTAGTGATGCGAGATATTTAGATTTTTATTTCATTTTAATAGGTATTGCTCAGCATACAACAAACGCGCTCTTGTGGAATTTTTTCTTGCTTCACCGTAACACAGTATCATGTCCACTTTTTCGAATTGCCGGTACATTTTCAAATTATGAATAGCTCTTATCCAAATTCGAAATCAAACTGAACGACAACCTCGATTGAGCTACTTACGATACAGATTAACGCGGGTTGGTCAATAAACAGAAGGTATTCGAAGTGTTGTCGATGACTACGATCTCCGATATCTCTCATTTCAAGCTAATTTCGAACACCTATTAAAATGAAATACAAATCTAAATATCTCGAATCACTACCAAATATTTGGTAGTGATCCGAGATATTTAGATTTGTATCATCGATACTGAACTTGAATGACCTTGAACGACTTTGACCCCCTAATGCTTTTATGCGGCTTGGGGTGCTCCACAAGATGGTTGAAAAAAAGTACCATTACATTTAAAAAAGTGGAGGTGACCTTCACTGTGCGTCAGCGCCTCCACCGAAATAAAAAAAATTGGTCGCATTTGATGGCCCCCTTCACACCGTATAATTTTTGTCTCGAACATTTTTTTGTGACGTCGATAATTACCGAGTTATTTCGGGTGGCAGAGATAAGAGGGACACCCTGTATATCGGGATACGCGATTACGACCGTGCGTGTCTATTTATATATAGAGAGTGACTCAAAACTTCCCTTTTTGGGCATACAGGGTGCGTATTTGCGCGCAAAAGCCTTTTTTTATCAAAGCCTTTTTTGTAATTTTTGTAAACATCGATTTTTGGTTTTCGACGAATTCTCAAAATATAACATTTCAAAAATATTCTCAAAAAATTTCAAATCGATCGGTTCAAAATTAAGGGAGTTATGGACGTTTATTGGCAGGTTCTGCGAATCGCGGTGAACCGCGAATCGGCGATCTTTAATTAAGCGCGTTTTTGTCAAAAAAGACGTTTTTTTGTTAAATTGGTGATCACAATATTTAAAAAAATACTGCACCGATGAACTTCATATTTTACAAGCATCTTTTACATATCATACAGCTGCGTTTGAACGGAGGATTTTTTTCATAGTTTTTTTTTATCAATGAAAATAGAGGGTTTCTTTTCACCGAAAAACGATACTTTGATTTTGGAAGGCGGTCATTGTTCCGAAAATCAATATTTTATTAAATCTTTTGTCCAAGCACTACATAATTTTGTGCAAAAACCAAAGTCACCGGGAAGAATGTTTTTTAAACAGCGGTCTGCACAAACCATTGTATTTCCAACATTCATAAATATTTTTCAATACAAAAATTGTTAAACATACTCAAAACCATAAAGTCTTTAATGTAGTAAAAAAATATGTTAAAACCTGTACACGTTTTTCCAGAAAAAAATTACGAAAGTTCCTCTTTTTTCCAGCCACGAGCTAGGTGTAGGGAAGAGTGGGGCACAGTGAGCCACGTGCGGTTTCTCGGAGGTTTGTCGCCCGTAAATTTCGAATTTTCATGTGTTGGACCGCGATTTATATTAGGTTTCGTCGAGCCTAAAAGAAAGTCGATAGCAGCCTACGAAGGCTTATTGAAAATTTAAAATTAATTTGAGGCTTGCAAAAAAAAATATTTCGCTCACCGGGAAAACGTAAAATATAACGACACTTTCTGTAGCGGCTCCGGTTTTCGGTCCTAATCGATAGTTTTATTATTTATAGTGCACTCAGTGACTTGTGTTTTTCCATTCGTAGTTTAATTGATAGTTATTTCCATCAATGGGAAAAATTCGTTTCATACTCAATACTTCGAGAGAAAAAAAAATCGCGCTTTCGCCATTGTTTACTCAGCGTCGGACTTTGAATGCGAATATCGCGACCAATTTTTTTCACACGACTGTAGAAAAGAAAAACGTTTTGTTCGCAATGACACACCCTATGCGCTCACCAAGGAAATCCTGGACTTGTGTATCACCTTGTACAATGCAATATGTGTCTCTCGCGCAGTCAATTATATACCAGGATAAGAGATCACGACTATACAGACACACACACACATATATATATATACATATAGTGCAATCGTAGCAGCGTGTCCTCTCGTAATAAACAATTTTAATGAATCACCAACGGTGCACGATCAACTAGATGCTACATAGTTATACATACGTCGAGGCAATCCCTTATCGCTAACGATCGTTGTATATGGCACGACAATCTCGCGTCTGTGAGAAATCGAGAGAGAGAGAGAGCGAGAGAGAGAGAGAGAGAGAGAGAGAGAGAGAGGGAGGAAGGCAAAAAGAGATCGAGATAGGTAGAGAGTACTCGAGGATAAAGCTCTCATTCAAGGGTTCTACGTAGGCACACGATCGCTTCTGCATCCTAAAACAATTATCGAACAAATGGGGAAAACGGAAGTGAAGCGGGCGAGACGTGTAGCAGGCATGGATATTCTTCGTCGAGAAAGCGCGTCACCGCGATGTACACGTGGCCTCGATAATGAGCTGGAAAAGTGACACACGGGTAATTCATTGAGCGAACCTCGTTATTGACATTGAACCTTTACGGAACAATTAAAAATATCGCTGCGTCGTATAATAAAAAGGGCGTGATATTTTCAATCGCTTCGCTCGTTTTATTTTATATTTTTATACGATACTATTTTCATATTTTTTTCTCGGGAGTCTTGAGAAGCGTTGCGAATAAAATAGAGCAGTATTAAATTTTGAACGGATCGATTTGAAATTTTGAGAGAATATTTTTGAAATGTTATACTTTGAGAATCCGCCGAAAGCCAAAGATCGATATTTTGACAAATTTCAAGTAGGTGCGAGCCCGTCAAGATGGCAGACCATGACACTTGGTTCTTTTTGCCGAAACTCAAACACTGAGAACGATTGGTTTGAAATTTTTGCATTAGGCAGGGGCATGTCGGGCAAGTTTGGAATTATCGCCCTGTAATTCCTCAACAGTCTGCCGTATAAAGATGAAACCTACTTTGGTCAATAGGATATTTAACGGGGAAAAAAAAGTCTGTAGACGAAATTCCTGTTATCCTTATTGTTTCACAGATAATCGCTCTCAAATGACTAACGCCATATTTGCTCAACCTGCCCCGATAGTGGGGTAAGTTGAGCATGAGTATGAGGTAAGTTGGGCAAAGTAAGAATTGAAAAAAAAAATCAGACGTATGCAACATGATTTGGTACAATACAGTAATGAGCCAACAGTTGCTTGTTAATTAGTTAGGTTTTGAAACATTGACATTAATTGCAATGAACCTTGAAATATTTTTTCTCGTACAATGGTAGAATAAAATCTTTTAATCACGGTTTTTTTTTTACTTTTGAGTGCAAAAATAATAAAACGTCCCGTGTAACCGTCTCGTGCGCCACAAGGCAACGGAAGATGGCGTGATGTGTTCTCCTCTCCCATACCTCTCTTTTTCGCCATTCCAGATATTTCGATTGCCCAATTTGCCTGACTTGCTCAACATGCCTCTCCCTATCCTACCGACTGAGGCGTTGTCGTCCAATCTTGAGCTGGAGTTTGTCTTTAACCCGAAACCGCAAAGAACTAACTTTAATTGATTGAAGATTGAATTTTCTTTGATTGAATTGATTGAAGCTTGAATTTTCTTGTCCATTTGTTTTTCGTGGTTGGTGACTGGACACCCGGAGCAGGCTACATGAACGCGAGTAGTCCACGTGTCGGATATTACGCGTGCACTCTGAGTTCCTTGTGCGGCGCTGCACTTCTCTTTCTGGTTGGTTGGGGACGTCAGCCCACGTCACCGATACTCGGTGGAAGTTCGAGCAGGCTCTCGCACATCGGTGGTCCATTGCCGCCTCCGTGCGCCTGTCCGCCACCCCCAAGGCCGAGATTACCAAAGTCCCAATCGCTTCGGTTGGACATCGACCAGGAGGCGAGGGAACAGGAAGTTGAGCGTCAATTGCGCTCGACCGAGCATTACTATCAGCCGACCAATCATCATCATCATCACTATCAGCAAGCACCGCTCAGGCCGAGCAAAAGCGTACCCGAGGGTCTTGGGAATCATCAAGATTCCTTCAGATCAAACGCTAACAGGCCACGAAGGTACAGGGACGTCACGGTCATCGAGCAAATCACTACTAGCGTTTAATTCATCATCAATTCCAATAGACTGTTGAAGAAAAGCAGAAAAAGAAAGAGAAGGCGAGAGAGAGAAAAGGGAGAAAGAGAAAGAGAGAGAGAGAGAGAGAGAGAGACCAATAATATGAAGAGAAGGAAATAACAATCCTCGTTTAGTCACGAGATTGAAGTTTCCATCGTTGGAATGCAATGACAATTGCCGTGTGGAAATTTGTTGGGGAGTCCCCAGATCGTGCCACTTCTCTATAAGGATTAAATAGGGACGCCCGCACGTAGGGAGTCCGCATTGGAATCCAAATGGATTACGCGCTATTTCCCGATTGACGTCGTTTCAGAATTTTTCTTTGATATTCTAAACCGAATATTGTTGGATCTTCAAAAAAAAAATATCCTTTCGTGATCCCGTGCACGAATTTGTGTCGGGGAGTCCCAAAACGCACCCACATGTCTATTGGCTCCATGCAGACTACAGGGTGGGCATAATAAAATCGAACGCAGCGCCGGTAGTGGACAAAAATTGCAATAAACTCAGCTATTTATCTGTCAAAACTGTATGAGCGGAGTACGAAATTTTTGCAATCATATTTTTCAAATATTGTTTTGTTAAGAGTGGGACACAACAGTTGCTATGTAATAAATTGCAAAAACATCGGAAGAAATAATAAATGCAAATTTTATCAATTCCCTACGATAAGTTAGAAGTTAGAACAACACAACAAATGGAAGGTATCGAAGGTTGCATCATTGGACTGCAATGAAAATTGTCTTCGTATTGGCGATTTTTTTTTCGCACATTCAGACTACGAAAATTTCTGAAACATTTTCGAGGATCCTTATTAAAAATCTGTAACCAAAACAGGCAAAAAAGATTCTAAATAATAATAAAAATAAAAAAAATTAAGAAAATCAAGAATTTCCGTTGCGTTGAAACGATGCAAAGTTCAGCACCATACAAATGGATAGCTGCAGTTAGAAGAAAAAAGTAAGCATTATAAATTTGGCCTTATGACATGAGCTCGAATGATTCAAATTAGCTCATGTTTTGTCCTTGAGTCTTCTACGTCCCTGACGTGTTCAGCAGATACCAACAGTTTTCCCTTAGATTGAGTTTGAGGTTGGAAATGAATATTGTGAGTTATACTCTCGAAGCCAGTTTTTTTTAAATTACGCTCATTTCAGTCTGAAAACAACACTTTATTTATTATCAGTGGAACAGCAAAAATATATATTTGTTAAATTTCAATAAAAGCAATTCCATAACTTCATTTTTCTCGTCTTATCTTAAAATTACACGCAAGGAAAAATATACATTTTAAGGAAATTTTACTGACTTTTTTCACTTTACTGAAAGGATGAAACACTTCTTGCTGTCTTTGGCCAGGCAAATCGATTTGAATGTGAACAAATGAGATTCACTTGAGGCGCAATTTTATTTTTTCTCATTTATCACAATATTATAATCACAATCACAGATCTTTTGACAGACCGAACAAAAATACGAACGCCACGCAGTGCTAGTATTGCGGCCAGAGCCTATAGGGATTTTTTAAGGACAGTGCATGGTATTGAAGTTTGCATCGTTCGACTGTAACAAAAATATATTTTCTTCATATTACTGATTTTGTTTTGGCACATTCAGACTAGGAAAGTTACTGAAACATTTTCGACAATAATAATAAAAATAAAGCGATGAAGAAAATGAAGAATTTTCGTTGCGTTCCAAGGATGCAAACTTCAGCACCGTGACACCGATCATAGGGAGACCTCATTAGGATCCAATTAGGTTCTACACAATTCCCCGATGAACGTCGTTCAGCAAGTGTGGACGAGAATTGGGAATTCAATTGGATCCCTACGACAATTTTTGCACGGCTTACTTTTTTTAACTAGCCAAATTTCTTTCAACAGACTTATGCTTTCAAAATCGATAAAATATTTTTTGCGTTCCTTATTTATAAATCTACAGTCTGAATCTTAAAATACAATTTCTTATAATAATAAAAATAGGGAATTGAAAAAACCAAGAATTTCCATTGCATTCCCAAAGACGCGATCTTCAATCCCATCTTTTGTAAATATTTTCGCGGCTGCTTCACGATACTCCACTTCGTCCTCGACGCGATATCGTCTTGGAGGTTCTCGCACTCGCGAGAGAATCTCAACCGATCTTTTGTTTTTACTTCGTGCAATTTTCTCGCTCCTACGTGATGTATCGTAATTACGAGTTTCACTTCATCTGTACGTGGTGTATCGTCATCGCGCTCTTCAAAGCACGCGCGCACGATCAAGATTGCGTTGTTACCGCGACAAACGTGCGGAAGTGAAGGACCGCGGGATAAGATAAGACTGTGTAAAAAATTACCTTGCAAACATTAACGTTAATCGTTCGTTTAATCTCGGAACATGGATTATTTTTTCTTTCGCAAGCGCGGCCCCGTTGTGTCGTTGTCCCTTGAGAAAATTTAAAATAGCACGAAAGTCTATGGGCTTCTTAAAAATGCGTTGTCAACTTTTTAGCATTTTTCAATACTTTAGCTACAAAAGTGTAAGTGAAAAAACTTTTTTCGTAAAAAAAAAAATGTTTTTCAGCGTGTAGTTTTTTTTACTTTTAGAGGGCTGCACTTTAAATGACCCGAGGTTTATTTTCGCGATGTTTTTTCTGCTTTTACCTTCATTGTAATGTTAACATGTATAATGATTGTTAAGTTCCTGTTGGTCGCCATAAAAAAAAATCGTGACGCATTTTTGAGCGGAGCCTGGATTTAACATATACATGATGGGGCAGAATGCATTCCCTGATTTTAAGGATGAATTGAAAAAAAACGCTTCAAGATACATAAAAAAGGTTTTTATTGCTCAAAAGTACACATGATACCGTTTTTTTTTCATGATGTTTTTAAAATGATATCGTCTAAGTGGCGGCCTTGGCGAGGAATACACATATTGAGCTTTTCAAAGAAGTTTTCGGCCACTCTTCCCAGCATATCTTGCGGAATTCCAGCGATGACGTCCTCAATCGCCTCCTTCAGAGCTTCAAGGGCTCGAGGTCGAAGTTTGTATACCTCAGCTTTGACGTATCCCCACTGGTGTGGGGATATGTCAAGCTTCCCTTGACGTATCCCCACCGAGCTTGCACAGGAATTGAGCCCACAAGACTTTGTGAAACGTAGAGATGCTTGCAATGCAATCGTAACTGCTGTACCCCCCCCCCCCCCCCCCCGGCGCTGTTTTGCGGACTAGCGACGAAGAGCATTTTCATCTTTGTGGCACAGTAAACAAACAAAATTTTCGTTATTGGGCATCTGAAAACCCTCGTGAACTGCATCAAAGACCTCTTCACAGCCCCAAACTTCTTTGAAAGGCTCAATATGTGTATTGATCGCCAAGCCCGCCACTTAGACGATATCATTTTCAAAACATCATGAAAAAAAACGGTATCATGTGTAGTCTTGAGCAATAAAAACCTTTGTTATGTATCTTGAAGCTTTTTTTTTCAATTCACCCTTCAAATCAGGGACTGCATTCTGCCCCACCCTGTACAAGATGTTAGTGTGGTAGTGCAGAAAACTAAAAAGAATGCTAGAGGAAATCATTTAAGATCGATTTGACCTAAAACAGTATTATCCAAAGTCTAACGGTTTTCGAGATATCCGTTAGAATTTTATTTTGTTGAAGTGTTATTTTTAACATTTAGGTTACGACACTGATTGCTGAAAATTAAAATGCCGATAAAGTTTGTATTCGGTAAAACACACATAATGCCCAGATTACGAATAATACAAAATTTTGTACATTTAACGTAATAAACTTATACAAAATGCGCTATTTTATGCAAAAATCCGAAATAAACGAAAATCGCGGATATCTCGAAAAACGTTAGACTTTGGATAATACTGTTTCAGATCAAAACGATCCTTAATTGCCTCTCCTTAGCATTGGATTCGTTTATATTATAAATGCGTTGTACACGTTAAAACGTTTGACAGATGTATTTAACGAAGGAGCTGGTCTCCCTATTATCGTCGCCGTGCAGCGACGAAAAAAAAATGGCACAATCGAAGGATCCAAAGCCGCGAGAGTTTAGGAATAAATTTATATATGAATGTGCAAACGCGTTTTCTGTAGGAATTTGTGCGTAATGTATTTGTGCGTTGCGGTTGATTCGGTGTAGCTGGTAAATACGATGAGTCGGCAGATCGAAAGAAATACGCCGAATCGTGCATACTATACGAAACGTTATGGTGCCGTGTCCATATACGTATGCTCGTTATCAGTGTACAACTAAAATAGCGACACGAGTTCCATTAATCCTAAAACGGTAGGGTTGAGAGATGCATGTTGAGCAAGTTTGGAATTATCGCCCTGTAATTCCTTAAGGAATTTCGATACCAAAATCGAAATAGTGGTAGGCGATGATTACAAGAGAGAGAGAGAGAGTAAATACAACAAAAAATGTTCGCAAAAAAGATGATAACTGAAAATTTGTTTATTGCCAATCAAACAAAAATAACGGATATTTGGCAGAGTACAAAAAATATTGAGGCCCAGCCGTGTTTTTTTTTCTTCATGTTTAATATTTTTCATTCACAATTCCTCTTGAACGAAGCTGCAGTGCATGTGTTTCGACATAACCTTCATATCAATTTTCACTGCTTTTCATTTTTTATTTGCTCTAACCAACAATACTGTTGTTTTTCACATTGGACTTTTCGTTTTCATCTTTTCATTTTCGGCAAATACAAAAACTGAAATCGCTAAGGATTTTTGACAGCTAAGCGCTGACGATTGTGGCGTTCGTATCTGAGCTCAGTGCTACCAGCTACTGAGAAATAAATTGCACGTTTGCCATATTTCAACTTTGTTAATAACGTATTTGCGATGTAAATAAACAAAAAAAAACGATCAATAACATTTCTAAACAGTCAATTATGTGCACTCCACATATTCATTAGCTGAAATTTGTTTATTTTACGTAACGGAAAATTTGATTATTCGGAGTTGGCAGCCATTACACGTGCCCATGTTTAAGCATATGCGCCCCCCCCCCCTCCCCCTTGCCGCCTGCCCCGCAAAGACCCTGAGCAACCTCCTTGAGGTGTGACTGTGGATGGATTAACGTTGAATATGATCCCAAGACTCATCGTCGTTTTCTCGCACGCGCCAATACAAGAGAAATAGCAGAGCCTAACTCGAAAACACTCGAATTGCACGATATTGAAGTTTGCATCGATGGAACGCAACGGAAGTTAATTTTTATTCCATCGATTCTCCGTGCGGAAACTGGGTTCGGGCTTTGATCGGGCCCATTTTAATTTTCCCTAACTTTATTAAGGCCCAAGTCTGGAAGCCTCATATGGGCCATCAGTGGCCAGCCACACGATGCTATCGAGGTGCCATTGAAGGCAAAATAATCAGGGCCTTTAAAATTGCCTTAACGGTGCCTCATAACAAATTATTGCAGCCACACGGAGAGAATTAAATGTTAAAAATTACCGTGCAATAACGGTAACCAGATGACAACCCTGAAACTTCGCTTATTATTACTGAGTAAAACACAGATTTTCACGAAAATAAAATAAAATTTCTTCTTCAGATAGAAAATTTTACCAGATTTTCTAGTAAATTTTCATGTGTAACAAAATACGCAAAACTTAAATTTAAAAAATATATAATATCAGCGAAATTTTACTGTGCATTTTATTATTTTATGCCTTTCAAAAATGTCTATAAAAAAGTATCGTCTTTATAACAGTTATTTTAAGATTTATTATAAAATTTAATGAGTGTTATAGGAAAATATATTGTGCTCTCGGTAAAAATTACCGTGCGCGCTACCCTTCTTGTATAGTAAAATTTTAGCTACGTATTTGAAATTTTCTGTAACGTGAGTTAAAAAAAAACTTGTTGCATACGAATTATTATGCTTTTCTCACTTGTCACCACATTGAAATATATCACGGTAATTTTTACCGTGAAATTCACGAAAAAAATTACTTTTGAATTCTCTCCGTGCATATGCGTACGTGCGTGTGTGTGCACTGTGAAAAAGAAATGTGGTATTTCAATACATTTGAGGCTTATAATTCTGTTGTATATTTTGACACGTTTGATACCGCGTTGTTACAATAGACGCACTGTATGCGTGTTGGTTCAAGGCATCACAGCTCATCTACATAGTTCAATCATTATATTTAATCGATCTCGATAATTATTATGCCACAAATTCTTTAGTCAAGCAACTTATACTCATTTGTCCCTATAATAGCAAAGTCTACTAGTATTGCTGAAATCGTTACCAGGGAATCTACAACTATACCCCTTGAAGGCCTTTACTTGGTCTCCGTACTTAGAACATAGTTTTAATCAACCTACCGACCCTATCATTCCCTAATAGGGGGACGGTCCGGCTCTTTTACGGTAAAATCCTACTATGGAATCCACAAACTATCCCTTGAAGGCCCCGAATTGTATTAGGGATGCCCTGCTAATTTTCCACACAGTTAACATTGTTTTTCCCCGTTTAGGGCACGAAAATCACTCAAACTGTTTTTCTCATTCTCATTACAGATCCTCGATCTTAATCTGTCAAAAATAATTATAGATTATAAAAAAAATACGTAAATTACAAGAATCGAAAAGAACTTTCGTTGCATTGTAACGATGCAAACATCAACGCCATCGAATTGCTTGCTCGTTAAAATAATGAAAAATAAATATGTATAGAATAATTTGGGTCAGTTTTGAATTTGACCAACAACAATTTTGACCACCGAATCAACGTGCGCATACGCGTGCGAATTAATGTAACTAGTGGCGCGAATGGCGTCTCAATTAAATTCCCTTTCGCCCTCTCTCTCCCTCTCTCTCTCTCTCTCTCTCTCTCTCTCTCTCTCTCTCTCTCTCTGTCTCTCTCTCTCTCTCTCTACACCTCGCGACGACAAATGAGAGCAATCAATGTAATTAATGCTCGAACGAAAGTGATTACCACAGAGAGAGAGAGAGAGAGAGAGAGAGAGAGAGAAGGAGAGTGTGTGACTATCGCAAGCGCCTATCGTATCAAAAGGAGAGCAACGGATAGAGAATTACGCGAAGGAAGGCAGAGGGAGCGAGAAAGAAATGTTCGTTCGCGACGTGAAACAATGGGAAGAAAGTAAAACGTGTGAAAATCCCGCGTTTTATTTGAATTACGTATACACCAAGTACAACCGCGTGTATATTTAATGTGAAAGGAAAAAAAAAATTACACGTTTCGCTCCGAATTCACACCCACACAGTTGTACACGAATATCACGCGCACACTACGGATTCTTTGCCTCCGCAGTTCCTTTTTTTTACGTGATCTCCTCGCTAAAGCAAACGCGACCAATTTTCTCGTTAAAAGCCCGAAACGAAAGATTCAGTACATGTATATTGAAAGTTTGAACACGTATGTTCGCGCGTTAAATTTGATACGGGGAATGAATGAAACGATCGCGTTATATCCGCGGTTTCGTGTTCCGTCTACGCCGGAAAGCGCATATCCGGTGCGGAAGAGCGACTCCGCTTGTACTCCACACGCAGCAACGATTTACCTATTGTTGAACTAATTTGGAATATGAAGCGTCGTTAGAGACAGGTGTTGTGTCGTGCGGGCTCGCGCTCACGGCCAATTACACGAATGCGTCCAGTACGCGTCTACGTTCCAACGAGAACGGTGATTAGACGAAGTACGCGATTGAAAATAAATCATAGATTTACGCGAATGAGGAGAACATTTTAGAGCTTGTAAAGTAATCGATGCATAGATCGAATCATTGATCCGATCGGTAAATCGCATGTACATGTTACAGTTCAAACCCGTTTTCACTTTAAACGCGTTTTTCCTAGTAAAAACTAGTTCTTACTGAACGTTACAACTAGATTTTTCTAGTGAAAATTAGAATTTATTGATAAATCAATTGGAATGTTTTTTCAACTGAACTAAGAAAAACTAGCTCTAACGAGATGAATAATTTTTAACTGTTTCCGAATGAGGTCAAAAATTGGCTTTGTTTGGGTTCGTTTGGGTTTGTTCCAAAAATTCGTTCTAACGAAATGAATAAGTCAAAATTGTTTCCGAATGAGGTCAAAGTTTGGGTTTGTTGGGTTGTTTGGGTTTGTTCCAAAAACTAGTTCTAACGAAATAAATAAGTTAAAATTATTTCCGAACGGGGCCAAAGTTTGGATTTGTTGGATTGTTTCGGTTTGGGTTAGGATTTTTTTCAAAAACAAGTCCTAACGAAATAAATCACATAAAACTGTTTCCGCGTGAGGTCAAAGTTTGGGTTTGGGTTGGCTCGATTGAGTTGTTTGTTTTGGATTTGTTAAAAAAAAACTAGCTATAAGTCAGTTAAAACTATACCCGAATGAAGTCGAAGTTTCGGTTTGTTTGGGTTTCTAAACATAAATTCTAGTTTGCCCTAGTAAAAACTAGTTGTAAGGAAGGCGTTCCGTCAGAACTAGTTTTTACTAGGTAAAATGTGTTTCAACGAAAAACGGTGTTCAACCGTAACATATACAGTGTGTCCCTCTTATCTCTGCCACTCGAAATAACTCGGTAATTGTCGACGTCACAAAAAAATGTTCCAGACAAAAGTTGTACGGTGTAAAGGGGGCCATCAAATGCGACCAATTTTTTTTTATTTCGGTAGAGGCGCTAACGCACAGTGAAGGTCACCTCCACTTTTTTAAATGGAATGGTACTTTTTTTCAACCATCTTGTGGAGCACCCCAAGCCCCATATAAGCATTAGGCGGTCAAAGTCGTTCAAGGTCATTCAAGTTCAGTATCGATGATACAAATCTAAATATCTCGGATCACTACCAAATATTTGGTAGTGATTCGAGATATTTAGATTTGTATTTCATTTTAATAGGTGTTCGAAATTAGCTTGAAATGAGAGATATCGGAGATCGTAGTCATCGACAACACTTCGAATACCTTCTGTTTATTTACCAAACCGCGTTAATCTTTATCGTATGTAGCTCAATCGAGGTTGTCGTTCAGTTCGATTTCGAATTTGGATAAGAGCTATTCATAATTTGAAAATGTACCGGCAATTCGACAAAGTGGACATGATACTGTGTTACGGTGAAGCAAGAAAAAATTCTACAAGAGCGCGTTTGTTGTATGCTGAGCAATACCTATTAAAATGAAATACAAATCTAAATATCTCGGATCACTACCAAATATTTCGTAGTGATCCGAGATATTTAGATTTGTATCATCGATACTGACCTTGAATGACCTTGAACGACTTGACCCCCTAATGTTGTTTATGCGGCTTGAGGTGCTCCACAAGATGGTTGAAAAAAAAATAATTACCGAGTTATTTCGGGTGGCAAAGATAAGAGGGACATGTTGTATATGCCCTATATTAGACAAAATAAAGTACGCATCTTGCCGTTTACTTTGCATTGTCCTTTTGGTACTTTACTTTGTCTAGTACTGTGTGTGTGTGCATATGTAGAAAAATATGATATTGAAGTTTGCATCGTTTAGAACGCAACGAAAGTTTATTAGACCAAACGTTTTGGCAAATTTGGGCGACGAAAATCACTCAAAGCAGGATAAGATTTTGAATGATGAAGAAAATAAAGAAATAAAAATGAAAAAAAAAGAACTTTCATTGTATTCCAAGGATGCAAGCTTCAACTTCGTAAAAAAAAAACACATTACATTGGTAAAATGTCATTATATTTTCGATTTCTAGACGCATTTTCGCGTGTGGCCAATTCAAAGTTCAAAAACGACCAGTAAAAGGCCAATTTACTGTATCTAAGGTACGCGCCGTGTTCGTCAGTAGTGTCGAAATTTTCTTTTTTATTACTCGGCATCTAAATATATATCTTAATTAACCAAATCGAAAGATTTGAGGAGAGCCGAGAATTCCACTGATATTTTTTTTTTTCGTTGTAGATCTTTCCACCAGGAATTAGGAAAAGGCTTCGTTAAAAAAAATTAATATATGAACAATTTGGCACAATTTTTCACGATTAGTCACGATTTTAGTCGCAGTTTCCTAAAAAAAAAACCAGTGCTGAATTGTCCAGACATCAATACAAGTCCCATTTTTAATATCCTATAAAATACATGTCGCATTTACGAGCTCGGACATTAATAAACTTCAATGTACTTTTATAGTACACAGCTACGTCTAAAAAAAGAAAGAAAGGATGATCCTTTATCGTCGATCGGTCAAAAGCTGATTAAAAAATAAAATAACATCTCCCGCGAACCAATCGCGTTTCGATCACTTTTATCAATTTTTTCGAACTTTTTGTCATTTACCTACAATGATCGAACGACGAGAAACATCACTCACAGAGGCTTTTCTTTGATGGAAAATTTTTCGAACGAACCTCGTGTGCACAAAGTGTATATCGCGTTAGAAATTTCGTGTAGTGTGTATATGTTTTGTACGAGCCATATACGCACGTATCGATTTTACTGCCTCTCTCTCTCTTTCTCTTTCTCTCTCTCTCTCTCTTTCTCTCTCTCTCTCTCTCTCTCTCTCTCTCTCTCTCTCTCTCTCTCTCTCTCTCTCTCTCTCTCTCTCTCTCTCTCTCTCTCTTTCTCTCTCTCTCTCTCTCTCTCTCTCTCTCTCTCTCTCTCTCTCACGAAGAAACGTAACTCTCGGGACTCATTGAAACGCCGCGAGATATCCGTCGCAGCATTTTTTGTTTCTTTTTCTTCACGCTCGCCTCGAATTTTCAACGTACCAATGAGTAACCAAAGTGGAGAAAATGAGAATTGACATAAAATAAGAATAGTTCGAAGTTCGAGGACATTATTTTGTTTAATAGACAAAAGTAAATAATATTTCGTTCGAAAATGGAAAAAGTGTTAGCGATGCTCGACCAAATAATTTATAATCGTTCAAATTTCATATTCAAATGGAAGAAAATACGTAAGGATACTCGAGAAAAGAAGAAAAAAAAAGTTTATATCCGATTTCGTTCGTGACGAGTTACGACTATCGGAGAATATATATATATATATATATATATAGACAAGGGAACAACCGGTGCGACTGAAAATGTCATTTTTTAAATTGTAATAACTGTAGTTTATCAAAGATCTTATATACGGAGTGTACAGTCGACGTATTTCGAAAAAATCGTGAATATTGTAAAAAAAAAAAGAAACTAAACTATACATACAAAATAAAAATAGTAATAATAATAATAATATTGTTGTACGAGACGTGAAACTCTCATTCTCTTGTATCGTCAATTTGTAGACTTTCGATCTGCCAAAATTCTATATCACTCGCGAGTACGTCTCGACGATTAAAATGATTTGTTACGTCGTGAACCGACGTGAGAAATTTAAGAATTTTTTAAGCGATTGCGACCCGTAAGAACAATTATTTTTTAAAAATCATTTAAACGTACTAATAATCATTGCGATCGATAGCAGATTGTTGTAAGTTTTATAATGTTATCGATGTTGCAGAGACGAAGTTTCGTTGTGAAGAAACAAAAAGAAAATGCTAATAATAATAATGTTATAACGATTCGCTCGGTGCGATAAAACAAACAAAAAATGCATAGAAAATTACATATCGTAATTAAGCGAAAACTCGTAATAAAAAATTTTTTAATTCTGTTGTTACCCACAACTCGGGTATTCTTAGCGAAATAATAATCAACGTAAATGAACTCGGGGTCAATTCTTTCCGCTCGAAAAAACTTCAATCGCTGCCTGACATTTTTTTTTTTAACGATCGAGTCTGTGTCTCCGTACAAACGTGGGGTGAATCAATTGACTTTGAACATTGGACAAATCTATATTTCGTATCGTACACGTAACGTGCACGATTTATTGTCTTCTGAAGTTTCGGCGTTTGCCGCTTTGTTTTACGATACCGAACGAGGACTTGGAGAATTTTCCATAAAAAATTCAACGGAAGATTCCGCTTTATCTCTACTTTTCTTTCTTTATCATTATTCATACAAAAAAAACATCTTTTTCGAAGTACAATGTTATCGAAGTTTGGGCCGAAACAATCCACACGCGTGAGAAAAATTGCCGAATGATAAAAAGATTTAGGTGTGGTGTAATTGTGCGACTTGCCGTGAGTGGCTCTGTGTATACGGAATCGACGAAAAAAAAAAACGCTCCGCGCCACGCTCACTCGGGGAGTTCCATTCAACGAAAATGTCTTACTGTATATCGATGGCTTAACTTTACGAAAAACGCTGTTTTACTGTGTACGACGATGGGACGCTCTTTTTCGCGACGCCGAATCATTACGTATCACGCGCACGTGATGCGTAACGGCTCGGGGATGATAAATTTTCGCAGTCATTAGAATTCTGCTGTAACGGACGATTCACTTATTCGTCTACTGGATGCAACGTAACTAATTTTTCAACTGAAAAGGACAATGTAATTTTCACCGAGATGAATTTTGGATAACGATGCTTTTTCGTGTCGTTTTGTTTGTTGAAAGTGTCACAGCAGCGCGAATGGAAATTATCGCTGAGAACGAAGAGACCGGTAACACGCGCTCTTGCCTGAATCTCGAAGCGCCAATGTGGCAGAACAGTTGAAAGAATCTTTGTTACCGACCGTTGTATCTCACTTCGAGTTTATAGAAACGAGACCAGAAGAATTTTTACGTCGATCGTGTATACCGTTAGATGTATATTCACCGATGTATCGAACCTGTAAATAAATTATTATTTTCAAAATTTACTCTCACCTTCTCGATGCTCCCGAAAAGATTTTCTTCTGCGAAATAAACTGGGCGGTGGGCGGGAAATGTAGGAAAAAAAAGAGGCAGAATCTTTTTACACTCTTCCTCGTAATCCAGACGCGCCACGAACGAGCATTCGATGCACGGACGGTACAAGAGCGCGCGCGCGCGTGTCACATTTCGCGACAGGTGTCGCCATCTCGCGGTGCGCGGCGGCAACTGGAGCTGCGATGTGTGTGCAGTCTCGCTGGAGCCTCGAGAGAGTTGGTGGGCATCGAGGGAAAGCAGCGGAGCAACGCTAAATGTCCATCTGCGGCATGGGTCTTTCTGGGGAAAGTAGCCCGTAGAATCGATGCGATCTAACGGGACGTTATGGAACGCGCGGCTAGTGCCACGTCGGGCCACGTGACTGCCGCATAAATTCAAAATATTCATCCTCATAATCTTTTGCGACAGAGCGTATCGTATTTTTCGTACGACGAATCTTCCGAATAGACGCGCCGATCCAACGGATTGTAATAATTGGGCAAACTTTCGCGACGATTAGCTCTAGTCGAAGTAAACGTTGAAGAATTGAGATAGGGTAAACCGACCAGCGAATGGACGAATAACGACGATATAAGATCTGGATGCACTGTAAAATAAAAATATTATCAAAAAAAGTTTTCAATTGCCATAGATAACAAAAAATCTTATGGTGGAAAAAAAATTTCGAAACAATTGTAACAAATAATATTGGAGGAATTGATAATTAAGTAGCGAAATGACGAAATCGATAGTGAATGGACGAAATTACCAATAAATGAACGTGTAGTGTGAACGCTGTAAAGGATAACTATTTATTATTTATTTTTCTTAAGGCCTTAGGCCTCTCTAGAAGTCAAAAAAGGGAATATTTTGTGATTTTTTTTCAGCGAAACCATAAAATAAATCGGAATTACAAAATATACAAAATTGTTTCACAACGATACAAAAAATGGCGACTGTGCAGCATTTTTCCCATGACGTCTTTATTTCTGGAAGGTCAACGGCCGGACCAACAGCTCCTATAATTTTTTAGTTATGATGAGACACTAAAGTTTTTTCGATTATATATAAGAATAGTTATAGAAGTACGTCGGATTTTTTTGATATATTGTTTTTTATCAAAATGGCGCATTTATAAAACAAAATGTATAAAATGCCATGAGAAAATCGTCGGAAAATTGTTTATAAATAAAGAACTATGCAATATAATTTTAAAAAATCCTACGTAGTGCCTCAGAAAATGAAATTCTAAATGTACAGTTAAAACTTCAGATGAATCGGTTGAAATTTGTTTGAGTTAAGAGTTCAGCCAACTTGAAAAATGTAGTTTTGAGATAAACGCGTTTAAAGTTAGTAGAAAGTCACGACATGAATCAAGAGGGGTTGCGCTAGAATTCGAAAATCGAGTACTTAGAGATTTTTCACCCATAATCTTTTGGAATATAATTTTATAGGTACTAAGGTACATTTTGAACAAAAAAAAATCGTTTTTTGGAAAAAACTAGAGTGGCCTGAGGCCTTAAGGAGGTTGGAGCGCTGCAGATAAGTCAAATGCGGTTTATGAGTTTTTTTTTTGCAACAAACCGCAAAAACATGTGCATACGAGGTATAGATCTATTCTGTAGATTCTAAGTTTTCATAAAATATATAATTATAGGGCAAAATGATGCATTCTTATACTTTTATTGCGTGAAAAAGAAAAACTGTTGTTGTACTACCAAATTTAAAAAGTATAACATTATTGATGATCATTCAGAATGAGTCATAATTTTTTAGTAGATTAAAAAGATTAAGAAGATAAAAAACATTTAAAAGATTAAAATATTTAAAAGATTCGTAATCTTTTATCAAAGCTTGATCGTTCAATATTGAATATATATGATTTTTGATGGGCAAGATGGGGTTTTTTTCCTAAATGTTTACAAATGTTTAGTTTATGTTAATCCGTTGTTCATAATGGTTTATCTTGATGCTAAATAGCCAAAAAAAATCATTCAACGATAGCGTGAACGTCTTGCCCACCTAACCGCACGTAAAATTAGATATATTAAACTATTTTTTAGCTCCGGTGTTTTGTGGTGAAGAAATTTAAAAAAAAATTATAAAGACTCGGTATAGTCTGGACAATATCATATATATTTTTTTTAATCTTCGATTATGGGTAATGCTCCAACTCCTTAAATGCACGATTTGGTGATCACCGTACAAAAATTATAATATTCTTAAACATATGAGTATTATATTTGTTATTGTAATTTTGTCGAAAATATACAAAGCATTTCTTCATCTTAACGTGACATTCTCAAAAGAACACCAAACTTTGTTTCCACAGAGTAACAAAATTAAATTTTGTCAAAATTAAAAAAAAAGGAATAAAATGATTTTATGGCAATATTTGATGACATGTACATTGTCAACTCTTAATCGTAATTAATTTTGCAATTTTCAGCAGATGATCTAAACTTTTGCACTCTGCTTTGAGAATTATCAGAAAAGAGCCATTCGCTGCTCCCCATTCACTGGAGAGAGATTAAAATACAACATCAGTCAATGAACATGTCTCATTCTGACCTATTATTCCAAATTTATTTAAAATTTTTGCAAAAAAACAAACATTCATTCTATCTTAAATAATAAAAGAAATACCCTTGAAACTCGTAAAAACTTTTGTTTTTGCCTTCAAAGGGCAAAACATTCACCGTGCACAGCCGTATCGTAAATTAGTTGCGCAGTGTGCAAGTACCACAAATTAAGAAAATTCCGTGTGGTATTCAATATAAAAATATGAAATTGGTTTTAATGACATCTGCGATTTGTTTTTCAAATTATAGTGATTTTATCGGCAGTTTTTATTGGCAGTTCATAATTTACACTCCCTGTCCATTCGCTGCTCGATGTACCCTACTTTCGTATAGCGCGCCACGCGGCGGCAGCACCGGCGCAGCGGTCATCGAGAGATCTCGCACCATTCACGACGGGAGATTTCAGAGCGCGCGTTGGCTTTTTGCTCAGTTCACGGTCCGCTGTGGCTCTCGAAACTTCTCGGACGCGTTGTTATCGACAGTCTGCGAAGCGACGGCGGACTTGTTGGCTCGGCTGACTCGTAACAGAATACTCATTGGAGCGTATACGAACACACGTTATCAAACTTTCACGCAATTTTTAATGAATTTTCGAAGAAATCGACGAATTTTTTAATGGCTCTCGAGCTCCTCCGCTGACATAAACTTCTGAAACGATTAAATAATTAAGGGGGATTTGTGAGCCGGTAACAGTGAGACGTTCGAGCGTACCGCGAACAGGTGTTCGTCATTGCAAATCCTTAGCATCGCGCAACTGGCACACGACGGCTCGGTGGGATAGCCAAGTGCGGAGAAAAAGGCAAATCTCCGGCAAAGATTGCGGTGCGAGGAAGTGTCGGGTGTGGCGAAACGGGCGGGGAGAAAAGTGACATTCGGCGGTGGGTGCTTGAAATGTAAGCGGCCTATAGAAATTCTCTCCCGGACATTGGCAAAGAGAGCTCGGACGAGCGCGAGATGTGCACCTGTCGAGCGTACGAGAAACTTCATCCTCGAAGTGTGCGATCTCGTCGTCACGGTTTCACGGCTAGTCACTAGGTCAGAGGAGAACCGTGCTTGTGTGTATTCTTTCCCCCGTCGTCTCTGTGTGAAACATATATTTTTTTTTTTTTTTTTTCGAAATCGCGAGCCTCTTTCTCACTTGACAGCTTCACTTTTTTCGGGATCAATTCAGTGCCGTGAAAAGCCACGAAATATGTGGCTGTGGGCGATCGAGCCATTCGAGAAGTGCACGGATCGTAGCTTCGTGTGTTTTGGAAGAATCGACGGAAACGCAACGTGAGTCTTCGTTCTTTTCTTTTTTTTTTTTTTTTTTACTCTTCACAATCTTCGTCGTGCGTCGAAAATTGATTTTTCGAGCTCTTCCTTTATTCACCCGCAGGCAGGGGGCGATCGAAAACGCTGGAAATTAGAGTGGAGTCGCGTTTTCCTGAACAGCAGGATCGTGTTTTAAGGTTAAGGATGCGAGTGGCGTTTTTTTTTTTAAGACCTTTTAACACGCACACGTACACTTTTCAACAGATTGGCGTAGAGCGTTATCCCCCGATACGGATAAATTTTCAAAGCCAACGTATAGCGAACGCGTATGTCAGTGACTCCTCGGACATGTGCCCGAATGTTCACGCGTTCCTAACGCTGTAACGGGCAATTGGTGGCCGCTTCCGCAGCCTGTTCATTCGATATTGACCGTTATAACACCGTTTCTAATCGTATACCGGCCGCGTTCTCGCGCAGCAAGAACGAGATTATATCGCTTCGCGCGCGTAACCCCCCTTCCGTGCTCCGGAATGAAAATTTACTCGATCGACCACTGACGTACGTTCGTATCAATTTTTTGCTTTTGCCGCAGCATATTTTCTCGAACGACCTAATATCGAAATGTCCTGGAGACTTGCGAAGCATGGAGATTTTTTTTCTTTCTTTCGTTGAATTCGGTGGCTTTTGAACGATGCGAAATGTTGCGAAAGCGGACGAGCTTGGGTACCGCACATCCTTGAGTTTCGCTTGGTCGGTGGGCTCTCGGAATTTATGCGGCAAGCAGCAGCAGCAGCACGTCAAGTGTGTTACTGCATGTGACACACGGCGATCGAGAAGATACTTTTGTGAAAGTAGCCTCCTCTCGAGCGTACACACTATGTTACAATGAGTCTATCACATGTGCCGTGCGCATACGTATTCGTGTGTGTGTACATACAGGGTGACGAGTATATGGTGGCCATGTGTTTTCTAACGCATCTTGCGGAGAAATTTCGCGACCGAGGCAAATAGGAGCAAGTGCTGTACCTATGGACATTTGCATCTGTGACAACCATCGATTCCGACGAATCTACGCGACCCTAAAAATTCTAATTTCAGCGCGACCGTCTATGGTTGATACATTTGACGTGTCGGCGTCGTTGTTTTCTGTGCGATTTTTGCCCGAAAAAGTAAATATTTACGCTTGATTTTTAAAAAGTTTTACCGTGAAAATACTTACGATATCGGTTTGATCGTGTTTGCAATATGATCTTTGTTTTTTTTTTTTATTGCTTTGTTAGAGTTTTTACACGGACGCCGATTTTCACCACAAAGTCAAATCAGTTTTATTTTTTATGTCTGAATTTGTACCTGCGGACTGTCCACTGGTACAAAATGTTGTCATGTTGTGTTTGGCTTTGCGCTTATCAGTTGTATTGTTTTATCTTTTTCAGTGTCTCGCAGTAAAATTGGTATAAAAAGAAAGGGAATAAGTCCTGATATCCTCGCAGCAGCCATGAAAGAAGCCAAAAGTGACAATGCTATGAGAAAAGTTGCTGAATAGTGTCGACTACCAAAATCAACCATTTTCAAATACTTGAAATTATACGAAAACAATGAATTGAAGAAAGAAAGCATTCAGCTATTGAGAAACGATGTGAGGAGGGTATTTGACTAGCGAAAACAATTAAAATAATTCAACACGAGAAGTTGTTCTTTATAAGATGTTTGTAGTGCAAAAGTTATTCTAAAGACAGAAACGAAATGCTCAAATGTAGTTCATGTGATCGTAGCTATCATATTAGGTGTATTCCGAAGTCACACAGAGAAAACTTTGCGTCTAATGAGGAGAATGAATCTTTCGTTTGCGTGGCGTGCTTCGTATTAGGAAAAAAATAGGGATAGCGACGAATCTACTCAAAATGCGTATGAAGAGTGTCGTAATGTACACAAATAAGTATAATAGAGTATGTTTATGTTTGCTTGAAGTTGATTTTGAAGGTCTATTTTTGTTTTCTTACTTTCGTATTGTATAATTAATGTGAACCGTCCATAGGTACAATTATGACTGTGAACCTATAGACAAAACTGGTGTTTAAAAAAAAAGTTCATAGAAAATAGAAAAAACTTTACCTATTTAAATATAAAAAATGTTTTATTCCAAATTCTGGAAAGTGTCCACATGTTCCGCACTTGTCCCTAATAATGTCGAATCGAATGCCACGTTTTTTCTTGTTTATCTTTCGTTTCTTTATTTTTATCGTTATCCGAAGGCGATCTCTTTAAAAAATAGTCGTCAATGTCTAATAAGGATACGTAAAAACGTTTGAGAGATTTTCACAATCGAAAATGGCAACAAAAAAATTCGAACGGTTGAAAAAGAATTCATTTTCATTGCGTTGCAACGATACAAACTTTAATAAAAATATCATATCCAACGATTTTTCAAGTCCTCTTCGAAAAAAAAAACGTATTTCTTGTTATAAATAGTATTTATGAGAAAAAAATTGACCGTTCTGGGAAAAAATAATTCCATTTTGAGTACAGCAGACGCGAGATAATTAAATTCCGAATACGACATACTCCTGAAATACTTTTATTCGTGGATCCTGTCATTGAGAAAAAAGAATTGCCGAAGATGCATTTCAAAAAGAATTAATAAAATTTAAGTCCATTTCAAAAAGTTTTTTTTTCGGAGTATTTTGTGTTCGGAATTTAATTATCTTTATTCTGCTAAACGCAAAGTGGAATTTTGATTTTTTTACAGAATGCTTAATTTTTTCTGGCAAATACTAATCATCACAAAAATATGCTATATTTTTTTTCGAAGATGTCTTGAGAAACCATTAAATATTATATTTTTCGCGGTCGCAAATTTTCGGCGCCAGACCTTTCAAAAACATGAGATTGAAGTTTGCATCGTTGGAATGCAATCAAAATGATTATTTTTCAATTCCTTGAATTTCTTGTGGCTAATCTTTGTTGCGAGAATCCATAAATCATTTTTCAAGTCGCTTATTTATAGATGTATAATTTAAATCTGCAAAAAAATATTTTGGAAAATAATCAAGCGGGGAAATAAAAATATAAAAAGGAATTTTCGTTGCATTCAAACGATGCAAACTTCAAAACTGTTAAAAAAACGTGTGGTCATCTTATAATGGTCACTCGTATACGAGGAAAGAACGTTTTGAACCCGTTACGTCTATGTTGGCGAATCGCACATCCGGCTGGTTTGAGGATGATCGTCGACAGTTATTTTTTTATTTCTTATTAATCGTTGATTTTGGGTACGGGGTGGCCCTTAACGGGTCTGCATGAGCTTGGAGCCTGAAAAACCGGTAGATTTTCAGTATTTTCGGGTTTTTCTTTCAAATAGTGACAAACAATGAAGTTAGTATTATTTACAATTAGCAGTTCGGGCAACTAGGGCGATCGGAATTTTTTAAAATATACTTTTAGTACAATAATGACACTTTCGTAAGACCGGCTAGTTTTTTTTGACATATTTACTATTACAAAAATGGCAAGCTGTAGAAAAAAGTTCGATTTTCGACGAAAAAACCAATATTAACGAATTGTTATTAACAAATGGATAAACGTGTGCTAAAATCATCCGGTTATACGATAAAGAATTGTATGAACTATACTCTGTTCACATTTGAAATAAATCGGACAAATAGATTGACACGAGTTACATCGTTTCATAGAACATAGTTTCATAGAACATAGTTTCGAGAAAAAAGCAAAAAAAAAAGGGTAAATCGCAGCCAGACGGTTTGCCGTAACGCTGTGGGCGATCCGAACCCTCGCAAAAACCGTCACAACTCGGTCAATGTTTGAATTTTTTACAAAATCTTTGTTTAAAATTGAAACTAAGGCCCTAGGATATAAAACTATGCAATGAAAAATCGTATTTTCAAAATTTCAATTTTATGCAAACCTCTTGAAATAATAGTATTAAAGCTTGCATCGGTGCAAACGAAAATAATAGTAATTTTTTTTTTGCACATTCGGTCTACGAAAATTACTCAAACATTTCAAAGATTCTCATTAAAAGTCTATAACCAAAAGCAGAAAAAAACGATTGTAGATAATAATAAAAAATAAAAAAGATCAAGAAGCATGTTCGTTTCCGTTCAACGATGCAAATTTCAGCACCATTTGAAATAACGAATCCAAGCACGAGATTTTATCGGCGAGTTGGCAATGTTTCGTTTTTTTTTTTTTTTTCAACATCTAAATCGAATGTCCCCCGTGTAACCATAAATCTTTGATCTCAAAAACACAGTTTACGATTACACGTTCGTAACTTGTCTCAGGTGTGTATTAAAAATGAGGCACACATCGAATATATATATATATATATATATACACACATATCGTACAACCTCCATCCTTCATAACCACCCCAGGTATATTTATCGATACGTTTTTTCGTCGTTTGCACATTCGCGCACCCGTGACTATCCATAAAGGTGTGATACGACCTTCGTGTCTCACGTACACGAGCACCTCGTAAATATTAGCAGGCGCGTGTGTGTGTGTTTTCTCGCGCCACACAAGCCCGCTATTCACGATAAAGAGATGCTTTTATTCATTCGATACACACAGGTAGGTGTAACGATGACAGAGAGTGACGAATTTCCAAATCACGCTCAAAATCGACTTTATTTCTTTTCTTTTATTTATTTTTCTCAATCGAGCTTTCAAACGAAGGACGGTATCCCGAAACAAACACCCGATTCCAATTTCGTATCATACCGCGAGATATTGTTGCCACGTGTAAATACCCGAATATTTCTTTCGTACTTGGTTGGGGCGAGAACCGGTTGCCCCGCGCGACTAACGCACGGAGCACAAACGAAATTCCTGCGGAGCATTCACCATCGTCCCTGTGGACTCGCTATGAGAGAGAGAGACAGAGAGAGAGAAAGAGAGAGAGAGAGAGAGAGGTGTATAATACTCTACGTGGAAGCGCGCAAAGGCTCGACGAACTTTTCACCGCGCCATACGTTTGACCTTCCCGTGTATCTTTTTCCACACCTCATTACGGTTCGCAAACCATTGCTCTCGTGTGCGAAAAAAAAGTCTTCATTCTAATTGCCCGCCTCAAATCTATAATTACAAATCTTTTTTTTTCACATACGTTTTGTTGCGAGTCCGAGAGTCGAAATTTTAAAATACTGATATACACACACCCACATATACACCCAATAATAATATTAATAATAAAATGAGATCTATAATGATGAAAAAAATAACTGCAACCTCTCCGATCAACACCTACATAAAGATATCAGTCCCCACTAAGAATATCGACCGGTGTAGCTTATGGTGGGCGAAGCGACACAGGTGAGAATAAGAGAGGGATTGGGAGTTGGAGAAGTACTGCTGTTTAGTTATGCAGATTTGAGCTACGAAAATCACTCGAACGTTTTATAGGATCCTCATCGGAAATCTACAGGCCAAATTTGCAGGATAAGATTTTGGATGATGAAGAAAGTAAAGAAATAATAATTAAAAAAAACATTTCGTTGCATTTCAACGATGCGAACTTCAATATCGTGGGAATGGATATATATAATTGAAATATCATATGAACTGACCAGGTAAACTCTTATGTTATTATTCTATTATGATTTATAGGATAGCTCAGTATAATGGTGTGTTCGTGAATATGTATGTATGCTTTTTTTTTCACTGTTTTCAAAGTTCAATCTGAAAAGACCACGTCATTATCGACTTTTAATGAGGCGCCGAAAGGCCATCGGCCACCTTTCTTTCCGTCTCACAATCAGTAGGGACGAGGCGCACAATGTGTTACGGGACACTGTGAGCCACATGCGGTTTCTCGATGGTTTGTAGCTCTTAAATTTCGAAATTTTATGAGTCGGACCGCGATTTATACCTGGTTTCGTCAGGCCTAAAGAAAGTCGATAGCAGCTCACAAAGAATTATTAAAAATTAAAAATTGATTTGAGGCTTGGAAAGAAAATGTTTCGCTCGCCGGGAAAATGTAAAATATAACGACACTTTCTGTAGCAACTCGGGTTTTCGATTCTAGTATATAGTTATATTATTTATAATGTACTCAGTGACTTGTGTTTTTCCATTCGTAGTTTAATTGATAGTTATTTTCATCAATAATCAAATATTTTACTAGTGGGGTACAATGTGTCACCGAGTTGTGGGGTCGACTCCCAATGAAGAAACAAAGAAGTGACGACGCTCCGAAGAAGCGCGATGTGTCACGGGCAACTGTCAACCACATGCGATTTCTCGGAGTTTTGTAGCTCGTGAAATCCGAAATTTTTTGTTATGGACCGTGATTTATAATAAATTTTGGCTGGCCTAAAAGAAAGTCAATAACAGCTCACAAAGAATTATTAAAAATACAAAATTAATTTGAGCCTAAAAAATATTCATGTGCCGGGAAAATGTCAAATATTGTGGGGTAATTGTGTAGGGCACAATGTCTCATTGAGTTGTTGAGCACAATGAATCGACTCCCAATCTTATTGGCATATAATACCCGTTGTGAAATTATCGGTATGTATGAAAATCTGTTATCTATGTTAGGAAAACATAAGAGTTTCAACCGGCTCGTTGTACCCTACGTTTTGCAGCACTTGACACACTGTACCCACCTATCTGACACATTGTACCCCACCGTGGGGCACAATGAGCCAATCCGCAAATTTTTTTTCGATCCCATTATTTTAGGATTTTAAATCTTTTTGCAAAAAATATGGTAGCTTCATTGTACGCCCAAAGGTCTATAAAATCGGTGACGACCTTTTTTTTTTTCTAATCAGACGACTTTGGTAAGAGTAAAAATTCGTTAGAACAAAAGTGACACACTGTGCCCCACCTTCCCCTACTCGCCAAAGATGAATTATTGGGAGTACAAATTAATTCGGTCCGTTTTCAAGAGATGGCTCTGGCTGTTATGAATGTTTCATAGTGACAGCTGATTTCGGTGGTTTCAGAGAGGTTAGACATCTGTCAATAACATTCAGTTTATGTCGCTTTGAGGTCCATTAAAAACCTTGTTTTTTACTGTGTTGAATATGTCAAATTTTGTGTCAACTAAGCAGCATTTGCGGGAAGTTTTACTTTTCTGCTTTAATTGGAAGAAAAGTGCAGCTGAAGCGCATCGAATGCTTGTTGAAGTTTATGGTGATGATGCTCCAACTGATAAATCATGTAGGGAATGGTTTCGACGCTTTAAGAACGGTGATTTCAGCGTTGAAGCGACCGAATTAATTTGTACTCCCAAATACATTCGCGAGTTATATATACAGTCCCTCCCACGCTTGCTCGAAACGATTGATAACCGATCAACCGTCTCGCGAACTTTGCCCTCGTTTCGCAGTCAATTCGCGCCTAAGATTGCGGTATTATACATATATTCTTGCCAAATTGCATTGGTCCGATAATGCCGTAACTTCCTTAAAAGTGTAACAAGTCCCGGCGACACAAATAACACTGACATTGAGACAAATGTATGGTATTTCCACCATATTTAATATTTCCCTGAGGAAACAATTAAATTTTATAGTCATGGTTACTGCCCAAAATATGGCCGAGTAGAAATTGTGCTAGCACGTCTGAGTTACGTGCTAGTAACTGGCTCGCCCAATTGAACTCATACGAATTGACTAATGGCTGCTCCTCTATGAGCTAGTAATATTTGAAATATTTTTTTATCCAGCCCTTGTCTATTCACTGCCCAAACGATTTTCACTAGAGATGTTGCTGCGTTGCAATAAAAATGTCACCTAGTAACTAGCCCGTAATGGACCAGCCAAACATGGTTACGAATAACAAAGTGAGGTTATGTGACTACACGTACTATCATCTAGCGAATGACTCATGGCTGGCTAGCCAACTTGAGTTTCAGATGGCGTTGCGAATGAACAAAACTCTCAAGTGGTTATCTCGTCATGACCTAGCCAACGCTAGTTAACTGCAGATGTGCACCCATTGGCTAGTTACTGTCTAGCCGAACTTGATCACAGATGTCGCTGCCTTACGATAAAGATACCACCTAATGACTAAGTCGTACCTGGCTAGTCAATGACCGTCACATATGACAAAGTGAGGTTATGTGACTGCGCGTAGTTCCATCGAGCGATTGGCTCATAGCGGGCTAAGCAATTTGAGTTACAGATGGCGTTGCGAATGAAGAAGATAAATCCTCAAGTGGATATTTTTCTCTTATAGTTGTGTCAACCATATTATGATTGCGATGTCAATATAGGGAATTTGACTAAACCCTCTTTTACCATGAGCCTTTTTTTTATAAATATCATGCATTTTCTCTCCGTGTACATTCGGATCGTTGAGATTTCGCGGAACATTCGCAAATGCGGTAAATTCCGATGTTCGTGTGACGAACGAAGAGACAAACGCAGAGAGGCGTTTTTCCACGGGTTCGCGTTGTCCCTCGCGGCGAACAGTGCCGTTGGATTGCCACCCCGTGCGGTCTTTTGCGCGAAAGAGAATAATTCGTTTTCTCGAGGCAGTTGCTGTGACGAGAATATTGTCCCGCTTCTCTCGTTTGTCTTTTATTCGTCGCTTCTTTTTTTTTTTTTTTTTGTAATATCACATGATACACTCGACAGGAGGCAACTCTCACGCGGACGTTCACGCACCTGCATTGGGAACACGTGTGTGTATGTATGTGTGTGTGCGCGTGTATGCGAGACATACGTGTATGGCACTGCACACACACACACACACACACACACGTTTCTGTGAGAGCGTTAATGTACTATAATAAGCGCGAGTCATAACGGGGAACAGAAATAAGCGGGGCTTATTTTTATTTTTTTTCAACCGTGTACGTGTGTCTTAATGGCGAAGCGACGCTGTTGCAGTTTCTTCCTGCAACTATTTCTCGTACTCGGACGCATGGGCGAGAGACGAATGCGCCGTGGCCAAGTTCCGCAAAGTACAGTCCGATACTTTTCTTCCTCGCGCAAAAGAAGCGTTTCGTTTATCTTCTATCGGGAAAAATGTGGCTGTTATTGTGAAGTAGCTTTTACCTGGGGGTGATCGTTCGCGTTTGACGGGTTTACGTGCTCTATGGGGCTCGAACCCACTCGGTCGATTTGCAATTGTTTTTCTGATGAAAATAATAATGGGATTAAAGTTTGCATCGTTGGAGTGCAATAGAAATGATTTCTGTTAACTTTCTCAAATTCCTTGTAGATTTTAGCCAGTAAAAAATGCTCAACTATTTTTCAACATGCTTGTTGAGAGATCTCCATTTGAAGTTGGCAAAAAAAGATTTCGCATCGTAATAAAAATGAGGAAATAAAACTATGAGTATAAAGTTTCGTTGCATTCCAACGATGGAAACTTCAATAGCATACGTAATAGGATTGAAGTTTGCATCGTTGGAATGCAAAGAAAATTGTTATATTTTTATTAACATAAAAAATCTTGTTTTGCAGATTTAGATTGTAGATCCATCAATAAGAATCCTAAAGAATGTTTTAATGATTTACAAAAATCAAGTCTGCCAAAATTTGTGCGCTGAAAAAAAAAATTTATTTGCATTACACTCCAATGATGCCAATTTCAACCTCATGAAAGTATCGGAATGACGAGATCGCGATTTTACACACAGTTGATACACATTTTTGCCAAGTTTAAGTTTATTTATTGAGGATATAGATAAAGAATAAAGTTATTATATAGACTAAGTGCCGCCGTTGCTGCATGGTCAATTAGTGTACGTGGTTCTGGTAACTAGAGTCATCTGAAATAAAAAAAATTGAAAATCAGCTTTAGTATAATAATAAAACCTTTGTATGAATTTTTTGAAATATTGATATTTACGAAAATTCGAAGCTGTAGAAGCAAAATTTCAATTTTCGACCGAAAAAAAGAACTTGAATCATTTGTTATGAATAAGTGGATAAACGTAGAAATCTACAGTCTAAATTTGCAAGATAAGATTTTGGATGACGAAGGAAATGGAGAAATAAAAATTGAAAAATCATTCTCTTTATATTTCGACGTTGCAAACTTCAACACTATCAATACGTATCTTTCCACTCTTATGCAATAGCAATTTGTTCATTCTGTTTCATTTTGTTTTATCCTCAATATTATCGTTGCCCTTTTTTCGTACTAACTTTTATTTGACGTTTCTCACGTCTTCCATGTGTTTCAATGGTGGTGAAATTTGCATCGTTGGAACGCAATGAAAATTTTTTATTTTCTTTATTTCGTTATTTTTATTATCATGTAATTTTTCTGCTCTTGGTCATAGATTTTTAATAAGGATCTTCGAAAATGTTTCGGTAATTTTCATAGTGCCAAAAAAAAAAAAACAAACGGCAATACGAAGAAAATATATTTTCGTTACAGTCCAACAATGCAAGCTACAATACCATGGTTTCATATATTTTGTTATCGTCGTTTATCATCAATTTATTAAACCTCCGTCATTTGAATTTATCTTTATTTTCATCGTTTCTCATATTTCACGTTTTCCCTTTTTTTTTTATTTTACTTTGTTTACACGCACATACCGTGTTTTTATTTTATGCGCCCAATGGTATGGACGAATGTAAAAATACGGAAATCAATCATTCGGTCAATCCCCTCCTCTCTTGCCTCGCTCGCGTACGCTCCGAATCGCGTTACTTCTGTGACGAAGGATTATTCGAGAAGTATTCCCGCCGCGCTTCTCGCAGGTCTGCCACATCCGCAATCTCTCTCCGATCGCCTAGCTGATATTTCGTCTCGCAAATTATCGGCAATGCTCGAGCGGCATGAGTCGAGCACGAGGCATCGCGAAGCGACACAAGTGCTGGGCCGTGGGAAAACGTTGGCGAATACACTATCGCCGACGTGCATTCTTAAAAGGCTCTTGCGGTCAATGATTAATGGCGAATTCATCCGATACACTTTCGTGAGTTGGCCGTTTATAATTGCAGCGTGTGATCGAATGATGCTGTTATTTGATATATTTAACCGCTCCATTTGAAATGAGACAACTTATATACATTTGTTTTCTACGAGATAATATATGTGTGTATACAGTACTGGACAAAAAAAAAGTACGCACTAGCCGAAATTTCTTACCGCACTAAAATTTATAAAGCGGACTCAAAAATAGAGGTAATTGAATTTTCCAAATGGCGTTTTAAAGAGGACAAGTTTACCTTTATTTTGCTTTTTTAGAAAATTCTCTACGATTTTTTTTCGCCCCGGTGCGAACTTTTGAACGTGGCCATTTCTCGGCTATTTTTTGGCCGTCGAAAATTAACTGCAAAGTTTGTAGAACATTTTTTCACGGTTTTTTCCATGGTAAACTTAAAAAGGATATCAAAACCTACATTTTTATTTTTTAGAAAGTCTCGTACGATTTTTTTTCGCCCCAGTATTGCATTTTAAGCTAAAAAAGACATGTTTCAGAAAAAAAGGCGTCATCGAAGAACTATACGGTTTCAGAGGAAATGTCAAGAGGGTAAAAAGTTGCATGGGTTCACACTGGAGTGGCTAGAATTTTTTCAGAATTTTTTTTTTCACATCTTTTTTTACCATTTTTGGTTGGAACTTTGATGAGTGGAGAAGCTCCACTTGGGAATTATGGGGTCTAGGACAATATATTGAGAAAGGAAATTTGTTTACATATTCATTTTTAATTACTCACCCCACTCCTCCTACTAACACACACAGATCTGACGCACTTGCTGCGTCAAATTACGCGATCATCCTTGTTCTGAGTCTATTACATCGAGAGTCCCGCGAATGGAAAGGACGAACGGATAAGGACGAAACGATCGTGGGAGTGTGTAGGTTGAATAAGGAAAGAGACCGAGATGAGAGAGAGAGAGAGAGAGAGAGAGAGAGAGAGAGAGAGAGAGAGAGAGAGAGAGAGAGAGAGAGAGAGAGAGAGAGAGAGTGAGAGAGAGTGAGAGAGAAAATAGAGAATAGAAAGGTGTGCATTGCATGCGCATAAGGTCATCGCTGCACCTCCGTGGGTTGCTGCATTGTAATGCCTCTATATTGAAAAATGCCACATTGCCATCATCCCGTTTTTTTCCGCCTTTCGCCGCTTTTTCCTAAGCATATACGAATGACGGCTCTTTTTTCCTCTCTGCATCACATTCACCTACAAACAAAGGATAAAAACCTAAACATATCTCCCTTATCTCATTATTTCGTTGGCGCATGAGTTCCGGTGCGGTGAAGGTTTTTCAATTTTCTCTCTCATGCGGAGAAAAAAAGCCCTCGGGTTACAAGAAATGATGGAACCGCACGGGTTTTTCATTTGCGCTCTACCAGAATGGTGAACATTCATTGAAAAAAAAAATTATGGAAACGGAAAGAAACGTCACGCAATGATTCGCTCGGAATTTCATACGAATCAATGTATGATTAGAATATATACGAGGTGCGTAAATTAAGTAGACTGATTTTTGAATGTGAATTTTTTAATCTGATTGACGAATGAGATGGAGGGGACCTCCGAAAATGTATGGCGTTGAAGTTTGCGTTGTTGGAATGCAACGATGTTTTTTCGTTCATTTTTCCTTTTTTTATTTTTGTAATTATCCTTTGCAAATTGACGTCGTTAATCTTTAATGAGAAAACGTAAAAACGTTTGACGTATTTTCACAGTCTAAAAAGGCAAACAAGAAATAAACTATTGAAAAGAATTTATTTTCATTGTCTTGCAACGATGGAAATTTCAACATCATGGAAATTTATCCATCAACATAATTTCCCTACGATCTGAAGAATACCGAACTCGTTGGCGCTGAGATGTTGAAAGATATTCCTCATTCACGAAACCAGAGCTTCCCGCCGGAGCAATTGATTAAGGCCACTCTAGAGGCCAAAAAAGGGCATATTTTGTGATTTTTTTTCAGCGAAACCACAAAATAAATCGGAATTACAAAATAGGCGTTTTATTATACACGTAATTGACTATACAAAATTATTTTTTCACAGCGATACATGTCAAAATGGCGACTGTGCAGCATTTTTCCGATGACGCCTTTATTTCTGGAAGGTCAACGGCCGGACCAACAGCTCCTATAATTTTTTACTTATGATGAGACACTAAACTTTTTTCGATTATATATAAGAATAGCTATAGAAGTACGTAGGAATTTTTCGATATATTGTTTTTTTCTCAAAATGGCGCATTTCTAGAACAAAAAGTGTAAAATGCCATAAGAAAATCGTCAGAAAATTGTTTATAAAAAAGGAACTATGCAATATAATTTAAAAATCCTACGTAGAGCCTCAGAAAATGTAATTCTAAATAGACAGTTAAAATTTCAAGTGAATCGATTGATATTTGTTTGAGTTATGAGTCCGGCCGACTTGAAAAATGTTTTGAGATAAACACGTTTAAAGTTATTAGAAAGTCACGACATGAATATGGTTTCAATACCTTTAATCTCCGATGCCTGCACCATACAGTTGGCCTTCCACATTATTGTCCTGGTCCTGCGTTTCTTTTCTGTGCTATGTCAAGGCGATTCGTGACTCTTTTACAGCTTCAGATAGTGATATCTCTGCAAGCTTTATGCACCGTTCGTCCACCTTCAAGCAGTTATTGTAGCTATTGGGGCCGATTTTCAAGTCCATTGCTTGCATTATGTGCAAAATTGAAGAAACACCGTCATTGTACCCGCAAACCGCAATATCTGTCGCTATATTCAACACAATTTCACCACAGGAAATTGATTTTGGGGCCAAGGGCCCACACAGTCGAATTGAAACTTTCGTTACTGTTCTGTGTGAAACTGCCGATGCATCGAGTAATAAGATCATCACTGGTTTTAGTACTTTAGTATCCCCTACCGTATAACTGCTCCAGTCCCCCAAATGACAGCCCACCACGGCGCTCATAAAAGGAGCTCGTTGCGGATCGGAGGGGTTGCGCTAGAATTCGAAAATCAAGTACTTAGACATTTTTCACACCCATAATCTTTTGGAATATAATTTTATCGGTACTAAGGTACTTTTTTAAGAAAAAAAATAGATTTTTGGAAAATCCTAGAGTGGCCTGAGGCCTTAAATGAAATGTGTATAGATGTGTACAGGATAACGCATGGAAATCCTATATCCGCAGTGATTATGCGGCTATACTGCAAGCGAGTCTCATTCATGCGGCTTTCCGCGCGATGGTAACCATACATTCTCATCATCCACGCGCGCGCTCTGGTCTAACGGTTCGAACGATACTATGAGAGTGTGCACACGGGCGCGCTTCGCGTGCCTCGAATCGTGCGAGTTTATTCGTACGCTCTGAATTAAATGCCCATATAATGCGCATTTTGTATACGTGGCGCGTATGTGGGCCGCGTTCGAGTGACATATATCGAACGTCCCGAAGTTTGGAGTGCCTTTGAGGGAGGAAAATTTTCGGAACGGTGGAAAGTATCGTTTATCCGTGGGTAAAAGTCCCGCACTGAAAAAAAATCACTTGGACTGAATTAATCGGTAATTGAGGGATGCCAAGGAATTTTTTATTGGAACAATAGAACATCGGGTTATTTTAAGATTTTTATTTCAACGAATTAACGAATACTCAGAATACTCAGAGTAAAATAATACTGAAGTTGGAGAGCGACGAAAGTTTAGTAGCCCGAACTTTTTTTTGCCGAATTTGGATTACGAAAATTACTGAAACATTTTTTAGGATCCTTATACAAAATCTACGGCTCAAAGTTGCAGGATACTATTTTGGATAATAAAAAAAATGAAGGAATAAAAAAAGTTTTTAAAGAACTTTCGTTGCATTCCAACGATGCGAACTTCAACATTGTTATATTTCAGTGTTTCAACTCAATATTCCATTCGACCACCTGTGAACGAACAATTTCGTGATATTATCTTTATTGCCGGAATTACAATTTTTTTCTTTACCTCGTTGTTAAGGGTGGGTTCCGGAAGTTAAGGGTGGGTTCCGGAAGTCGGCGCCAATTTTTTTATGGCTTTCCTTAGGGCACTAAGAATATATAACGAAAATAAGACAGATGATAACATCTTTAACGCCAGCGATACGATTTTTTTTTTTTTCGATTTTCACCCTGCGATAAGGATGGATTCCGAAAGTTAGAAATCTTTGTCAATTTTTTTGTGGTTTTTCTGAAGCACTAAGAATCTGTAACGCAAATTAAATAAATAAGAATGTCTTTACCACCGGAGATATTATTTTTTTTCCCTTTTAACCCTTCAAGAAGAGTGAATTCGGGCCTACCACATTCTTTTAACGCTTTGTATGGCCTCCACAGATATTTTAGAGTTGAAATATATTCACGAAAACAATTAATAAAAAAAAACGATGCAAACTTGAGACCCACAAGTTACAACAAACTTTACAAGCCCAAATTTTTTTATTGGCATATTTGCGCTACGTAAATCACCCAAACGGTTTTCAGGCTCCTCGTCAGAAATCTACAGCCCAAATATGCACGATTATGTTTTCCATAATGCAGCAAATAGAGAAATAAAAATTTGAAAAAGCACTTTCGTTGCGTTCCAATGATACAAACTTGAACATCTTTTTTTTTTCTTCGCACCGGAGACCGCCGATTTTTCCGTCGCCACTTAGTTCTCAGCCTTCAGGCTACGTACGAAAGGCAAAAGTATTTTGCTTGCCCATCGCGAAACAATAACCGCAACACAATAGCCAATATCAAAATAACGACGGTACGATCGGTACGAGCAAAATTTCAGTATATTTACTCGTATCATTTGTTGTATGCGTTTCTGAGCGCGTGCAGCAGTTGTTTTACTGCCAGCCGTGTAACCAAGCTCGTGTAACGATCGGTATCCGTACCGATATATACGTGCGCAATCGCAACTCTGGCTTTTGCCATCACGTCCCTGTAGTTCAAGTCTACTTGTTCGTGTGTGTCTCCATACGCGACTACGTACTCGCTAGGTCTTAAATATATGAGTATGCTTGTGTGTTTGCTGTCTATACGCGGTGGCCCCGTCGTATTTTACCGTTTTACGACGCGATACGACGTCGATCAACGGCATGCTCTCGGGGTGTTCGCGGCTACGTATTGACCTCAACCTATGTGTGTGTCGCGTAGTGTGTGTGTGTGTGTGTGTATGTATGTATATTTATACATACACTCGTATATATTTAGAGATCGCGTCGTGTTACAGTCGGTCAATCTGGCTCCATAGGCAAAACGGCTGAGCGGATCTCGCACCGATCGCGCGCGATATGTATATCGTAACCCGCTGACGATCGAAGCCTCCCCCCCCCCCCCCCACGATGTCGAACTTCGCATCGTTGGATGGCAACGAAAATTCTTTTTTCTACTTTTTTATTCCCTTATTTTTATTGATATACAAAATCTTTTGGATATTTACCTTTTTTTGTACTTCTAAGCAACCATTGGCGTAGCCAGCATTATTGTTCTGGGGCAACCCAGGAGGAGCCGTCCTGACAGAGAGGGATTTTGTTCACAATCATCTTTTTTTTTTAATATAATTTACATAATAGTCGATAATTACGTAACAAACATGAGATATGAATATTGCTTTAATCACACGTTCATGTTAACATTAATTCCAAACTGTTGCAATATCTTAAAAAATAAACAACTAATTTTTCATCATTCTTAGGTGCTCAATTAAATGAGTCTTAGTTTTCTATTTTTTCTTCTGCAAATCGACCAAACACAATTTTTTTAACAATGTCTTTTTCCATGCTCATCCATGACATCTGAGAGAATCGTTCCTGAAGCATTTCGCTTCTCAGCCACTTCAATTTTCAGCATTATTTTCATCCTTTTAAAATTGAAGTATGTTTTTCATGGTCATCGCTTCAGCTTTTAAGGCTGACGTATCGATTATTAAGATTTTGCAATAGATATCGATTAAATCCTCTCCATTCTTCGTATGCAATTTCAAAAATGCATCAACTACACGGGCTCACGACCGATTCTCAAATCAGAAAGATTTGCAATGATATCATCTACTACGTGGTAGTAAATGTTGATATTGCTTGCCCCTGGCCTCGCCAATGTAAGCAACCCAAAGATTTTTTTTATTTTCGTGACGAAAATCCACCAAAAGATATTTGAGAAATAAAAGATAAATGTTCATTGCATTCCGATGATGCAAACTTCAATCTCATATTTCCTCGTTGTCGCGACTTTGCTTGTTGACTCCCCTTGCCCTCTCTTTAAAGCACTCTCGCATTACACACACACATACGCAAACCCACACATGTATGTACGCATATAATCACGATGTGAAATGGAGTAGAGGTATGTATCAATATGAATGATTTATTAGTTCAGGACAAATTTAATTATTTTTAGATTGAATCGTTTTTAACGTTTCTTCGTCGACTCGTTGAACGATTTTTTTCTATTATTATCTTCGCTCCGCTCTCTGCTCGATCTCCTCGTTCCTTTTCTCATCCGTTTCGATCTCCGTTCTTAAACAATTGCCATATATATATACGAAACGAAGACAGATTCACTTGTAGAGGTGCGTGCTTGTACAATGTCAAATGATTGGTAGCTCAGAGCCGTTTTTCCCTTCGGGCACCTTCCAATAACGGAAATTGTATTCGGGACCCATGACCATGTGTCGAGAACGCGGGCTTATGTGCTCGATTCGATCGTGAACTATTTGAGAGACTGACGTTCAAGTTTGCTTCATTGAAATGCAACGATTTTTTTCCTTATTTTTTATTCCTTTACTTTTATCAATATCCAAAGCTTTCTTTTGCGAATTTAGGTGATATATGTTATATGTCTAATAAGAATACAGTCGAAACCGCTTATAACGGCATTGCTTACAACGGCCATTTATAATAATGGATTAACGGTAACTAAAGCTTTGTAAACATTTGGGAAAAATAAAACCCCATCTTGTTCATCGAAAACCATATATATTCAATATTAATAAGGCTTGATAAAAGATTACAAATCGTTTAATCTGTTTAATATTGTTAATCTTTTTAATCAAATAAAAAATTACGACTCTTTGATAATAATACTTTTTCAAGTTGGTGATAACACAAGAGTTTTTCTTTTTCACGTAATAAAAGTATAAAAATGCATAATTTTTCCCGTTAATTATACATTTTATGAAAACTTAGGTTCTACAGAATAAATCTACACCTCGAATGCATTTTTTTTTGAGGATTATTGAAAAAAAAAACTCATAAACCGCCATTTGTCTGAACTGAACCCCTCCAACATCTTTAAATGAACGACAGAGTCGTGTAATCATTTCGAAGCGAAGCGGGCATATCTAACTTTAATTCGATTTTTTTTTTTCGTCGCTCGAAGTGACGAAAAAGTCTTGGCGCCTAAAATAAAAGTGGCCTGGCGTGTAAATATTTAAAGAGGCAAATTAACGCAACAAGTGAACCATATGTTCTTTGTTCTTCTTCGTAGACTCACGTGAACTTGGCAGAACCGATGCAAAGTCATTTAGCACTTTTCCAGTTCAACCTGAACAATTTAATTCGCTCGGTTCACGAAGCTTCCGGTGAGAGATCCCCGCTGTAGGCACGGTCAGTGGAACTCTCGAGCTATCTGCGATTATACGCTCCTTATTTTCCTCGTATTATTCGTTCGGCCGTTCGAGACGTTTGCCAGCACACTGTAACGATTATCAACGAATATTGTTAAACGAAGTTGCTGCCTTACGTAATTGCAGACACGCGGGCAACGTGAGTTTGGCGAAAGATTATTCAGCTTGAAGCATTTCCCGACAGTTGCTGATGAATAATTGGTATGCGGCGGACGCTGAAAATAGTCTGATATTCTAGTAATTTTATTATTTTTAAATTGTGCACTATGATCTCGATACTCTATCGTTGAAATAGCCACTCATTGCCGATACATTATTATTCATTTTCTTTTAATTTCCAATTCAACGGTGTGTAATGTGTGGGTGTGCGATAAAAGAAAATGGAAAAATGAACAGTATGCAATATGTACGTACATACAGAGAGTAAAAAAAAGTAATTATACACCGGGCTCTTTTCTGTGTCTGGTGATTCTCATTAATATGTTTTCTTTACATTTGAAATAAGATTTCGTATTAATCGGCGGAAATATTCTTCGATTGTTCGAAGAGTTTTTTTAAAAGCGGCGTTTGCAAATAATTTTTTGTACCTTCTACACACCCAGGCATATATTTATATATCATACTGTTTTCAATTGATTCTTTCAATTTTTATATTGCCTTTTTTATAAAAAAGATTTTTAAACATTTCTTTTGCTTATTCACTACCGTTACCCAAAATCTTATTTTGCAGATTTTGTTTCATCTTGGTTGTAAACTCTCATAAGGAATTTTACAATAGTGTTGTAATTTGCATCGTTGGAATGAAACGGAAATCATTATTTACTTTTATTACTATCTAAACTCTTCTTACGCAGGCCTAGGTTATGGATCCCTAATAAGGATCTTCAAAAATCTTTTAGTGATTTTAGTAGCCCAAACGTGTTAAAAGAAATTGGGCAATACGAAAAAAAAAAAATATTTTCGTTGCATTCCAACGATGCAAACATATCATGTTGAAGTTTGCATAGTTGGAATGCAATGAAAGTCAATACTTTTTAATTGTACAATTTTTTCCTGGCTGTGAAAATCACTCAAACATTTTTACGTATTGTTTTTAGGGATTTGCGACCTCGATTTGCAAAAATGCAGGCTATGAATTAGCATAAAAATAAAGAATTTGAAAAATTAGCAAAAATATCGTTGCATTCCAACGATGCAAACTTCAACCTCATATCTTACATAACTTTTTGGTGATTTTCGTAATTTAAACGTGCCAAAAACAGTAAAGGCTATCCGTTAAAAAATTATATATCGTTGCATTCCAACGATTAAAACGTCAACGTCACCGATATTTGACAATATTGCATTAGAAAGTTGTCATAAATGTACAATTTGTTGTAAAGAAATTTACGAGGTTTAACACAACGTTCGAAAATATATATTTTTTTAAATCTATTACATTTATTTGATAAAAATCTATTATATTTGATAAAAAAGTCCACAAAAATTTATTATATATGATAAGAAAAAAATTAATAAAAAGAATTCCGATAAAATATAAAATTGCACCGTTTGCACGTGCACGTATCCTACAGTGATGAGATTTGCAACGTGGCGCGTGTTTATCGAGGCGTGTGTCTCGGCTCGTATTCATTCGCGCTCCAACCATACCTATATATAGCGTCCGCGGCGAAACGTTTGCCGCGTTTGTACTTCGCCACGAGAGACGACGCGAGAACGTTGTTAACTACTTACGTTGAACCGCGTATGTGTACACTCGCGGAGATTTTAGGCAGTGTCAAAAATTAGTAAGCCGGACAACATCGCCTCGTCGTAGACGTTGAAAATTTCTGGTTCGCCTTTGGACGGTCGCGTATATAATAGGTATGGGTAGTTTTTAAAATTAATTACTCGTGGCGTCGAGACGCTGTCGTCTGTCGCTTGACGAAAGCGAACAGACCGCGTGTCGCTCTATTCACGGATTCGGTCAAATTTTTCTTTGCTCCCACGTATTATAAACTTCGGATCTGTGTCACACTTCGGGAATTGTCTCGGAAACGATTTATTATCGGAGACGAGCTTTAAATAGGCAACAGGAAGGGGAAAAAGCTCCGAAGGTTTTAGAGCTGGATCAATCTTTTGCCTCACTTTGTATCTTAAAATTTGTGTGTGTGTTTTTTTTTTCTTTTTTTATATTCTGTTTGTTGCGAACGAAGATAAGAGACTCGTATTTTGTTCTTGACAGCTAATAATTTATTTGAGCGATTTAAAAAAGATGTAGATTTTTATTTTATCGAAGAATATTCGATTGAACTGGATTCGTGCCAACTCAAGCAAATTGCTCGAGATGCTGGCAGCGTTGTTCGGGCGCCGATTAAAATTTAGAAAACCGTTTTTTATTTTCTCCAAACCGCCTCTAAACACGACTATCAATGTTCCGTGGATGCGAACTTTATCGAGTAATGGCTCAAAAAAACCTCAACCCTGAGAAGAAAAAAAACCGAGCACTTTTTCAGTGATTTGGCTTACTCTTTTTAGAATTACCGATTCGGTTGGTATTGAAGAATGCGTATTGAAGTGCATATTGAATGAATATTGAAGTGCATCGATAGAATGCGAAAACAATATTAATTTTTATTGATTTACATCTAAAAAAATATTTCAATTTTTTATTTATTTATTAAGAAATTAAAAGACCTTTGATTTTTTCATAAAAAAATCATTTATTTATATTAAAATATATATTCATTTATTAATAAATAAATAAAAAGGAAGGTTTTTTGTTGCATTTCAACGCCATTTGTTGCATTTCGGAAACGTACACGAAGGAATCGCCAAACATGCGATTAAAATAACAAGAACTCGGATCGAGAAGAGATATACTTATATTTCCCGAGCAAACTTGGTTTTTTCTAAATAATACGAGTCGCTCATCACCGCACAACCGCGGGATTTTAATCCGCTGCATCTGTCGCGTACATCATTTTCTTTTCAGCGTACACTCGATATACTTATATATGGACACATCGAATTTTACCAGTTACGATAAAAATAGTTTTGAAAATACGTTTACTGAACTGGGTTGTTCTTCCGTGAAATTCTATCGGAGCCTCAATTTGGCGCGATTGTTACATCAGACTCTAACGGTAAAATTGATTTATCCTTTGTACTACCCCTGTAATAGAACCCGCGGGAAAAAAAAACAGTTTTCTCACCAATACCCTTGTATTCGTGATATTGAAGATTGCATCGTTGAAGCGTAACGAAAGTTTTGTAGCCCAATTTTTTTTGTCAAATTTGCGCTACGTAAATAACTGAAATGTATTTCAAGATTTTTATCAGACATCTACAGATCATATTTCCAAGATAAGATGATAAATATAACGAAAAAATAAAAATGGGATTGAAGTTTACACATCGTTGGAATGCAACGATTTTTTTCAATCGCTTGAATTTCGTTTTCTTATTTTTCGCTAAGAAAATCCCGCAACTGTTTTTTTTTTACGATGTTTCTTTAAAGATCGACAATTTCAATCTGAAAAAAAATAAGGCATAATAATAAAAACAAGAAAAGAAAACATTTTAAAAAGATTCATCGTTGCGTTTCAACGATGCGAACTTCATTACAATAAATAAAATGATGATAAAGGCTTTTCGCTGCACTCCAACGATGCAAACTTCAACATTGTTTACATTTGTCAAAGTGTGAATTTGAATATTGAATGCTGCATCGTTGGAACGAAACGAAAATTTAGTAGCCTGAGCTTTTTTTTGGCAAATTTGGCGCTACGAAAAACATTCAAACGTTTTTTTAGAATCCTTATCGAAAATCTGCACGCCAAATTTGCCGGATAACATTTTTTATGATAAAGAAAATGAAGAAATAAAACAAAATAAATAAACGTCGTTGATTTCAACGATCTGTACTTCAACATCGTGATTTTGAAGACTTTGGGGTATAAATACTATATGTCCTTCAAGTTTGCATGGTTAGAATACAACGAAGATTAATTCTTTTCAAATGCTCAATTTTTTTTTAAGCAATTTAAGCTGTGAAATTCCCTCAAACGTTTTCACATATTCTTAATAGAAACGTATCACCTCAACTCGAAAAAAAGGCTTTGGATTTGGATAAAAATAAATGAAAGATAAAAAAATCTTTTTATTTCAACAATGCAACCTTTAACGATTGGATACTGTTGAGTACGCAGACTATGTGAAAAAATCACGTACTCCGATAGCCAAACTATGTATATGCGATGGACGAGGAAGAGGGTCGAGTTATCCCACAGCGTGTGTTTCCACAAAGTTATCCGTCGAGCTTGATTGAATTGCGAGTATATAGTGGGCCGCAGTCAGGGAGGCGGAGGGGTTCCCGGTTGAGAGTCTGAGAGCGCGGTTCATAGCGATTTCTTCTGACGACTGCCGTTTTGCTTGCACGAACATATTTGCAGCGCGTAGGATCGCCCCTCCTCCTTTCATTCGCGCTCTATCTCTCTCTCACTCTCTCTCTCTCTCTCTCTCTCTCTCTCTCTCTCTCTCTCTCTCTCTCTCTCTCTCTCTCTCTCTCTCTCTCTCTCTCTTCTATCTCTCAGTATCTCTTTTAAGCCGTTTTAAGACACCGGGCATAATGAAATTGCGTCCTTTCTACACATACGTGGGACACGAATCGGTTAGCAAATAAATTCACTTGCAGTGTTGAAGCTCTTAATTTTCTCGAGCGAAATGAATGGCCTCCGTGTTTAAGGAGGCCATTAATCTTCCTTAAAGGGCTCTCAAAGAACTTAAGGAAGTCTCAAAGGACACTGATTCTTTTTCTCTGTCGTGGACGTGATCGATAAAACTTCAAGTTTGAAATTTCCGTTGTTAGTTTCTTTTATGGCTACCTTTTGCAGGCTTTAACAAGAATTTTTAAAAATTTCAAAATTATTGGGTACAATGTACGACTAAAAAACAGGACGAAATTTTCAACGTGATTACCGGGAATTTTCACATTCTCGCGTGCAAGTGAAATATTCGCTCTATTTTACAAGCGATTTGAACTATCCGAGGGATCGAGCGAGGAGAAAAGAATTTTCCGCTCCGCCGTTATTCATTATCGTCACTGTTGTCCAGCCAAGCGGCCAACAATACAAGCGGAGTAAACTTATCACGTGCACATTACCTGCGCCAATTAGCCACTCGCGATCCTTAAAATGATCAGCTGGGAATGGGAAATAATTTTGGAGATTGACACAACAAAATGGAACGCTGCACATCGCAAACGTCGAGACATATTATATTTCATTGCTGCATTATTCACGCTAACTCGAATACGCGATCATAGGTGGAAAAAGTTCTCCATGCTTTTTATGGAACTATGCCGTACGGAATATTACGGAGTACTTTATTGGCAACAAAAGAAAGAACGAGGCTGGGAAACAGTGTTGGAGAGAACGAGGGATTGAGATGGAGCTCGGATAAACCTATAGCGAATACTCGAATGGAGAAGAGCATAAAAAATTATACTGTATAATTAGCCCGCATAATCTACCGGTCGAAATAATAATGGCTGGCAACTGCGTTTTCACAATGAACATCCACTTGTTTTGTGAATGTATGTGGCTAGTATGCTTATACGACACCAAAAAATGTACATACCCAATGACCGTCCACGCGAACTATCTCTTTTCGTTTCCTAATGACGAGTATCGTGTTGCAGGAATCTTTCGACCCAGGGGTCATGAGGCAGGGTGCAAGTTCTCCGCGAGATTAGCTTGTCAGCGATAAGAAAAGACTGGAAATTAGGAAAGATAAGGCAGACAAAGGAAGCGATCGAAACGGACGGACGAGAGACAGAACCAGGAGAACTTGATGACGCGGTAGGTCGAAGAGAGCGGTCGAAACAAATGAGTGAAAAGATTTGTGACCATCGGATCGTCGTTGAAGAGCCGAGATCGAAGCTTCGGGAGGTTTGTGACAACGACACGATACGTCAAGCAGCCGCAAAAATGTTCCGCTCAAAAATTCGCATCCACACGTGCCAAGTTATACTGCTGACGTCGTTGGTATGGTTCCTCGTGGACGTTATGGTACTGATGTTTTATTCGGACTGCATGGGAGGCACCGGTTGGGGTTGCGGAATGAACAAGGAACAATTGACGGACGAGAGTGCACTGCAGCTACGCGCGGAGTCACCGGACGGTACGATGTTGTTGGACAGCAAGCGAAGAAATTACTACCAGGCCGAGCTGCATCTCTGGCGACCGGCAAAACCCGTGAGAGAGAACAAGGGTAGGCCTGGCGAGATGGGAGCCGCGGTGCGAATACCACCCGAGAACGAGACCAAACAGCAAAAACTCTTCAAGATCAATCAGTTCAATCTTATGGCGAGTGACATGATGTCGCTGAATCGCTCGTTGAAGGACGTACGGCTGGACGGTTGCCGGAGCAAAAGGCTCCCGAAATACTTGCCCGACACGAGCATCGTAATCGTCTTTCACAACGAGGCCTGGAGCACTCTCCTCAGAACCGTTTGGTCCGTTATCAATCGATCGCCGAGAAGTCTCCTCAAGGAGATTATACTCGTTGATGACGCCAGCGAGCAAGGTCAGTACTCGATTCGAGCCAATTAAGGGGGGAGATATCTTTACAAGGCTAAAAAATCAATGATTTTGTGGAATTTTTTTGGAAGGGAAATAATTATTTCAGATTTTTCAAACTTTAGCATTTATTATGATGTACTTTGATCTACCAAAGCGTATTTTTTAAGTTACAAGCAAAATAAAAAAATGTCTGAGATATCCCGCTGGCTTTGGAGCAGGTCGACTCGGGACTTTGAAAATGGCATACACTCTGGTGTTCGTTGTTTTCATTTGAAACCAGTAGGGTTGAAGATTTTCATTGAAAACATTCACAGTTGGTCTGTAAGCCTAAAAAAACAAGTAAAAAATAAGAAAATTGAAAGAATTATACCATTTTTAAATATACATTGCGATTTTTGATGAAATCTTTCTTCTATTTTGATATGGAAAAGTACTTTTCTTGGCCGATTTTTAAAAACATTTAGGATTACAGACTAGTTAGTTATGTTGGTCAGTCATGTACCAAATTTGGTTAAGATTGTTTGAATAGTTTTTTACGTGAGGATGTATGCCAATTTTAAAAATTCACTTTTGAGTAAAACGCGTTTAAGGCGGACAACCACTTCAGGAGACCGAAAATTAGATGATTTTTTGGATTTCCTTCAGTGAATAAAATAGCAGCAAAAAATGCCGTTACCTCGATTATTTTATACCCAGAATGGAGATGTTTTGGAGCTAATCGCCAAACGGTCGAGTTTGGGTTTGTTTGGATTATGAAAACCCAAACAAACTACCTAACTGAACGCTCGTGGATACTTGAGCGCACTTGGAAGCCGAGCGGCGAGTCTTTATCATTTATATATTTACCGTTAGAAGGAATCCGAATATCGTTTTGAAATTTTCAAGGTGTATTATTAAGATATTTTGCTAACGATTTATGAAATTTTAAAAAAATGATTTTTTGAAGCATCCAAAGTAGTTGTCCACCTTGAAGTTTGGTCACAGAAAAAGTCAATGATAACAATTACCGGCTAATCAGCGATTCCAGGTCCATATTCTAAGCCTTCAGCTTTTTCGAAGAATTGATTTTCTTCAGCCATTTGATTTTTCCGTGCTTTCCGAGCCTCTTTGTGGTCGATAAGGAGCTACGCCGCTCCTGTTGTTGCACCCGTTGAGCGTCGGCGCTGTTGGCGTAATTTTTGCACCGAGTTCCAATTATGATATCCAATGCGAGCATGATTTTCAAAATCGATGTATATCCTTCGTTGAATAGTCCAGCCGCAAGATAAGATGCAATTTCGACGATTTTCAGTCCAGAATTTAAGTGCTTTGGAGCCAAGAACCAGATCGTTGAGTTCTGAGCCAACTTTCATTGGCATTTTGAGTATTTTGAGTATGCTAAAAAATAACCGTGGATGCATTTGGAAACAGTAGAGTATGAAAGATAGGTAGCCCCGTCGGTAACGCACGACTATGCATGCAGTGCCCTCAAGCGTCGGGAAGTTGTGTCACGTTTGTGGCTATAACTTCAAAACGGCTTCGAATTTTTCGTTTAAACTTTTGGTACGATATTTTTAAGACCATGGACTAGTGTTTTATGAGAAAAAGAAATCGATTTTTTGAAAGTTGTAAAGGTACATCTCCCCTTAAGGCATTATTCTAGTCGAGATGATGATAAAAATAAAAGGTTGAAACAATACCCGAGTAAACCCAAAAATCTCAAACTTCAAAACCTGATATAGGATAAAGTTTTCTTTTGGACCCCGACATCTCCAATGAATATTCAACTTCCAAGTTCTACACGCGTTAATATGTGCCCGCTACTTTTTTCCAGATCATCTGAAACAAGACCTCGAGGACTATGTGAAAACATTACCGGTGCCGACGTACGTTTTTCGCACAGAGAAACGTTCCGGCCTTATAAGAGCGCGCCTACTGGGAGCGAAGCACGTAAAAGGACAAGTGATAACTTTCCTCGATGCTCATTGCGAGTGCACCGAGGGATGGCTTGAACCGCTTCTCTCGAGAATAGCCAAGGACCGAAGGACGGTCGTTTGTCCGATAATTGACGTCATAAGCGACGACACTTTCGAGTACATAACGGCGAGTGACATGACTTGGGGTGGATTCAATTGGAAACTCAATTTCAGATGGTAAATCAATCATTGTTCCTTCTTATTGGAGGCCGAAGGTCGGTACGATCCTAACGATGAATGGCGCAATGTAATTACCGTTAAATGTCAACCAACTTGCTATTTTCGCGATAAATCACTTTACGATCTTCACGTTACCTTAGTACGTTTTTTGTTTTGTTATAATACATATACGTAAAACTGCACCGTTGCAAAATTGTTGGCATTTCTTGGTCTGATGAACGAGCACCTTTTTCCGGATCGATCCCGAGGCTCGGAAGTAATCGGTGGAAATTCCTTTTGGCTTTCAGGTACAGGGTGGCTCAAAGAGAGATGGACAGGAGAAACGGCGATCGTACGGCGGCCCTTCGTACACCCACAATGGCCGGTGGCTTGTTCTCCATTGACAAAGACTACTTCTACGAGTTGGGCGCTTACGACGAAGGTATGGATATCTGGGGCGGCGAGAACCTCGAAATGAGCTTCAGGGTGAGTTTCTGTCTCTTTATTAATTCCTCGTATCGCATTAATCGATTAATCGCCTCATCTTTTTCCAGAAAGTCATAAGCATTAAGGCATTACACCACCTTGACGCTCGGAAAAGTAAGAATAAAAATTGAAAGAAAAATTTAACGCGACTATTAAATATGTAAAATAAATTTTATTTTTTACAAGTACATTATAATTTTCTGAACAATATTTAAATATAAAAAAAACAATAAATAAAATTTAAAAATGGCGGCGATATAAGACGTCTAGTAGGACCCTCTTTAAAAAATACTTGCCGATGGTGGAATTTTTTTCTGTCAGGCATCGTCTGAAAAATAAAAAAAAATGTTTTCTTATAAAGAAAAGTAATAGCTGAAGTGTAGCATAGGGACATTGTTTTTCAATGTTCGTAGACACGACAGCTGTTTGTTTGGGTTCTCGAGATCTCGAGATATTTCATCCACCAGTTTGGAAAGATCCTACTAAACGACTTATATAACCGCCAGTTTTTAATTTTTCTTATCCGTTTTTTTTTTATTTGTTCATAAAACTAGAACGTATTTGAGAAAATTAAAAATGACTTTAGATATTTAATAGTCACGATAGTAAAAAATATTTTTATACCTATTTTTCCGAGCGCCAAGGGGATGTAACTCCCTAAAGAAGAATCTAAAAATTTCTTATCGTTCAGTTGAGATGCGATCATTCATTATCGCACGAGAGCGTCCAAGTCCTTCTGACTCTCGGAGAGTGTCATCCTCCTCTGTTACTTTGCACGAACATTTGCAGCGTTATTTTAGTTGCGCGGAGAATAGCCGCGGGCCAGAGAAAGAGAGAGAGAGAGAGAAAGGGAGAGTCGCGCGGGGAAAAAGACGCAATTTGTAAATTTTACCGAGTTCTTTCATAGGTATGGCAGTGCGGTGGAATTTTAGAAATCAGTCCGTGCTCGCACGTCGGTCACGTTTTCCGTGACAAGAGCCCCTATACGTTTCCTGGCGGTGTCAGCAAGATTGTACTTCACAACGCGGCCAGGGTAGCCGAGGTCTGGATGGATGAGTGGAGAGACTTTTACTATGCCATGAACCCAGGTTAGCCTATAAAAATTCCTTGCTTTCGATTCGAACGACTCATATCCATTTGCTGCGAATTGCTCGCTATTGTGCATATTCATTACGTATGTCTATATATATATAAATATTAAGGTGATACAAAAAAACGTAATTTTTCACCGTTATCGAAGCAAAAAACGTTAGTATGCGGTAATCAAGAATCCTTGGACAAGTCAGCCCTATGGCTCAACTCTAAAAAATGATGTGGATCATTTTCCGGTCGTTTACTAATGCCTGGTGAAAATAAAGTTTTTTTCGTATTATATAAAATAAAAAAGCTAGAAAACACATAAAAAATATTATCACGTGGTAATTATTATTAGTTGAACCAAAAAAATTGTTTTTATGCTAAGGAGTAGAAAAACATATTTATTGACTTTTGAACGCACTTTCAACTATTTTTTTAAATTTAAGACGTAAAGCGCTATGATTTCAAGCTCAAAAATGGAAAGAAAATCATAAAATGTCTTCCGTAATCTTTTAACATTAACCTATCGGCCTCATGTTTAGCGAGAATATTTTTGACCATATACTATTTTTAGCTATGACAGCCGACGAAAAAAAAATGATTTTTTTTGCATCACCCTAATATATATATACTCAGATAATTAGTAACTGGTAAGATGATAAATTCCAAAAATATATGGATTGCTTGCTGAGAATGTTATCTAGCCTGAGACAGAATTTAAATGATTTGCCCCAAAAGTCGAATCATTTTTTTAAAGCTGAGTGCTCGATGGGCGTGCTCGTGAAATTAAAAGTACCCTCGAAGTGACGCAGATACGCGAAACACGATATGTGGGTTAGCTTGGGCACAAAAGTACACATGTATACATATGTAGTTACGTATGCAACACGAGAGTTTTATCATCATGTATCCAATATGGTATCGTGTGGCCCGATATCGTCGTTTGGAAATAGCGGTCAAACATTACATAGCTCGGCATAGTTTTACACATATATACATGTATATTTATATCTCCGAAGCGTCAATTGCACGATTTTCAGGAAGTGACGAGCGATAAATCGTTATCGGAAGTAGTCCGTAGCAAGCGGGTATCTGATATACAAACACCTTATCGTTCCTTTGCTGATTAACGACGTATTTCAGAAAAGAAAACCGCGTCTCTTATACGATAGAACAAAGGTGTCTCATGCCAAATGCGAAACGTCTTAACCACTCATCCATTCAACTCGACTAACACGAGGCGCTCCGTGTGCGCTTTTTTCTATCACATGTTCGCGTATACTCATTTTTTTGCATACGACGATTATTGCGAATCAGGCAAAGCAGCGTATAGGTGGCGACCGTGGCGGCATCCGGCACCAGCAAGTGCGGAGATTCATCTCATGCCCGATATGACGGAAAGTCATCAATCGAACACCTATTCTTGTTTCTATTTTTTTTTTAGGATCAATTAACTGCGGCTTCATTTTCTTTTTAGCATCGAGTCTTCCGTTTGTCTTTCGTCTCGCTCTGATAACCAAAAAACAAAGAAAGAATGAAATTAAAAAAAACGATGCATTTTGATCGCTAACATACTAACAGAAGTGAGTTGGTTAGATATGGATGTGTGGTGGGACATTGGAGATAGCGACTTGCTCACACGTTGGGCATGTATTCCGTAAGTCGACGCCGTACACTTTCCCCGGTGGTTCGAGCAAGATAGTCAACCACAACAATGCGAGGCTTGCTGAGGTCTGGTTGGATCAGTGGAAGTACTTCTATTACAACATTAATCCAGGTAGCACTAACACGAGACAAACAACGAGAAATGAAACACGAAAAAAAAAAAACAAACAAACAAACAAGAATAAATATATTCACTCGTAGAGTGACAAACGAATATTGCGACGGAGGCTCGCAAAACAACAAGACTGCATGATCGCAAAAGCATGATTATCCCCGCCGAGACACAAATTTATTGTACATACAGTCTGACACTTCTGGGCACTTAAAGATTTGTACAAAAATTGATATAAGTGAACATCCGGAGAACACGATGAATCTTTAATGACTGCCAGTGAAAAAAGTCTATCCGCGACGTTTCTTTTTTCTCCGTAAATATTGATATATTGAGAGGAAGAAAATTAAACTACGTTTTGTTTTACACAAAAATAATAATATTAAAGTTTACATCGTTCGACTGCAATGAAAATATATTTTCGTCGTACTGTCGATGTTTTTTTGGCACATTGAGACTACTGAAATTAATGAAACATTTTGGAGGATCCTTGTTACAAATCTATAAACAAAACTTACAAAAAAAGATTTTAGATAATAAGAAAAAAAAATGAAGAAAGTCACGAATTTTCGTTGCATCGCAATGATGCAAACTTAAGCACCATAGAAAATACGTAAATCTGATTGTAATTTTTTTCCGTTTGCGAGTTTTGCTCCGAAAATGTTTATTTGAAAAACACTGTAATGCGAGGTCAAGTTTCGTTGAACCGGAACTTGTCGCGACAAGACTAATCGAACACGCTCCTGTACACTCTGAGCAAGCAAACCTCTTTTCTTTCAAGACGTTACACTTTATTATTAGTATGTACATATGTATATAAATGCGTATGTGTCTATAAACGAGCATGATTCTGTAAGTTGTGGGTTACTATCTAGCGACTCTCACTCTATCAGATACCCGTAAAGAATCTCACGAACTTCCAAATTCGTGCAATTACTGCCGTGTATGAACGAGAAGTAACAATATCTCTCGATTACGTTTGATGCATGCGATAGCTTCGAAAATCTGAGATGGGCACAAAAAAACATAGAGAGAAATTGAACGCGATCATAGGACCCTGGTTTTTTTTCGTCAACAATAGAGCAAAAACTGTAATTAATTCCTGTTCATTGTAAATGTTATTGTTTTAGGTTTTTCCAAACGAGAGCTTGTTGCAGCTGAAAATCACGCTCTCTCACGAAATTCATCATTTTTAATTTTATTTCTCACTCATTCAGCACGCACATGTATCACAAGTGATTTCATTTCGTATCCTCGAAGCACACACGAGCACCCAGCAGTAGAATTGGAATATATCGTTCAGAATAAATAAATATATTATTATTAATTCCATAGGAGATCGTAGCTCAAACTTGATGATTTTTTCAGGCGCTCGTAATGTCTCCGTGGGCGATGTGTCCGAACGATTGAAGCTTCGCGAAAAGCTCGGATGCAAGAGCTTCAGATGGTACCTGGAGAACATTTATCCCGAATCGCCGATGCCCCTGGATTATTATTATCTCGGTGACGTTAAGAATGTCGAAACGCGCAATTGTTTGGATACAATGGGAAGGAGAACCAGCGAAAACGTCGGCCTCAGTTATTGTCACGGTTTGGGTGGCAATCAGGTGAGAAACAATTCGTTCGGTAATCTCAAGGTTGCGTATTCACGTAGATCGAACGATTGTTCGGTTGCGAGAAGACAGATTTATTAGGTGCCTTGGTTAGACCTTGAGAGATCGAGAGTAAAAATCGTCTTCATGACTGTCCAGGTGTTCGCGTACACGAAACGGGATCAAATAATGTCGGACGACATGTGTCTCGACGCGACGAGTCCACAGGGACCCGTCAAGATCGTACGATGCCACGGCATGGGCGGCAATCAAGCTTGGAATTACAACAAGGAGGTAATTCTTTTAATCTTCCATTTTTAATAGTGTAAGAACAATTCAGATTTTTGTGAGAATTACATGGGCTGGATGGGATTTGATTAATTGTTTTTCGATATTTCTAACTCCCAAAATTAAAGCTCGAATGTTTTGATATTGCACACTCAAAGAATTATTTTTTTTGTGAACCAAAAGATACGAAAGTTAATTTCAATTTCGTTGGAGTTTTAGGTCAACATATAAACGATTTTTTAATTTACGTCGGAGTTTGCCATGCTCAAACATCTCCACATGTCACGAATCACGCGTATCAAACGCAGAGCTCGGCTGTTTGCCCAGCTGTGCAACGTTTGTGAAGGCAGATGTTTGATTTTTTTTCATGAAACAAAAAAAATTGGGCTCGGCAATCGGCGACATTTCAACGAAAAAAATAGGACAATTGTGGGTGTTTTACCATCTCGGAGTACAAATTGTCCCTGTTTTTTCTTGTTTTGTGTCTTGGCTCTGCTTTTCCAATATATTGTCAACAAAAGTGTATTCGTCGACCGATTCCCGAGAAATTATTGTGGTTAACCAACGATTACTGCATTGCAGATGAAGATGATAAGACATATGAACACGGGTCACTGTCTCTCGACACCGCGACCCGGAGATCCCGTGCAGCCGATTCTGGCCAAGTGCGATCCTCACAACATCGGCCAAAAGTGGATAATGAAGAGCAAATTCAAGTGGCAGGCTAGCTAATATCGGGTACAACACCGTGATAAAAATTGTTCGCAATACTTGTTGATGTATTTATCGAGTTTTGATAAGAACCTGGACTCTTAGAGAGAGAGAGAGAGAGAGAGAGAGAGAGAGAGAGATATAACGAACCTACCACGTGAGTTTCCTTGTGAACCGTCGAAAGAAACAGCAAGAAAAACGTTAGGTTAAAATAACGGTGAGATTAACTATACGGGACTAAGAAATAATGATAATAGTACGGAATGGTTCGCGCAACGATCGAACGACCTTGGAACGTCTCACACTTTCCGGTGGGACGATGATTATTTTTTTCTTCCGCAAATATTGTTAGGCTTTTCTAGTATCGCGTATACAACGCTACATTTTTTTATATATGAGAAATGGCATCGCCTTATTAATTTCGTCTGAGGAATAATGGAAAAGAACGATTGTGCGCCGGAGACACAGAGCGAGAATTCGCGTTTTACCGAACACGCGAGATGACAGATAGACGAGGTAAATGAGCGAATATTTGCTGGTGAATGAAAGACGAAAGCATATCAGAAGGAAAATAAAAATCCAATGTTATAAGTAAATAATTGTTAACGTAGAACGAAAATGAATTGACAAGATATGTTCATATTATCGTCATTTGGGAAATGTGTGCAATGACGATGACAATATTTTTTTTTCTCCAATTTTTGCGTTGGTGCTCCAATTATCGTGATCCTTCCGACACGTGATATTTGAGTGTGCCTCCTCTGCATCCCTCTCCCTTCCGCCACAAATTTACGTGAGATTCACATTTGAACGATCGTAGTTGGTGAACTGAGATTAATTTTACTTAAATAGGATATATTAATATACACACGAGCATATTCATATATATAGAGGGTGGCGAAAAAAAAAGATCATCTTTTACGCCCGAAATCAATATCATTAGGTATAAGAAAAAAATCATGCCAAATTTGAGCTCTCTGACTAAAGTCCAAGTAGTAGCGCTTTACTTTCAAAATTATATAAATCAACAACTTATGTATCCTAAAGTCCAGTCGAACATTCTTAAAGATGGTTCTGTAGCTTTAAAACGTTTTTTAAATCACGATACTATTACTTCTACACACATTGCAGCTGTTTAAAAAAAAAAGCCTTTTTTATTTTCGACAAGATAACATGCATTCACCAACTAGCTGTAATTTATTTTTAAATAATGCTATTGTGGCTAGAAAAACTCTTTTAAATCTCTAAGTCAGGTTGAGGAATCTTCAATCGAATCGAAGAAATATCAATTAGGTTTTGAGATATTCAAGTTTGAACGTAAATAGCAATATTCACTAGCCTTCAGGCTTGAGTTATGATATTCAAGTTTGCTTCGTTGGAACGCAACGAAAATTTAGTAGCCCAATCGTGTTTGCCAAACTTGCGCTACGCAATTCACTGAAAGGTTTTTCATGATTTTTATTAGGGATCTACAGCTCAAATTTGCAAGATAAGATTTTGGATGATAAAGAAAATGAAGAAATAAAAAGATTAAATAAAGAATCTTCGTTCCATTCCAACGATACAAGCTTCAACATTGTCTTCAGGTGGAGAGCGCAAACTGAGTATGTGTTTTTGTTATGTCTGATGATATTCTTCGAAGAGGTGAGATGAATTTTTGTTCGGCCCTAATATATATGTAGCTATGTGTGTGTGTGTGTATGGATGACTTACATTGTACAATCCGTGAGCCTATACGGGAAAAACATTAAATCTTTTTATACTGTTTTACTCTAAATAGTTCCTCGCTTCATCCTACTGAAAAGAACAGCAATTATTTAAATCAGATACGGCGTTATACCTCGTTTTTTTATGAAGACTGTACTTTCACATCTCTCGATCCACGAACCGTTGCAGCGAGACAATTTGAATGTTTAAATACAAATATGAAAAATATTGGATTCACACGCGGTGAATTCTGCAACGTGCAACAGTGGCAAAGTACCCCCTCCCCCTGCCGCGAAACGTGCAGCGAATTCTTCGTTTCTTCCCTTGTTTCGTAATGTGCGCCCTTTTTTGCAAAAAAAAATTGAATACTTTGTTGCATCTAATGCAACGAATTTGATCAATTCCTTAGCGCGTTGTTTCCCGTTTCATCCGTGTCACGTTGCTTCTTGCACCAGTTTCTTAATTTTTTTCATCTGAAAACAAGATCTATAGTCATAGAGGTAAAACACGTTGCGACGGGGTCGATAATAAAAGAAAACTCTTAGTTACGGTGACGGTACAACTGTCTAATCGTCTGTTTTGCGTTTAGATTTGCAATATTTATTTTTGTACAGCCCTCGAATTGATTTGCGAATGTAAGGCATTATTTGTATCTAGAAAGAAACAAGAGGAGATAATGGGTCATTGAAAGATTTTGATGTTGCACGAAACCGCTTGAGTGATGCGCTCACGAGAGAACGATCGTTTAAAGGAAAGAATAAAATCTGGCTTTGCAATGACTCGCTTTTCTACACGATTTCGAAATATATCAAAACAACCCTGAGAACGTCGTATACTCAAATGAGCGAACGAAAAAAGAAACTGATATACACTAATACTCCGAAAATCTCCGAGCAGCCTTCGGCAAAGACTTTTTCAATGGTATAAAGTGTACTTGGAATCGTACCTGGTTCGAATATCCTTGTTTCTATGTCAATACGAATCCGGAAGATTTGAAGAATCGCTTCGGTTTTTTTCCCGCCAGGACTCACTCACTCGTCAGGATTCTTTCGTCCCATGACGAAGAAACGAATAACGCGAGGCTCAGGGACTGAGAAAAAATTTGCCCTTTTCCGGAAGTTTAGACTTTAGCCCGAGAATTTTCTCTTGTTTCAAGATAAAATTATCAGTGCAGAACGGCCTGATGGGAACAAAAAACGAGTGATTCTTCATCCACCTTCGAATACTTATAGTTCAACAAGTGAAAACTTGTTAATGGATAAAGAGAAATATCTTGTGGTTAAGCGACGAAGAAAGAACAAATCTCTCTAGCTAATTTTAACAACCCGGACGTGCCTCTGAGTGTTGTTCACTGTACATTAATTCTCCCTTAATTAGCGGATAGCGTTAAAGCAATTCCTTTGTCTGAAACAAATGTGCATCGACGATCTATCAGCGTATGGCGATTATTCAAATTTTGGAGTTAGGCAAACTCTCTGTGGTTTCGCCAAAGTTGAACGAATTACCATTACGAAAACATATACGACAGATCACACTCGCATGACAACAATGTAACTAAAATTGTCTCGTACGACGAGCAGGTGTACAGTAATCCCACTATATATCATGTAAACTCTAAGTATTGCGATAGTTTGTAAGAGAAATACGCTGAATGACGATAAAAGCGAGAAAAAAAAACAGCGTAAATCATTCGACAATTATTTTGCAGATAATCAATTTACATGGTTCTTCCACGATTCTCAATTGTTGGTCAATACAGATGTTTTTATGCCACAAGAATTTTGTACGTCGCGTGACGGATAAATACTCCGAGCCAGTATTATCCTCATTACTTTTGTTTCAACTGTGTTAAAGCGAAAAGAAACTAACAAAACAGAAAGGCAATGTACGTTCCAATTCAATTGCAATATCTTCCTTCATTCCGAATACTTTGCAGCACAATTCGATATGTCGGTACCAAGAATTGTTCTATCTCGCTTGTAGAACTATGATATATCCATCAATACAAATATTTGTTACTAAATTCTATATCATTTTTATACTCTCCGCTCTGATGATATCCCTTCCTTGTGTACTTGGTCATATTTTTCTCACTCGAAGAAAATGATCATTTTTTTCAAGACGATTATCTATTTCCAGCTAGCGTGGTACAAAAAATCCTGCATGCGCGAGTCATTGATTCGCTCGTCCAACACAAACTTATTAAAACCGGCAGGATATTTTCAGCGCAAAGAAAATTGACACTGGAGAAATAGTTTGAAAAGAAGTTTATTTCATAGATTTACTGTTCCTTAACTTCACGCAGACGACGGACCGCTGATCTGACAGATGCGGCAGCTGTTGTAGAATATACCCAGGCTCCGCCAGCTACAGTTCTCTTGCATCGTTTGCAGGACCAAATTCCAACGACGCTACGCTTCATGGCGTCCTGTGGATGATTCCACATTGAAATTGCACGATACTCAATATACGTGGTTACTGAAGGCAAAAGGCTTACCTTGCCGCAAAAGGTGCAGGTGTACTTGCTGTGTTGGGTGATCTCCATCTTTTTGACCATCTTTCTAAGGGAAGCACCGTAACGGGTTCCATACTTTCCGGTGATTCCAACCTTCTTTGTACGCTTGGCCTGTCAATTGCGAATAGTTATGATGAGCATCGATGATATGGAAAAATATTCGAGAAAGCTTCTATTTATTAGAGGCAGATTTACAAAACAGTTGCATCGAGAATGTTGCGAAAACCGCTGCAGAGAACGAGTGAATTTTTACGTTTGTTTAGGTTCGAGTGACATAACCTACGAGAATGAATCTCGTTCATGCGCGAACGATACATTCTAAACGTTTCCAACTTTCTACCATTCCGAGGAAAGTACTAAGCCACGTTTAATCATCAATCGCACTGGTTTTCTTTCACTTTCAGATACGCGAGAAACATCGAAACAACGCTTGAAAATTCGTGCATCGAACATAACCTCGCACTTTCTCTTTATGCATTCTAATCACATTCATTTTCGTGGAAACACGCAAATATTATAATTGAACGATGCACAATCGTTTGTATTAACGTTGCATTCACGATTTCCCGTATTTTTCAAAACGATTGAACATATTAATCACGATAACCGTTCTTACCATCTTGGTAACGTTCTTGTACACCCAACAAACGGACCGGAAAAAGACGAAATAACGCCCTCAGCGGAGTCTAGCGAAGGCACTGACTTCCGGTTTTGAGCGCGAATCCGATGAAATCGAAAAAAAAAATGACGTATTCTTGCATACGCATTTTCAAATTGGTTTATTCAGAAAAACGCGTAATTCCTTTTTTTTTTTGTTGAAAAATCGTTAGTGTAGAGAATTCGTAATGTGAAGATTGCGATCTAATTCACGGTTTCGTCGTTGAAGGTTCACTCCACTTTTGATCAGAGCAGTACATTTGCTTTATATATACAGAAAGAGATCTGATTGACGACTGGTTTTGATAGTGCCGAGCTCCGTTTTCGTTGATAGGCATCAAAAGTAATCGAAAACTAAATAAGATAAACAGAAACAGTGAGTTCGGTTCGCATATACAAACAGTATTATGACTGATTATGGTCACTATGGAGGCAACCTCAACACGAGACGCGGTCAGAATGGTACGTCCAGCGTTATTCCGTTCAAGCTAACCTACATATGAGCGGTATTGTCTATTTTTTCTTGAAGTTCACGATAGTGATTCGTGCACTCAATGATTCGCCCACTCTTCAGCTTCATGTTTGCAAAAATGTCGAGAAATTACGGTAATTGAAAATGATTTAGTTTAAAATGTTCACAAAGGTTCGTCATGGTTCGGATAACTACAAAGACTTGACAGCGACTTTCCCCGTGTCATTTTTCGGATTATTATGTTTTGCTAGAGACATAAGAGCGGTAGTTTGCGTTCCTTATAGCTTAATTCTTACAGGAGGTGGTTCGCATTACGGCCCTCACGGCGGCGGAAGCAGTTACGAGACATCCGGCGGACAAGACGGTAGACCTCTTTGGGTTTCTCAAGGAAGGGGCCGAGGGCGAGGAGGAGGCAGAGGGGGGCGAGGAGGCCATCCGCCTCATCTGACCGGGAAAGCGATAGGTCTCTATTACAGAGACCAGCACAAGAAAAAAGAGGCAGAGTCACCCAAAAGCTCTATGAAGCTGGATCCTGAAACGCAGGAGACAGTCGAGCGCATGCTGGAAAACTCAAAGCGGTCCTATGGGCGGCGATCCGAGAACGCCGAGGCCTTCAATCAGGAAGCCGGCATAAGACTGAGATACACCAACATAGAGGACTCACAGTTCAAGAGAGAATTTATGGAGATTGTGTCCGGCGATATACAAAGAAATCTTTCCAAAGCGCTCCAAATGGAATCGAAGCTCAGGAGAAATCTATGCTTGGACAAAAAACTTCTGGAGGAATTAAGAGAGAGACAGAGTACCAGAGGCTACGCGAACATGCTCGAATTTCGCTCGAAATTGCCATCTTTCAGTATGAGACAAGAGATTCTCGATCTCGTAGATGAAAATCAAGTGGTCGTCATAAGCGGCGAGACCGGTGAGTTCGCCGTACATTTTTTTAACGTTGTTTTCGAGCACCGTCGATGATACACGGCTGTCTCGTGATCCTTAGGTTGCGGCAAAACAACCCAGGTTGCACAATTTATTCTGGATGATGCGGTCGAACGAGGCGATGGCAGCATCACGAAAATCATTTGCACTCAACCGCGGAGAATATCTGCTGTTTCCGTCGCCGAGAGAGTCGCCGCTGAGAGGGTCGAGGCACTGGGAAAATCCGTCGGTTATCAAATCAGATTGGAAAAGTATGCGAAACCTGAGTTTTCGGTTGTTTACTTGCCTTTTCGCGATTCTATGGAATTCACCGTATTTTATTTTCTTTCAGAGTTCCGTCCAGAGACTGCGGCAGCATACTATTCTGCACAACGGGACTTCTGCTACAATATATGCAGACGGATCCTGCACTGCGTGACTTTTCTCACATCATTTTGGACGAGATACACGAAAGAAACACGGAGACTGATTTCATTATAACACTCCTCAAGCAGATCATTCCAAAAGTAAGCCGTTGCAACTCTAAATTACGATAAAATTGCTCGACATATGTAATCAATGTTCGTAATAAATTGACTATGCTTGAATCTTTTAGAGACCGAATTTGAAAGTGGTTTTGATGAGCGCGACACTAAACTCCGACAGATTTTCATCTTATTACGGCGACTGTCCGAACATTCATATTCCGGGATTCACGTATCCCGTGACGGATTATTACCTCGAGGACGTGCTCAAAGTGACTCGGTAAGGAATGTCAATTGGTCATTTTCGTCTCCAATCAAGAAACATCAGCAGAGCTAGATATATTTATTTTCTCTCTTATTATCTACTAGCTTCCGCTTGAGGCTTTTGCCGCGTGGAGTTTGGCTTCAAGCTATTAATGCCTCAGAGCAGGGGTGGTTCTGGACAGATCACATTTAAATTGAAATAAGACAAAATAATGACGGTTCATCCAAAAATAAACCTCACTAAAATTGCTTAATCCTTTGTTTAATTGAAAAATCCTTTTTTAGTGCACTTCAACGCCCTTTAAGGAGCATATCTTCCATTTTTCATTGAGATACAAGCAAGGAATTTGATTTTCCAATACAAACTTCAACACGCAGTTACACCCCTAACTAGGGGTTGGTTTAAAAATCCTAAAATATGCGTTGAGGCTATGGGTTGTCCATATGTCAGTCAGTCAGTCACGTTTTATATGTATAGATTGCCATTTTTTTACGTTTCTACAAATACGCAAATAAAACACGTGTTTTTTTTCCAGTTTCAAATTTCCCATGGCGCCGTCCGACAATTACCCGAACTCTATAGGAACTGCAGGATTCTCAGAGCAGATATGGATGGCTATACGACAATTGGAATCGGAGGTACGTATCTCAGATGAGAAAGAAGGAATCCAAGCGTTGATTGTGGGAGATTCGTGAGACAACGATGTTGTACGTTGAAGGAAACCTATCCGTGGTACGTCACGACTGAATTGAAACGTCAAGTCAGCGAGACCCTCTCGCTCGAGCTCATACAAGCTTTGCTCGAGTATATCTGCGCGGAGAAGGGCCCCGGGGCAATCCTCGTCTTTCTTCCGGGAATGTTGGACATCACGAAGTTAACGCAGTTGCTACTGGAGAGCGGAAGTTTTCCACCTCGTAAGCGATCCTTCCCGTCCTCTGATCATTGCAGAGAACGATTTTAGGAAACTCATCCAAAATCGAAAATACTTCTTTCTTCTTCGTTGCAGACAGGTGCGCGATTTATCCACTGCACTCACGTATGCCGACGGTCGAGCAAAAGCTCATATTCAAACCACCGCCCAATGGAATACGAAAAATAATAATAGCGACTTCGATCGCCGAAACTTCGATCACGATCGAGGACGTTGTTTACGTTGTCGATTGTGGCCGTATGAAATTGGCGAGATTCGATATCGGCAAAAATATCGAGACTCTCGAACCCGAGTGGATATCGTTGGCCAACGCAAAACAAAGACGCGGTCGGGCTGGCAGGTAATCAACATTTTTATTTATTTTTGCCATTTTTTTCACATCCCGTCCTCCTGTCAATTCCTTTGATCAATTTTCTAAAATCTGAAGAGATTCGTATCCGTGATTCACAGAGTACAGCCAGGCGAGTGTTATCATTTGTTTACGAGGGCTAGGGAGAGCCTACTCGAGGAGTATCCAGCACCGGAGATGCTGCGAACACCGCTCGAGCAAGTTATATTGCAGACGAAAATACTGCAACTCGGTAAAGTGGAGACATTTTTGTCGAGAGTGATGGATCCACCCGAACCACGCGCGATCGAGCTTTCTCTCGATTTGCTCAGAAGCTTGAACGCGATCGATGCTAACGAAAATTTGACTCCGCTGGGCTATCACTTGGCCAAGTTGCCACTTCATCCGCGAATCGGTAAGAGATAACTTTTTTCCCAATAGCCTTTCGTGACGTTATGATCCAGTTGTGTTGTCATTGCAAACTCGGTGAAAAAAAAGTCGTCCCACTCGGTAGTGAGCGACCAAGCGGCCACCCATCCAAGTATTGGCCCGGGCAATGGCTGTTTGACACGGGAGACCGCCGCTCGCATTTTCAAAAAAGAACTCAGTCCTCCTAGAAATTATATCAACGTTTTATTATTATTTTCAGGCAAAATGTTAATTTACGCAGCGCTCTTCTCGTGCGTTGATCCGGTTCTCTCAATCGCTGCCAGTCTCGAATTCAAGGATCCCTTCTACTGTCCATTCGGTATGGAGAACGAGGCATACAAAATGAAGTTGCGACTGGGCCTGGGCGAGCACAGCGATCACATCGCCCTGGCCGAGGCGCTCAGACAATACGAGCAGAATTACGCGCAAGGAACCGCTCGGAAATTCTGCAACATCTACTTTCTCTCCCAGAACACCCTCAAACTCTTGTCCGGTATGAAGCATCAGTTCGCCCGACATCTTTGCGAAATGAAGTTCTTGGACAGCGACGATCCGGCGGACAATTGCGCAAATCTGAATTCAAAAAATTTAGCGATGATCAAGGCCATCGTTTGCGCTGCTTTTTATCCAAATATTGCGACTGACACGTGAGTAGCGCAGGCTAATGATCCCCGCGTGACAATTTTCTCGAACCGCAAACATTGAACGATCCCCCGATTTTTTCCGGTACGCTCTGCAGAAATTTTAACACGGGCAAGAGGTCATCGATAGTCACGGGCGGCGATGGAAGGGTGCGCATTCATCCAGGCAGTATAAACGCAAGGGTGCCATTTACGCCCACGCCCTATTTTACGTATTTCCTGAAGCAACGATCCAAAGCGATTTATCTGCACGACACAACGAACGTCAGTTGGGTCGCTGTCCTATTCGCAACGCCGAAATGTGTCATGGGTAATGCGACGATCTTTAACGATTTGGTCTTTCTCTTTTTTTTCGTTACGCACCAATTGAACGTGACATCTGTTTACTCTTTTCTCCTAGCAATTCGAGACAAGGAATGTGACATCGTGCTGAAAGAGTCTATCACGATTCGATGCGAAACTAAGACGGCGCGACTCATTCAGGTATACATACATGTGTATTACGATAGGTGGGAAAAATTCTCAACTTTTACTCTTTGAAAATGAATATTAAGTACGAAAAAATTCCACCCGCAATTCGAGCTTTATAACTCAAGTCTGATTGGTAGCACTGGATTTTTTTTTGCTTATTACATCGTACCATGAATTCTTCATGAATTCTTTTGTAAGATTATATTTTTTTCCGACCTTCCCTGGTACATATTTATATTGCCTGCCGTTATTTGTCGAAAACCGAGGTGTGAATAAAAAATATCACCCTTTTTCAGAGGCTTCGCCGAGAAATGGAATCTTTGTTGGAGTACAAAATAGCACATCCGGGCACGATCAAGTGGGATTCCCCCGAGGGACTGATACTGCAGTAAGTTTTGCCTTTACGCTCTGAATTCGACGGTTGCGATGATTCCAGCCATCGCCGAGAGAAGAAATGTAAATAATTAATAATCAATTGTTTCAGGGCTATCGCGATAACCGTGTCTCAGGGTTATCCCGCTCGCGATAGCAGTTTCCAGGACGGCGGTTGTTAGTTAGTGACTCGGTATGCACATACTCGCTTCGGTACGTGTTGCTAGTGTAATTTATCCGAGGCAAAAATCTCCCGTCTAGCTCGTGACTGTACAACATATTTAAATCATCGTACTTCGCATAGGACTCTAAGAAGAAGAAAAAAAACAAGTGATTGCGAACCTCGACGTATTTATGTTAACATGCTTGATTCAGAGATTTCTCTGTGGATGTCGCAACACACAGAAAAGAAAAATCATTATCGAATAAACTCTCTTTGGGATGAAAAAAAAACAAATGAAGGAAATATGTCCCATCAATTAAAAGGGTTTTAAGTTTTTTTCAGCACTTAAGGTATAACTAGGATGTGAGGGAAAGAAGAACGAGAGGGAAGAAAGGCAGCGAGGAAAGTTATTCATCTTGGTGCAAAAGCGTAATTAAAAATAGCGCAAGTCTACTATCGTACTGGGAGTAACGCGTACCTGAGGGATTCTCCAAGAAAATCGAAGAGGAGGAACAAGAAAAAAAACATTTCTCTCGGAAAAGAGAGAGAGAGAGAGGGGGGGCGGAGAAAAAAGGGGCGAGACTTGGCTTGTTTTCCATTGCATTGACGTGAGTCATACGTGGCGGTATGTGAATCTTGATAGTTCTTACTTGCCCTAAGGAAAGCTGAACAGCCGTGAACTATACCATTGCCGAAGCAGACACCAGCAAAGTGAGATAGCCACACCGGTGCACGTATAGGATAGCCGAGAGTGGTAAAGAGGAAGAGAAAGAAACGAGACGAGACGCAATGGTGGCGCACACATTGGCCGAACAGTCTCTTTTTCTCTCTGTCTGTTGGCGTGGTGGCCGACCGGCTTCCTCGGGTCTGTCACATATCTGCTCTCTTACACATCATAATGAGCCACGCTGCGAACAATAACGATCAATAATCCCGGCTAATGTTTCCTGTCTATTATATTTCACAGGTGACCCCGGCCCGCGCGCGCCTGTACGCGTCCGAGTTGTTCGGCTTGTCGAGGATATTACGTTGGAGGAAAAAAAAAGCATTCTTCATCGGATTTTCGAGGTCGTCGACCCTGGATTATAGAAAATCCATAGAGAGCGAGGGAGAAAGAATCGAGATTAAGGAGAACCGGAGACGAAGCTCGACAATACAATTCGCCCAGTGTGCGATCATGCATATTCGAAGAAAAGTCAAGCAGGTGAAAATCCGGTTTATCCATTCTTCTCTCAGAGGGTAAACGGAACGAGCGGCATTTTTAAATTTTCTCAGAATCCATTTTATTAATTCAGAATCATCTTTTTTCGCGAAAACAAAGCAGAGTCTTTTGTCAAATTCCATTTGAGTAAGAATCGTGAATCCCGCTGATTGCTTCTAGAAATTAACAGGCACAAGTTTTTTTTTGACATAACGTCACAAAATTCTCAAGACTAAGTGTCATCATCCACCAAAGTGAAGATGAGCGGATCTAAGAAAAAACCGCCAATAGAATCGCCCCGCTCATTTTCGGTGGACATGAATTCAGCGTTTGATTGGTTGTTTTTTCCTCGCTCCGCTTCGGTGGATAATGTCCCTTATAACTTACTAAAGAACGTTAAACGATACTGATCATTTTTAGATGTAGATACATCCAAAAAAAAATTCAACTTCAAAGTTTCAATACGTTTTACATAGTTTTCGAGCAAAAAAAATAGATTAAAATTTACGCAATTCAGCACAATTATAAAAAATCGTGAATCGCAGCTAATATTTCTCACTGACGTAGTCACCGCGCTCATTGACACTAGAATGCCAGCTCAATTCGCGATTCTTCATAAGAAACTGTCAAATCGTCTATATTCTAATAAATTTCTTTCCCTCGAAAACGATGTAGTGGAACTCGCGGAAACTTCGAAACTGAACTTGTATCGAATCTACATCTTTCAAAAAGAAAAAATAGTATCCTTTAACATTCATCGGTGAAGCGCTCGACGGTTCCCAAGCTAATTTACTCGTGTGCACTCGTTATCGAGCTTATGTATTTACTTGTTCATCGAATAGTTGAAGATACCTATCTCTATATATATATATATATATATATATATATATACATATAGGCGATAGAGTCCCAGGATTAGGGAGGTTACCAGGCTATAAGGACCAGTTACACCGGTTTTCCCATGTAACGTTCAACTATACGAACCAGCGCAGAGTCACCGCGACGATCCAATCTCGTGTCGCGGCTTCCCGTACCCCGAGATCGTCCCCCCCCCCCTCGCTCTCTCTCTCCCCCTCCCTCTCCTGCGCACTCCCCCCCCCGCTCTCTCGCTCCCACTCTCCCTCCCTCCCTCCCTCTCTCGCTCTCTCGCTCCCACTCTCACGGGATCTTAACTGCATTCACTTGAAATCGCGTACGACCACGAGAAGATGCGCATCCGGTCCTCGTCTCGAGACTATCCACGAGCGCTTGCCGCTCGAAGAGGCCGGAGATTGGCGTAAACCCCCCCCCCCCCCTTCCCCGCAACGAAGCTGGAAAACGCGTCAATCGAAGAGAAGCGAAAGAAAAAGAAAAAAATTAGTTCTGATAGAGTGAAGAAGGAGGAGGAGGAAGAGGGGAGAATTGCAAATCTGTGCTATTTAGGGTTCACGTGACGCACCGTGCACGCCACACTCTAAAAGGCCTCAATTAAGGACCATCGTGGTCGGGGTCACTGCTAACTATCAATCACAATCCTGCCAGCTTAGAAAATTAGGGTCATGCACTCGAATCGAATGAACGAGAAACATTGACCCATCGAGTGTAGCCAGGCCCTTGTTCGTATTGATAGACGCGAGACTCGAAACGAGATCGTCACATTTTGCGTCACGAATTATCGCAGAAAATCTTGCAAATTTTTATGCGTTACCTTGTCACTTTCTCGGCACGTCAGGACACTTCGATCGGGAGAATGCTCGTTAGTACCTCCAACGAGAAATTGGGAATTTAAAAACAATTCTCACATCCCTCGATCAAGGGAAAATCATCTTCTCTTCGCTTCGATGGAAATTGCAAAACGCAGATTCGTTACGAAAACATTGTCATATATGGCGGATGAGCTCATTCGCATGTTATCAACGAGTCTCCGATTATTGTGGCCAATCTCCCAATCGCCAGGATACATAATGGGATCATGAACACACGGGGAAAACCCAAAGTGAGATGGGCGTTGAAAAAAAAAACGATAATCGCGTTTTCGGTGGAGGCGCATCGTGTGGTATTCCGACTGGCCCATAACTTGCCCCTGGTGTGGCTGGTTCAACCGCATCCATATGTATATGTGTGTATATATATATAAGGTGTAGTAAAAAGAAATCCATTATTTTTGCAATAGATGGCTTTAGTAATCTGTATCTCGCGTTGTATAAGTGCGATCGGATTACGCTAGATGGCGTTAGAAAGATAAGATTTCGTACTAAAATAAACATCTCAGACAGTTTTGTGATTGCTTGACTCAATATTGTTTGAGCGCGCGTCAAAGATGGCCACGAGCAAAGTGACAATACGCCATATTTTACAGTTTTTCTTCGATAAAGGCGAAAATGCAAGCCACGCGACTGAAAAAGTGAATAGTGTTTATGGTCCTGATACTGTAACAGCCAACCACGCGCAATTTTGGTTTCGTCGATTCTGTTCCGGTAATTTTGATGTCAAAGATGCACCACGCTCTGGAAGGCCAATTGTCGAAAACGTCAATCAAATAATGGAAATCGTCGAGTCCGACCGTCATGTAAGCACTGTTTCGATTACCCAGGAGCTAAACATTGCACAAAAAAACGTTTGGAACCGCTTAAATAAGGCTGGATACAAAAAGAAGCTCGATGTATGGGTGTCACACGAGTTAACGCAAACAAACCTCATGGACCGAATTTCCATCTGGGAATCGCTGCTGAATCGCAACAAAATCGATCCATTTCGGAAGCGGATGGTGACTGGTGATGAAAAGTGGGTCACTTACGACAACGTCAAGCGAAAACGGTCGTGGTCCAATCGCGGTGAGCCGGCCCAAACGATCGCCAAGCCCGGATTAACGGCCAAGAAGGTTTTTCGGTGTGTTTGGTGGTATTGGAAGGGAATCATCCACTATGAGCTGCTCCCATCGGGCCAAACACTCAATTCGGACCTCTACTGTCAACAACTGACCAGATTGAAGAAGGCGATCGACTAGAAGCGGCCAGAATCGGCCAATAGGAAGGGTGTTGTGTTCCATCAAGACAACACCAGGCCACACACATCGATAGTGACTCGCCAGAACCTCCGGGAGCTTGGTTGGGAGGTTCTTATGCATCCACCTTATAGTCCGGATCTGGCACCAAGTGATTACCACCTGTTCCTGTCTATGGCGAATGATTTTGCTGGTGAAAAATTCGCCTCAAGAGAAGCTTGTGAAAATCGACTGCCCCAGTTTTTTGCCAATAGGGACGAGGGTTTCTATGAGAAAGGCATAATAAAATTACCTTCAAAGTGGCAACAAGTTATCGATCGAAACGGTGCATATTAGACCTAAATCGGACCATTCTAACTATGCTAAATAAAGCCTTCAATTTCATGCAAAAATAATGGATTTCTTTTTACTACGCCTTATATATATATATATATATGAGGCGTTCTCAATCAAATCGGCCACGTCGGGACTCTCAAACCTCTCAAGTCTTCACGCCAATTTATAACACTTTTTTGATACCGTCCAAATGTTATTTTTCGATATTTAGCACCTGTCAAATTTTTCTGCGACCTTATTTCACATGCATTCGTTTTTTTTTACTCGCTTTCAAATAAAATATTCATAAAGTAACGAAATACAGGCGAGTACATTCAGTCGCTTTTTCTTGCCTCGTTAACATTCTATAAAGTTCTCATGCGCGCCCAAAATCGTCGAAATCGGGACGAAGCGAGAAGGAAAAACCCATTACAAAAAAAAAGATGCTCCTGGCTAGAAAAGAATTGATAGAAACTTCCCACAATTTCGATAAACCTCATCGTTATCGTTACAAACGTTGTCGCGGCCCACGTTTGAACAGAAAAAAAGGCCCGAAATAACAAAAGGCTACAAAGCAAGTCCAACGAACAAGGTATCAAAGATGGAAATCTCCCCCTTTTCGATACTCGCCCCCTCCTCCTCGCCCCAAAAAAGGCGTCGTTACAAGTTAAGGAAGAATGTCCCGTACGTTAGTGCAATAAACGGGGAGCATCGTATATTTTTGCATACATTGCGAATTGAATGAACGAGAATGATTTAAGCGGTTTGAGAGTGGCGAGCTTGATGCTGCTCGCGAGGCGATGCGCGCTCTGCAAGTGCATGTATTGTTTGTTTCGCGAGTTAAACAGTGCGGTGACGACGTAAGAGATGCAACCGAGCATTGTATGAGCGTGTATGTCCGTACGAGGAAAGGATATTCCGTGGCCATTCTCTCCGTGTAGCATTGGCTATTGGCACATCTGACTCTTAAGGAGGTTGGAGCGTTACAACGAATCCAACTTTCGAGCCTGAAATTTTTATATGACATTGACGAATACGTTGTGCACCCTTTGGAAAAATTTGAGCTATATTGACCGTTCAGTTTTTTCGTAATAAAATTGCAAAGTCGAGCACTTTGAGCTAGTGAAGCACGTCGTCTAATGGAGACGGTCGACCGGAAGTGCGGTGATCACGGCTTTGCTGCTCACGTATCCAACTAAAGTCGTTGGAAAACTGAAATTTGAAATTAGACATAATAGACATTGTAAAAAATCGAAAATTCGAACTTCACCATGTAGTTCAAGCACTACATTATAAAACGGTTTCAACTTCCGGTTGAATATTATCATAATGACGAAATAGTACCCATAGACTTGCCAACGTCGGGCGTAACAGCTGATTCGTTTGGCGAGCACAACCTAGCTCTGTAACGGGATTCTGTAACTCGGTAGCGAAAGTTTTCGTTGTCGCTGGCTCGCGACAGCCAATCGCATGCACGATCAGAAGAAAGGGAGCCTCTTATTGACTGTCGCTAGCTAACGATAACGAAAATGGTCGCTACCGAGTTTCAGAATCTCGCTACTGCTTGGAAATCGTCGTGAAGACTCCAGAGTCGTTGAGGATCTAATTTTTCAGTTTTTATTAGTAAATATGCAATAAATAAAATATTTACCACAAATTTGGCACGTTGGGATCGACAATACGAATATTTAACATAAGTTAACTTAAATCAGAACACCTGTGGGGTAACATAAATTTAGTCTCTTTGTTCACTCCGAGGAAGTAGTCGTACCTCCTTAAGAACATATACAAGGTCAACATAACCTCACAAACTTTCGGACCGAGTTTTTCTCACAGGAAGTTGAGTTTTTTTCAAAGGACAAACGAATCATTAGGCTCTGCTGAATTTCTTGACGCAGAGCTTGACGATTTTCTTTTGCCTTAAATAATCATCTCCGAGAAATCTCTTAAAAAATGTCAGCTATCTCTCTCGCACTCAAATGTCACGTGGTACATCTTCCACTTCATCTTATGGAGGTTGCCGAGCTATATTATTGTTAAGCAATTAATTATTGAAGTTACGCTCTCATGCAGGTGTGCCATAGCAAAAGCTATACGATAACTCTGATACGATTCTCGTAACATAACAAAAATGCTAAGAATTGAAAACAAATAGACGGAATAAATGCTTGACATTTTTATGAATACCTTCAAAGACGAGTGAAGCGTTTTATCTGCTTCGTTATCGAGATATTCTTGAAATAAAATAGAAAATTTAAGCTGATTTGCGTAAAACGATGAAGCGCGTTATGACACGTTACGACATTGCTGTCAAGTCGGCAATTTTGAATAAACGCGACAATTAGAAACGCATAAACTATTGCCCCCGCGTTATGAAATACTTACCGCGCTTTCATAAAGAGTAAATATTTTTTATCATTATTGTTATTTTTGTTCCGCATGATTGCAAAAGAGAGTGATCTACGTATTTAGCACGTAGAATTCACTGACGCAGAGCTTGACGATTTTCCTTTGCCTTAAATATTATTAATCTCTGAGAAATCTCTGTTGAAAAATTTCAGCTGTCTCTCTAGCACTCGTCACGTGGTACATCTTCCACTTCGCCTTCGGAGTTGATTTATCTTCAGTCAGCTGAACGGAAAATGGAATTTTGATTTTTGTCTCAGAATACTCATTTTTTTCTGGCAAATACTACTCATTGCAAAAATAGGCTATATTTTTTCCTAAGAGGACTCAAAAAATCATTAAATATCGCATTTTTCTCGTTTGCAAAATCTCCCCGCCGGATCGGTAAAAAACATACAGTCACATTATAATTATCACCTTGTCCTGTATATATAGGATGGTCCAAAAGCCGTGGATCAAACGAAGTGGGGAGGTAGTCAAGATCATTTCCTTAGCATCTTTATAAGGTGGATCGATTTTCCTACTACAGGGGCAAGTTTCGGTGGGAATTTTTCTTTTTAAATCAATGACGAAAACCTAGGAAAAAGAAGTTATCATCCAAAAGGTTAAAACAAATTTATTTTATTCTAAGAACTCATGATGACAATTATGAAGACTACATTTTCATGCGAAGGCCACAACATCAGGCTACATCTTTAAAAAAAAAGTTACCCGCATATAGTAAGATGTTTTTTTTTATTCATTTTTTTGTACACCTGAGAAACGATTTTGAAAAAATATGGAAAAAAATTATAGTTTTGGAATAGTTGAGAAACGGACTAATCTATATATGAACTGTTTGGTTGAGAATGATCTTGACTAACGCCCCACTTCGTTTGATCCACGACTTTTGGACAATCCTGTATATCACTCTCGACTACGCGATACGTTACCATCGCGATCCTGGTGGCAAGAAGTACAAGTTCTTATCCATAGCGCTGTATATACAGATATTTAGTTACGAAAATACACTACACGTGCATATATACACACACACACATATATATATTTATATACATATCAGTGAGAAGCTGCGAGCATTCACGATTCATTACCATTTCCTATCGCGGGCAACACGATATACGACGATAGATGCGCTCATTTTCACTCGAGGTTCAAAGACCGACCTTTATAAGCAAGCACACAGCGTCATCATGACCGCAGTACTTATACTCGCTGCATAGAAAGAACGAGAGAGAGAGCGAGAGGGGGAGAGAGAGAGAGAGGCGAAGATAGACTCGTGAGTTCCAAGCGCTGATATGCCATAATGATGTGTCGCAAATTCAATGATGAATCATTAGTGATTTTTTCTTTGGAATTTTTGAGAAAGGATCTGAATGGATCTGTTCGGAATGACTCGTAGTGCTGGCCCACTTGTAGGTGGAGAAGCAGAAAGATATACATTGGCGAGAACGTTGGCGGTCGTGTGATGAGAGAATGAGGTGAAGAAAATTTCGTGTTGGTCGCGGAGCATTGCTCTCGTGATCTTGGCACGAAGTACCGCGTTAAATCGATAACAAACATTCTCGTTTTCACGGTCGGGATTTTACCTCTCTTCCTCAAACATACATGTCTGTGTGTATGATATAGGGGAAATTCATAAATAAATTGTAAATTTAATTGCCGCTTTTCCCTGATACCAAATTGAAACGCAGTTGGAATTAATGTAATTCATTTTGTCTCAACGAGTCCTGGCTCTCTTATCAGCGAGATGGAAGACGATCAGATAGTGAAGAAGAAAGCGCGATACTTTTCGACCCCTTGCAGCGAATATGAAGCGAACGAGAGCGTACAAGGATATTTGATGAATTTCAATTTGTTTCTTAAGAGGAGAGTTATGATGGGGGTCCCATTATAACGTAAAGCGAAGAAGGTGGAGGACTACTTTGTGGCCCCGAAATCGCAGATTAAACGGTAGATCATTGAGTCACACTGTTTTTGAGTCCTGAAACTTTAAACGCGATTTTCTGAAATCCACTTTTTCGTGAACTTCGTACAGGATAATTCCAAAACTATCGAATTGATCATTTTGAAATGTCACACACTTCTAGATTACATGATTACCGTCTATGTGAACCTAACGTTGCTCGAAAATTCTTCGAAAAACTACTTGTTCACAACAAATACTGTAATAAAAATTTCATTAGACATATAACATATTTTCAAACACCAGGCATTTTTCAAATTTTGACTTTTCTTTGGATTTTTTAGGTTCACATATTGCGTATGGGTCTTAGATATCTAAAATTTTCGACTCTGATATTTCCGATGAACGCACCAGATGCTAAGTTGTACGTCGTGAAACAACTCAGCCGGCAACCGTCTCTGAAGCACGTGTACAGCCACCATTTTTAATTATTTAAAAAAAAACTTGAAAAATTAAAAGCTGTGATAATATGTATGTACAATTTTTATTACATAGAATAGTTTTGCCAGACAAAAAAATTCGAAAAGCGCTTATTTTCGGCTGCCTAAAGTGAGTTCCCCCCCGTAAGGAATCGGGGGGGGGGGGGGGGGGGGGATGGCGTTTCGCGTGACTCGAAGGATTTTAAATTTCGCAAGAAAATATATACATCCGTGTACTCGACGTATCGTGAAGCGGCGGCGAAACGTGAGGGAAGCGCTCGCGTAAACGCGACGACGCGCGACCGCACGTACTATATAGGTTAGGTGCATTTCAAGTCATTCTAACGTTCGCGTCCCAATTGGAGCATGTACTATCTCTTTGTGCTCCGCTGCTCGGCGATGCAACGCAGAGAAGTAGTTCAAGGGGTACAATTATTTAATTGTACGTACATTACGCCAGCTTCGTAACAATTTATATTGGCTCTCGTCGTGTGCGCGACCGATGTCCAGATGGCGCGAGAGGGACAGAGAGAGAGAGAGAAAAGAGATGCGAAAAATTCGAAGAATAGGTAGATTAAAATTATATGCGGCCCGATTTTCCGCGAAACTTTTTATCGCGGCCTCGGGAGAATAATGACGCCTCAGTCGATCTTCGCTCTTCATTTCGTGCGATGTGATGTACGCGCACGTTTGTGCGCACGCCGATTCTGAGTCCATTTGTTACGGCGAACTGTAACACTTCCCCTCGTCTTTAGTCCATTGTAAACGGTTGATTTAAAAAATCTGAAATAATCAATGAACATAGCGTTTAAGGTTGAGCCGATGATTTTATTGATACATGTTGGTGGATGGTTTTTTTTTCTTGCTTTATGACGATTTCTTATGGAACCGCGAATGTAGACGTGGTTAATATCTCTTGCTGGCACATTCACTGCGCTCGTTGACGATGAAATTCCAGCTAAATGCGCAATTCTTTATGAGCAACTGTGTGACTTGGATTATTGACGGGATTAAAAAAAATTCTTCTCAAACATGGTGTAATGGAACTCTCAGAAAATTCCAGCTTTTATTGGACATATTTGTGTCTTAAACAAGATCGAAATCTTTCATCGACTTATTTTAAGTAAAATCATTTTGGTTGCCATAGGGATCATTAGTGCCAGAAGAAAAAAGAAAAACAGTTTTTAGTTTTTTTACAATTAGCAATATTTTCCGCACGTCCGAAAAATATTAACCTTCATCTTTTTGGAGGTTATAACCGGGTAGATAAACGTCCGCAAGGTTGTAAACAGTTCAGTACAAAATTTCACCACCAGGACCGCGCAATATAGTGACGGTCAGATCACAAAGTGAGTGTCCGTGACACTCGAAACAATTTTTAAAAAGTCAAAATCGAAAAGAAGCAATAAAACTACTCATCTATCAAAATAAACGTGAACATATGTTTTTCGTAAATTGTCTCAATACCAGAAACGGGAGCACCGAAAACACATAATAGGGAATATAAATAAAAGATTAATAATCCAATTTGTTTCTCGACTTTCGCACCATTTTTCGGTTCTATCCGATAAGGAATTTTCCGCAGATTACGATTAGGGATTTTTTTTGTCGAAAACTCAAAATTCCGCCGACTAAACCTGCATACAGTGTTTCGACGAAATTTTAATTAAAATTGAGAGTTTTAGGGAAATGACTGGTGAATTCGTATTCAGAGGGTGAAAGTGCATCAAAAGGTACTGACAAAAAAACATAATGATCCAACTTTTTTTCGCATCTCGGCCAAATAACCTCGTACTAGATGAATAACACATCAAGCGCCATCCACAGCAGCTTGCTAAACCTTTTCTTTTTACAATTCTGCCTCGCGTCAGAGTACGAAGTTTGGACACCGCGTACTCTACTAGCCTAAAAGACGCCACTCTGCCCGGGAGTTGCACGGACTCCGGTGCTCTCCAGCCCCGTTTCTTCATCGTCGGCGCACGCGAGTGGCCATTGTTTTCCAAAGTACCAAAAAAAAAAAAAAAAAAGATGGCGGCTTCTCGTTCGTAGGATCTACGAATCTTTAGTTGTAAGTGTAGAAAACGACGGAGGCCTGACACACATCCTTAATGATCGGTTGCGCGTCCACAGCGCGTGTGTATTACAGCCATTAGAGTACTCGAGATCCATCGCGAGAGCTATGTGCGTGCATGCACGCTCTCAGTGTACGCGCGCGAGTGCATCGTGAATTTATTACGTTGGCTTGCGGTGCGAGCGAGGGACTACTGAATGAGAAGAAAAATAAGAAGAGTGTTACAACAACCAGCCCGTTACAATGGCAGGATGTTAACGGGGTTAATGGGGAAAGGAAAAGAGAAAGAAAGATTCTCATCCTTTCGTTTCTCTTGAATATTATATTTAGCCAAGCGCAGTGCGTAACAGAGTTTGGCGCAGAGAGGAAGGATGTAATGTTTGCGGTTTCCCTTCTTCCAGTTCTGCTCGCGTACCCGCGAGAACATGAGAAAACGTTTTTTTTTTTTGTTGTTGTTTTGTTTTTTTTTTTCTTTCGTTCGAGGCACACGAAGGTCCTTTGTGCTGCTTCGCGGCGCTGTGAGAAACTCGGGCGTTCGAAATTCGTTGCACTCTGCGCACTCTACCATTTATATCGTACACTACACGGTTGATGTACAGCGAGAGCTCGGCATGGCGAGGCAAGGGGGATGAAACGAAACTTTCACGAAAATTACGGTACCATGATCGAATGAGCGAAGCGAAAATGGTATATTACGATCGTATTGAGGTACACCGCTATATCGTCCAGTTTTCAATATGTACCAATATAATGAGCCACGAACGGCGTAACACCGGTCTCGTCGTTTCGAATCGTCCGAGTGAAAATATTTCAATTCTCAACGACAGCTTTCGTAAAATTCGCCTCGCTTATTTCCGGTCGTGAACTATAATCCTAACCTATCTCCTTTTTGGCCGGTACAAGGCGGCTTGATACGCGGAAATGAGAAAGTCTACGCTAAGACCGCGTAGCTGTAACAACGTCATTTTCGTTGTACGCAACGTATCAGCAAGCAAGTTCGCACATCGAACTGAAACATCCAGTCCGTAAAATCGTTTGATTTCCTCACCGCGTGCGACGCACTCCGCACAACGCGTGGAATAATGCAAAATAAATACTCCTGTCTACGGCGGAAATATGCTTGAAACGCAGTGCGCATGCGCGCCGTTATCTTTGTCGTAAACACGCTCGTACTTCAAAGTGCCGATGTATTCGCCGAGGAGGAGCTTGATTTATTTTCAATTACAACGATCTAATTGATTTTTTCATTCGATGTATTATTATTTTTGTTGTTCCTATTAGTATTATTATTTCGATTGATCGAATTCGGATCAGACAAAGTGCCCAGTATCTTCGAGCTTCACCGGTGAGCAATGATTTTTTTTTTTCTTCTAGTCGTAGATATATAACTGAACTTCACCTACGAAGTTTTCAAGGCTTCCACCCTATCGGTTTGACAAAAGAGACACCGGAAATTCAGCACACATCATTATGGAATATCCTTAAGCCGTTACATCCGTGTGGCTCACCTAAAAGTGGGACTTTTTGGGAACTTTTTTCGAGAAATCTAAAAAAGCAATTGAAATGAGGTTTGGAGGGTTTATTCTACATGTGTTGACGTATACAAAAAAACGTTTTTTTAATCGCACCGCGGGAGGACGCAGAAGTTTTATGGATCAGCACCTAGAAGAAAAAAAATCGTCATTTACATTAGTTTGTCTGGAAAAGTACGCACGATTATTTTTAAAAAAATGGCTTTTCCGCAAAATGGCATCAGTTTGAATACATTTTTTCTTTTCGCTAAAAAATCGACTTCAATTTGTTTTAAGAAAGGAAATTGTTAATTGTTAATAAATCGTGAAAATCGTGTGTACTTCTTCCGAGAATTTATCTAAGAAGTTACAATTGAAATTTCAAGCCAACCGGATTAAAACTGCCCGAATTATGCGTTCTTCCGATTTAAAAAATATGCTTTCGAGACAAAAGCATTTAAAGTTTAAGGAGATACGATCATGTGGTCGAATCCAACTTTCGGGCCTGAAATTTTTATATCATGTTGACGAATACGTTATGCACCCTTTCGAAAAATTTTAGCTATATTTCCCATCCAGTTTTTTTCGTAATAAAGTTGCAAACTCGAGCACTTTGAGGTGGTGAAGCACGTCGTCTTATGGAGACGGTCGACCGGAAGTGCGGTAATCACGGTTTTGCTGCTCACGTATCCAACTAAAGTCGTTGGAAGAAAGAAATTTGATAAATTAGACATAATAGATATTGTAAAAAATCGAAAATTCGAACTTCACCGTGTAGTTCAAGCACTACATTATAAAACGGTTTCAACTTCCGGTTGTATATTATAATGACGAAATAGTACCCATATACTTGCCAACGTCGGGCGTAACAGCTGATTCGTTTGGCGAGCATAACCTAGCACTGTAGCGACAGTTTTCGTTGTCGCCGGCTAGCGACAGCCAATCGCATGCACGATCAGAAGAAAGGGAGCAGCCTCTTATTGGCTGTCACTAGGTAACGACAACGAAAAATGTCGTTACCGAGTTACAGAACCTCGGTACCGCTTGGAAATCGTCGTGAAGACTCCAGAGTCGTTGAGGATATAATTTTTCAGTTTTTATTAGTAAATATGCAATAAATAAAATATATACCGCAAATTTGGCACCTTGGGATCGACAATACGAATATTCAACATAAGTTAACATAAATCAGAACACCCGTGGGGTGACATAAATTTAGTCTCTTTGTTGACCCTGAGAGAGTAGTCGTACCTCCTTAAAAATTGATTCAGCAGCCATCTCGTCCATACGACAAACTTGAAGGTCTCATTTGAATTCTGCGTATACCCATCGCGGCATTTTGATAGTAGATCTTCCGTTGTTATGTCGTATATTTTTTGTTCAACGAGTGGACTAAACGACTCCATATTGCTACTTTCACCCTCTAGGTTATTTCGTACGTTTCGGAGTGCTCAAGGGCGCTTCGGAAAATGAGCTCTAAACATTTTTTTAACTTTGACTCGCGTATAATTTCTCTTTTAAATCACTCTTCTGATGTTTATACATAATTTAAGCCAATAAAACAGAAAAAAACTGTTAACATTTTTTTCTGCCCAGATGTCTCCTCAATCTGTCCATCGATACCCAAATCCCAATTTTTCGTCGAAACCAATGTAACGGAGCTCTGTAAACACGCGTGTGTCTGAAAACGAAAAAAAAAAAAATATATATATATATGAAAATCAGTGCGCTTGAAAACGCATCGTCGATGCGCTGGAGCCTTAGGTGCAGAATACGCAGTCGATAGGTATTGTAAACAGTGGTAATAGCGGTCGGCGACGGGGCCCGGGGGCGATAGTGTACAGGAGCTAGCGACAAACAGCAGCAGTGGCGCGCGAGTCGCTCTCGCATGGGTGTAGCGGTGTGTCGGCGTGCACCGGGCGAACATTTCACCCATAGACTCGGGCACTCGACGAGAGCCGTTTCTTCAGTCTGCATCGGAACGTCGCGTGTGTCGCGTCGTCCTCCTGCATAGCGTTTTATACACGTTGCTCTCGTGCGGCGGCAATCCGGGGCTTTTTTTTTTTCTTGTTGTTGTTATTGTTGTTGTTTAATTTCGTTGCGCGTGTTCTAAATTCTTGGGCATGATCGCACGCACACACGCGTATACATCGGCTTGCGGCAAATGCCGAGTGTTCAAAATTTTAACTGTCAAAGGTGTTTTTATTAGAATAACATTTACATCGGCAGTCCGGACGTTAAACGTGTTGAAAGTTTAAGAATTGGTGCGCACAATAAATATACTTCGATATATATATATATATATATGTGTATATATATATATATATATATCGTACCGGTGCATTAAAAGAAAAAAATTAAGTGGAGTCGAAGGGGGAGACAAGAATAGAAGGTAATCGGAAAAAGGGGAAGCGAGAGCTTTAAAAAAAAAATATGTTATTGAATTAATGTTCGTGACGCGTGCAAAATATAGTCTCAACAAAAATACTTAGATAAATCAATGATAAACATAAAGGTTTATATATATATATATATATATATATACATATATATCTATATCTATATTTAAAAATATATTAATATATCAATATAAAAAGTGTTGCACCGGTGGAGGTTTGGAGATTATATCATAGCCCGTTACGAGCTCGTTGCAAGTGCCGCTCCACGCTACGTTGAGAATTTCGGGGCATAAAGAAACGCGATCGACGAAGTTTTGCGTTGCGCGGGCAAGCGGGCAAAGCCGGCAAATCGCGGCTGAATCGTTGGAAGCGAAAAAAAAAAAACGTGAGAAAAAAAGGAACACAGAAAGAAGGAAAAAGGGAGACAACGATCATGACGAATATAAGTGAGGATCATCACGAGTTCGAGAGTCGTGGGTGACGAGATACCCCTGCGGATTCGTCCTTCGCTGTCAACAATCGCATCTCTATAGTCCCACCGCTGCTGCAGCGAGAAACGTCACCGACCAATAAACAGAGGATTTCGGTAGTCGGAGAGAGAGAGGACATCGAATCTTCGGAAGCGAGGAAGTCGGGTCAGTGAACGATTACGCTTCATGATTTCTCTCTCTCTCTTATTTATATACACTCGTGTACATATGAAAAGCTGTTGATAAAAGATCGACGCATACCCGTAGCCTCCGAGTGCCCAAACACAAAAGAACAATGGCGTAATACGCAGAGGGCGCTGCGCCAAGTTCAATATTCCCCCGTAACGATATATGACATTCTCCAGGCAAGAATTTCACCACGAATAATTACGAGTTATCAGGAAAATATTTCAAAAAATCAATATATCTGAATTCCTTTAGTTTTTGGCAGATTTTGCCTATCTAAAATTCTTAACCATTTTTTAAGATACCGAACATTCTACAATATAAATCAATTTTTTTTTTATCTTTAATAAAAATACGCAAAATAAAATGATAAAAAAAACTTTCGTTGCGTTCCAACGATGCAAACTGCAACATCGAATTGTCGCGAATCTCGTGATACTTGAATGAACGGTGACTGTGACATAACGAGGCAACAACGAGAACACGGTGATTTAGCGAAAATGGCACGTGCACCGGGGCGCTTCCCAAACACTCGAACGCGCATTGCAACGATGGTGAATTTGCATCGTTGGAGCAAAACGCAAAATTGCATTTTTTTTAATTCTTTTATTTTCACTACTTCATCCTCTTGCTCATACAAAATCTTTGCAAATTTCAATTGTATATTCCTGCTAAGGATTTAAAAAAAACGTTCGAGCATTAATCGTAAAGAAAATTTGTCAAAAAAAAAAACAAAGTTTGAGCAACTAAAATGCGCGTTATTGATCGACGGCCGATAGTGGATACGATACGAAACGATGTATCGAGGAAAAACGTGCAAAAATCTTTCTTGGCGTCGATTCGCAATGGCGCTTATCGGATATTCGGGTAGACGGCCCATTACATATTATCTTATAGTCCCGGGCCTCTGTGTGTGTGTGCGCGTGTGTGTGTGTGTGCGGGTGTGTGTGTGTGTGTGTGTGTAACGATAGTTGAGAAATACACGGAGCTCACACAGGAGGCAACTTTCTCTCGGGCAGTCGCGCCCGGTATCTTTATTTCGACGAAACTTTTCTTGCTCCTGTTTGACATAGATTGTTGAACCTGCACACGGTAGAGAGAAACAGTGAGCGAGAGGCGCGAGGGGGGTGGGGCGGGAGAGGAGAAACGGGGAGCGGGGAAGAACACACGCGGCGCTAAAAATTACTCCTCTCCCTGTCGTCTCGGTTCCTCTTGATGTTTTCGCCGTTCCTCTCTCCAGGCTCGCTTTCTTCCTCTCTCTTACTGTTTCTTTTCTCTCAGTCGTTTTTTTTCTTTCCTTTCGGTCTCTCTCTCTCTCTCTCTCTCTCTCTCTCTCTCTCTCTCTCTCTCTCTCTCCCTCTCTCTCTCTCTCTTTCTTTCTTTCTTTCTTTCTTTCTTTCTTTTTCTCTCTCTCTCTTTGGTCCTCACCGGTTACTTTTCACTGTTCCATCTCGTTTCCCGCTCGCGCAGCTCACGTTTCTCTCCGGGCGTTCCTCCCTTCGTGCTTCTCTCGTTTCTTATTTGTCTCGTTTGTCGGTCTCCTTCGCCATCCGCTTCCTACTTCTCCCTTACGAAATTCTGCCGGAGGAACACACCACGGCGCTCCGAGCGCGATGATCCTCAATTCGAGGAGACGCCGAGAGGCCACTCCATACTCCTCCCTTCTCTCTCTCTGACTCTGTCTCTCTCGGTCTCTCGCTTTGTATCTCTTTCTTTCTTTCACTCCCTCCCCCTCTCTCGCCCTTCGTTCTCGTGCGGAGAAACGGCAAGTGGTCATCACGTGTTTCTTCATTTGGGCTCGATCGGTCCAATAACCCTATCCCGAATCTTCGCACTCTGATGGAATACCTCGCCGCCCCCCCCCCCCCCCCCCCGTTTATTCTCACGTGACGCAAAAATATTCCAATAAAATACGGAAGAAAATTGCAAAAAAAAAGTAAACGGACGATAAATCAGAAAAATATGCTACAGTTGAGAAGCTTCATCCATCATCGACCGAGCAACGCGCGCGACACTGAAAAATCATTAAGAAGGAGAAAGATCGAGGAAAATTCTCGTTCTCGGCGTAATTCTTCGTTACATTGGAGCGGAGTCTTGCCAACCTCTAAAAATAAACGGATCGTAATAATTCGCGACCGCACTATCGTTGTTATCGGTCGATCTTATCGTTGTGAGGCCCACTCGGGTAGTACGCGACTACTTGCCCGAAAGTTTCAACACACGTGTTCACTTTTAGTGCCCTCGTTATATATACACCCACCACTATTTCTAATGTCGCGTGCGTGCATATATATATATATATATATATATATATGCATGTATACGCAAACATTAGAAATTGTGGTTCATACGACCTTTCCACCACAGCTGATCTTCCTTTTGATACATCGCAGATAAGAGAGAGAGGAGAGAGAGAGAGAGAGAGAGAGAGAGAGAGAGAGAGAGAGAGAGAGAGAGAGAGAGAGAACGCGTGACCTCTTCGAAGGGTTTATAGATGAATACATATAGCTCTAAAAGATAGTAATAGCTTCAATCTAATAGATTTCTTTCTTCATATTATTGCCATTTTTATTATTACAAATAATAATAAATTGCTATTTATTAGTGTTATTATTACTATTACAATTACAATTACTACTATAGTAACAAAAAAATAGTAATAGCTTCAATAAAATGAATTTTATTTTGTAATTTCTTTCATATTATTTCTATTCTTATTATTATGACTTTATTATTATTTTTAAGTATTTGCTTACTTTATTTTTATTTTATTTACTTTTATTTTAGTTTTTGACTTTTACTTTTTATTTGAACATTTTACTATTCCACTATTAATTTATTTACTATTTTTTTTTATTTTAATGTTTTTTCCTAAGGTACACGCTGTTCGCGTTTGTTACCTATTTTTTCCTCCATTGTGACTGTTTCTTTCCTCCTTTTTCACACTCCTTTTTCTTCACCGTGTTGTGTTCCATCAAGACAACGCCAGGACGCACACAACTTTAACGACGCGCCACAAGCTCCGAGAGCTTGGATGGGAGGTTCTATCGCACCCGCCGTATAGTCCAGACTTGGCACCAAGCGATTATCACCTTTTCAAGTATTTGCAAAAATTTTCTTGATGGTACAAAACTGGCCTCAAGAGAGGCTTGTGAAAATGAGCGGGTCAAGTTTTTTACCAATAGGGACGAGGACTTCTTCAATCGCGGAATTAGGAAATTGCCTTCAAAATGGACAAAAGTTATCGAACAAAACGCGCGCATATTTGATCTAAATCGGATAATCCTAACTGTGTCAATTTCATCGTCGAAATAAAGCGAAAAAACGCTCAGAACTTTTTATTTCATCTAATATTTTGCGTGTCTTAGCACCTTGGGTGCTAATCACACGCAAGATTGAGAACGAGCCTAGACCCCGGGGGCAGGTGAATGTTCCTCAGTGCGAACTGAGGAAGTTTATTGCCCGAAGCAATAAGTCTATTATCATAATAATAATCTATTATCTATATCTATTACAATAATCTATTATTTGTATGTAGATCTGTGTATAGGACGCGGCGCGTAATTTCTTTCTTCGTGTTCGCAATCTGTTCTCACGAAGTAAAACGATGATTTTTTTGGTATAATTCAAGGAGTCGGAGTGAGGCGGCAAGCACGCGTCAACGGTGAAGGAGCATCGACCGCGGAAGCTGCAAGTACCACGAGCGCTCAAAGATAATCTCCCTTTGCAAACAAAAAAAAAAGAAAAACGACATAAATATCGTATTGTCTTTTTTAATTGGGTTGATTATTCGTCGCGCCACGAGAACAACTATAAAATCACCGAGAGACAGAGAGAGAGAGAGAGAGAGAGAGAGAGAGGAGCAGGAGAAATTTGTCGTTACACGGATACGAGAAAAGTGCGGTAATTTGTGATACAGAGAAAAGTTTCGCGTCGTCTCGATTATTCTTGTTTTTTTTCCATCATCGTCACGTTTTTGCACATCTCATATTTTCATTCTCTCAGCAATCTCGCGACCAAAAAATTTCAAGTGAACAAATCGCGCGCTTCTTTTGTGTCTGCGTGTGTTTTTTCCACGATTTTTCGTTCGCGAAGTGTGTCGGTTTTCTCGGATAATCTCATGAAAATAATAAATATCGAATAATAATAATAGTAATAATAAAGATCGATAAATTCGTAGATAAGGAAAGATTAAGTAAAAGTGATAAAAGGCTGACCGGTTTGATAATCGAGCCGATCAAAGTGGAGGCGAAAAAGACGAGAGCTGCTACAAGGCGGTGGACATGATTATTTCAAAGGATTTGTTCCTCCTCGGCGATCAAGACTATCTTCGCCTGCCAAACAACGAAAAGCGCCAGCCACGGGCAATGGGACGGCCGATCATCAATACTCCCAGGTTAGTGCGCTATTTTCATGTTTCAGTCTTACGTGATTTGGGCTTTCGAGGGCCCTATCTGAATTCATACGGCGGAAGGGATTGATTTGTTTTTATGACACGACGAAACATTCGAAACAAATTTAAATCCTCGTCATCGCAATCAATAGCATATGTGCAGGTTGTTTGACAACTATCAGGATTCATTTTGTCAGCATACATTGTGTGTCATTGCGAGCAGAACGCTTTTTTTTTCCATCCCGTGCAGAAATTGTCGTATCGATCCAAGTGGATTCCCATACTCTACTTCCTGAATGGTCTTGAAGTTTGCATCATTGGAATGCAACGAAAATTCTTTTCTCATATTTTCATTTCCTCGTTTAAATTATTTTTCGCAATGCCTGCCCCGAAAGTGCGATTTTCGATTGGTGTTTAGCGTGCGGAAAGTGACTTATTTCTCAACGATGCTTACTTTCCCGCACTAGTGTGGGAATGTGAGAAAAAAATCTATTTATAGCTCACTTTACCGCATTGATTCACGAAAAAAAAACGGTTTTCTTCACGGTTGATAGTTTTTTGTTATACGATTTTGGACCGATTGAACAAACTTCAATGTAGCGAAATTCATGGGATATGAAACGACAACTTATCACAGTCGTATTTTCTGACAAGGAAATGATCGGAACTCATCTGATATATTTGAATATAATTGTTATTGGTTTTGTTGAATCTCAAATCCCACTTTCGAGACAGTCATTGCAAAAAAATAATGTATGGGACAGGTGCGAAAATAAACGAATTACATCGCGCGTAAGTTGTCGAATTCGCCTCGACTCATGGTGCATTTCTCACTCGTACTCGTGTGGTTACAGCACTCGCCTTCGGCTCATGCGGCAACTTCACGCGCGATGGAATTCGTTGTTTCCCGCACTTGTAGCATAAATTACTATTACACATGATTTTCTTGCAGATAAAAATTATAGATCTCTAAACGATTTAAAAAATGATCGATGGTTTTTCGTAATGAATGTTAGCCACGAGTAATTCGAGCAATTGAAAAATAATCATTTTCGTTGCGTTTCAACGATGCAAACTTCAGTCTCATCTTCCTGATAGGGATCCAATGCGCCGACCCATTGGATCTCTACACTAAAACGTCACGTTT